>JASAUF010000081.1:0-338501 GCA_030180095.1 Magnolia changhungtana | reverse complement strand
ATACATGCATAAATATATGTGCATGGTATATAAGACAACATATTTAGACGCCAGGCGGTTTGGTTGTTGGTATTTGATACATGCTTTGCATTTATTTAAGTCACGTTTGGATGATTAGTTATTTTAAATAAGTTACTTATTCCAACAGTAACTTACCTTGGTTTCAACTTAATTAGGAGATAAGCATGTTTGGCAAGAATGTTCGGTAAAACACCTGACGTTAGGTTATTGAAACCCCCAATCCAGCAATGCGGTGAAAGTGGAGCCCACCATAATGTATGGGTTATATATCTACTCCGTCCATCCAATTTTTCAGATCAGGCTTATGTACTGGACCAAAAATAAGCCATCCAAACTTCAGGTGGCTCACTTCTACAGGAAACAGTGGTCATTGAATGCCACTGTTGAAAATTTCCGAATGCCCACTGTAATGATTATTTTCCATCTAACATATTGATAGGATGAGGTAGACCAAAATGAAAGGAAAAATACAAATATGATCTTGATCCAAAACTTTTGTGGCTCCCAAGAATTTTTTAATGGCAAGTGTTCAATTATCATTTTTCCTGTGGGGTGGTCAAATTCAGAGTTGGATCTGCTTTATTTTTAGGCTTATGCTTTGAAATGAGCTGGAAAAATGGATGGACGGCATGGATATACAACACATCTATCAAAGTGGGTCCACCGTAAGGGCTTGAGTAAACACGTTAGTACCCTGACCTTGCTGGACGTGGATTGTTGGGTAAACCTAACTCCACGTGCCCAGGGCCCACCATGATGTTTCTTGGAAATCTATTATGTCCATCTATTGTACCATATCATGTTAGGAAGTGGATCCGAAGACGAGGTACATCCAAGGCTTAAGTGAGCTACATTGAAGGAAAAGATGAGATTCAACGACCACCTTTGAAATATTAATTTCTGAGGCCCACTGTATGATTATATGCCATCCAAACTGTTATTAGGTAATTCCTACCTCCTAAGATCATATGAACAAACAGGTGTACAGGTGCACATATTTCAAAAAAATAAATGTAAGCCTCGTGACTATTTCAAAAGGGGAGGTTCAATACCACTGTTTCAATTAGCGTGACCTACTTGAGTGGTGGATCTGCCTCATATTTGGGACAACAGCTTAAAATGAGCTAATAAAAATGGTGGGTAGGCTGGATTTCTCAAAACATTATGGTGGGACACTTTGATTTTTTGAGCTCCTACCTTCTAGGTGGTGTTTACTCCCCACGTATATTTGTGATGTAGTCAATGGACGGTCCAAGTAAAACAATTGGACCGTCCAATTGTCCTGATCCAGCGCCAAAGTTTTTAATTTATTTAAGCTAAGATCTACTGGTCATTGAATTTGCATATCCAATCCTGTCAATGTCGCATATACAAAAGTATACTTAGAGATAAAAGCATTTAGGTGTCTTTGGCATGTTTGGGTGTCCACCGAGTCCCATGCGACTGCATCCATGAACAAGGAAATTAAGATGCTTAGGTTGCATTTGGATGCAGTATAGGATTGGATTTTGCAATAATTATTTGAACTGTCCCAGTTATTCAATTGGTGGATATCAATCGGAAGAATGGAAATAAAAAAAAAAAAAAAACAACGGTCCAAATTCAACTAGAAAAATAGGATGAGAGAATGGTTAGATCAGTTCTAATTTCAACCAATTTTCAATCGACAATGGGACTCAAGAATTTAATGGTCGAGATTGGCAAACACGTACATTGTGTACGGTGAATGATATGCTAAAACTTTAAAATGGTCTATTATCACGTGGCTGAGAGGGATTCTTTTCAATTGAGAAATTTGCGACTGTACGTCCCATTTATGGCCCATTTGCGAGACGAAGCCCACCTCATTTTTACTTGCAAAATTAAGCCCCAGCTGTACGGACGCCTTCCCAAAGGTCGAAAATGCCCCTGCTTTTTCCTTCAAGCGGGAAGACGAGCGCTGACGCTCCTCGAACTCCGAGTTGTACGAACGGTTCAAAAGATATCAAAGTTACATGGGCCCACAGTTATGTATTTATTATATCCACAACGTTCATCCATATTTCGAGATCATTTCGGACCATTATCTATAAAAAAAATCATATCCAAAGATCAATAGGACCACACACACAAGAACAGCAGAAAATTGATTTTCACCGTTAAAAAAATTTTGTAGGCCCACCGTAACATTTATTTTCCAGCCAATCTATTCATAAGGTCACAAAGACCAGGATGAAGAGGAAAAACAAGTTTCATAATGATCCAAAACTTCTGTGACCCCTAAAAGGGTTTCAATGGTAGACGTTCAATCATCCACAGCCTTTAACAGTGTGGTCCACTTGATAGCTAGATCTGTCTTATTTTTCGTCTCAAGCCTTAATACAAGTTCGCCAAAAATATGGACGGTTTGGATATAACACATACCTCATAATAGGACCCACAAAAAGTAGTGAGATTACAACAGCAAAAAACTTTAAATAATAATAATAATAATAATATATAAAAATCTAAAAGTCTACTGAAGTGTACTTCGACATATCGGAGGTCTTTATATTGATCGAAAATGGTCCAGAACTGTCCAGTGAGTTTTCCTCAAAAATACTACAACTTTCGATTAATCGAAGGTCTTTTGAGTAAATGAAAAAGGTATTTTTACCTTTATCTACGGATTATAACCGTAGCTATAACTGTAATCTCTGCTAGTCTATGAAATTTTTTAATTTTTATTTTATTTTTTTTTTTTTTTACATGGAGAAATTAATTCCACCTACAATTCTTTAATACATATTTATATAAATACGTATATATAAGCATATAAAAAAAAAATTCCTCTTTTTCTTCATTTATTTCTTTATTCATTTAATAAGAATATCTTCTAAACCAAAATTAGTTACTTGACGTCATATATGATTTTGGGGTAGGAGAAGCTACTTTAGCCAACTAACCTTATTATTTTTCAAGATTCCATCAGTCGATGGTCAAAAATCCATTTCATTCACTTCAGATAATTTCAAAAGTTTGCGGTCAATTTCATTCATTTCACGGTCTAATCACAAGACTTCACTTGGTCATTTCCATGCATATCATGGTCATTCCCACATATTCTGTTGATTCACGATCATTTCGACGCATTTCACTGCGGTGGATTCCTTCACTTCACAGGTCATTTCGACGCATTTCATGGCAATTAACTTCACTTCAATGATCATTTTCATGCATATCACGGTATTCCCACATATTCCGTGTGATTCACTCATTTCGACGATTTCACGGTCATACCCATTCACTTCACGGTCATTTTACGTGCATTTCACGGTCATTAATTGATTCACTTCACGATCATTTCTACGCATTTCACGGTTAATCCCGCATATTCTGCGGTTGATTCACGGTCATTTGACGCATTTCACGGCCATACACCTTCACGCTCATGGTCATTTTCGCGACATTTCACGGTTAATTCGCTTCATTTCACGATCATTTCCATGCATTTCACGGTCATTCCCACATATTCCGTGTTGATTCACGGTATTTCGACGATTTTATGGTCATACCTTCACTTCATTGAAATCATTTCGACGATTTCACTCAATCTGGCGTCTTCATTTCACAATCATTTCCATGCATTTCACTCATTGGGCATTCCTACATATTCCGTGGTTGATTCACTACGGTCATGTCAATACATTTCACTCTGGTCATACCGCTCACTTTACTACGATCATTTCGACGATTTCACGATCAATTCGCTTCACTTCACGATCATTTTCATGCATTTCATGGTCATTCCCATATTCCGTGGTTAATTCACAATTTTTCGACGCATTTCACCGGCCATGTCCTTCACTTCACGGCCATTTCACAGCGCATTTCACAAATACAATTCGCTTCACTTCACGATCATTTCCATGCATTTCACGGTCATTCTGATATTCGTGTTGATTCACTATCCATTTAGACGATTTCACTTTGGCCATACCCTTCACTTCACGGGTCATTTCGACGATTTCATGGTCAATTCGCTTCACTTCACGATCATTTCCATGCATATCACTTGGCCATTCCCATATATTCAGATTGATTCACGGTCATTATTTCGACATTTCACGATCATACCCCTTCACTTCACTTGCCATTTCCATGCATTTCACGGCAGTCCAATTCGCTTCACTTCACGATCATTTCCATGCATTTCACTTGTCAATCCCGCATATTCCAGTGTTGATTTACTTCATTTCGACGATTTCAATGATCATTTCATGCATTTCACGGTCATTCCCACATATTAAAATTCCAGTTGATTCACGGTCATTTCGACGATTTCACGGTCATACCTTCACTTCACTCACTCATTTCGACGCATTTCCGGTCATTCGCTTTACTTTCCACGATCATTTCCATGCATTTCACGGTCATTCCCACATATTCAAGTGTTGATTCACGGTCATTTCGATGTATTTCACGGTCATATCCCTTCACTTTACGGTCATTTTCACATTTCACGGTCAATTCGCTTCATTTCACGATCATTTCCATGCATTTCACGGTCATTACCACACATATTCTATGTTGATTCACGGTCATTATTGACGCATTTCACGTTCATACCCCTTCACTTTACTGGTCATTTCACGCATTTCACGGTCGGTTGGGCTTCAATTCATGATCATTTCCATGCATTTCACGGTCATTCCTCATATTCGTGTTGATTCACAATCATTTCGACGATTTCACGGCCATACCCCTTCACTTCACGGCCATTTTGACGCATTTCACGGTAATCGCTTCACTTCACAATCATTTCCATGCATTTCACGGTCATTCTCACGTATTCATTCAGTGTTGATTGGACGGTCATTTCGACAAGATTTCACGGTCATACCCCTTCACTTCATGGTCATTTCTACCTCACTTCATCAAGTTATTTCCATGCATATCACGCTCATTCTCGGCTATTCTGTTGATTCATGGTCATTTTCGCGCATTTCACGGTCCAATTCTCTTCATTTCACGGTCATTTCCATGCATTTCATAAGAAATTCGCTTCACTTCACGGTCATTTCCATGTATATCACGGTCATTCCCGCCTTATTCTGCGTGTTGATTCACGGTCATTTTACAGATTTCACACGGTCAATTCCCTTCATTTCACGGTCATTTTCATGCATTTCACGGCTAATTCGCTTTACTTCACGCGGTCATTTCCACGCATTTCACGATCATTCCCACCTATTCTGTGTTGATTCACGGTCATTTCGTACGCATTTCACAATAATTCCCTTCATTTCACGATCCTTTCCATGCATTTTCACGGTCAATTTACCTTCACTTCACGGTCATTTCCATGCATTTCACGGTCATTCACTTTATTCTCAACGTTTGATTACAAGCCGATTTTCAACAGCATTTCACGGTCAATTCCCTTCTTCACGGTCATTTCCATGCATTTGATCAATTCACTTCACTTCATAGCTCATTTCCACGCATATCACGATCATTCCTTACTATTCCATGCATTGTTGATTCACGGTCCATTTCGACGCATTTCACGGTCAATTCCTTTATTTCACGGTCCATTTCCATGCATTTCACGCTAATTCACTTCACTTCACAGTTGGTAGTTAAAAAGTCTATAATCGGACCAGGGTTAGGATCATCGTAGTTGAGACATCTGCATGGAAAAAACCATTTGAATTGTCATCTGAAAGTCACGAGCATGGTGAAAATTATAGATCGCTGCCTAAATGAACGACAAATAAAAACTAAAAACTGCTACAAAGAAAAGTCATTCTCATATTCATTGACAAACAACCTTAGGTGGTGCAAAAACTAGAGTGAAACCCTCGACAACCAGTGACAACACCTCCCAATTCAATGAAGTTCCTCACGTCATCGGAAGTGAAGAGAATTGATCGTGAAATGCATGGAAATGGCCGTGAAGTAAAGAGAATTGATCGTGAAATGCTTGGAAATGGTCGTGAAGTGAAGTGAATTGACTGTGAAGTGTGTCGAAATGACCGTGAATGTAAACGAAATTGCTGGATATGATCGTGAAATGCATAGAAATGGCCGTGAAGTGAAGAAAATTGACCGTGAAGTCCTTGGAAATGGCCGTGAAGTGAAGTGAATTGACCGTGAAGAACGTCGAATTGATCGTGAATAAACACGGAATCGCCGGGAATGACCGTGAAATGCTTGGAAATGATGGTGAAGTGAAGTGAATTGACCGCAAAGTGCATGGAAATGGTCGTGAAGTGAAGTGAATTGACCTTGAAGTGCATCGAATTGATCGTGAATGAACACGGAATCGCCGGGAATGACCGTGAAATGCATGGAAATGACGGTGAAGTGCGTGGAAATGGCTGTGAAGTGAAGTGCATTGACCGTGAAGTGCGTCGAAATGACCGTGAACGAAACTAATTGCGGATATGACCGTGAAATGCATGGAAATGGCCGTGAAGTGAAGAGAATTGACCGTGAAATGCTTGGAAATGGCCGTGAAGTGAAGTGAATTGACCGTGAAGTACGTCGAAATGACTGTGAATCAACACGGAATAGGCGGGAATGGCTGTAAAATGCATGGAAATGATCGTGAAGTGAAGCGATTGGACCACGAAATGTGCGAAAATGACCGTGAAGTGAATGGGCATGACCGTGAATTGTGCCGAAATGACCGTGAATCAACACGAAATAGGCGGGAATGACCGTGATATGCATGGAAATGACTGTGAAGTGAGGCGAATTGACCATGAAATGCTCGGAAATGACCGTGAAATGTAGGGGTATGACCATGAAATGCATCGAAATGACTATGAATCAACACGGAATATGTGGGAATGACCGTGAAATGCATGGAAATGATCATGAAGTGAAGTGAATTGACCGTGAAATGCGCGGAAATGACCGTGAAGTGAAGGGGTATGACCGTGAAATGCGTCGAAATGACCGTGAATCAACACAGAATATGTGGGAATGACCGTGAAATGCATAGAAATGATTGTGAAGTGAAGGGAATTGACCGTGAAATGCGTCGAAATGACCGTGAAGTGAAGGGGTATGACCGTGATATGCGTCGAAATGACCGTGAATCAACACGGAATATGCGGGAATGACCATGAAATGCATGGAAATGATCATGAAGTGAAGTGAATTGACCGTGAAATGCGCGGAAATGACCGTGAAGTAAAGGGGTGTGACCGTAAAATGCGTCGAAATGACCGTGAATCAACACAGAATATGTGGGAATAACCATGAAATGCATGGAAATGATCGTGAAATGAAGCGAATTGACCATGAAATGCGCGAAAATGACTGTGAAGTGAAGGGGTATGACCGTGAAATGCATCGAAATGACCGGGAATCAACATGGAATATGCGGGAATGACTGTGAAATGCATGAAAATGATCGTGAAGTGAAGCGAATTGACAGTGAAATGCGTCGAAATGACCGTGAAGTGAAGGGGTATGACCGTGAAATGCTTCGAAATGACCGTGAATCAACACGGAATATGCGGGAATGACCGTGAAATGCATGAAAATGATTGTTAAGTGAAGCGAATTGACCGTGAAATGCGCGGAAATGACCGTGAAATGAAGGGGTATGATCGTGAAATGCGTCAAAATGACTGTGAATCAACATGGAATATGCGAGAATGACCATGAAATGCATGGAAATGATCGTGAAGTGAAGCGAATTGACCGTGAAATGCACGGAACTGACCGTGAAGTGAAGCGAATTGACCGTGAAATGGATTTTCGACCATCGACCTGATGGAATTTTGGAAAATAACTAGGTTAGTTGGCTAAAGTAGCTTCTCCTACCGCAAAATCATATAAGGTACATCAAGTAACTAAGTTTAGTTTAGAAGATATTCTTGTTAAATGAATAAAGAAAGAAATGAAAAGGAGAGAGAATTTTTCTTTTAAATGCTTATATATACATATTTATATAAATATGTATTTGAGAAAATTGTAGGTAGAATAAAGTTATCCAGGTAAAAAATAAAAAATAAAAATAAAAAAATTTCATAGAGTGACACAGACTACAGTTATGGCTCCGGTTATAATCCGTAGCTAATGATAAAATACCTTTTTCGATTAATCAAAAATTGCAGGATTTTTAAGGCAAACTGGCTGGACAGTTTTGGACCTTTTTCGATTAATCGAAAGACCTTCGATACATATAAAAAGATATATCGAAATGGCATGGGCGAGGGCTATGGCTACAGTTATTATCCGTAGCTATAGAATAACCCGTAGTGAAAAGTTCCTAGTTTATTTATTTATTATTATTATTATTTATTTATTTTTTGCTATTGTTATCCCACCGTTATTTTTGGGTCCTATTATGAGGTATGTGTTATATCCAAACCGTCCATCTTTTTTACGAACTCATGTTAAGTCTTGAGACGAAAAATAAGACAGATCTAGCTATCGAGTGGACCACACTGTTAAAGGTTGTGGAGGATTGAACGTCTACCATTGAAACCCTTTTAGGGGTCACAAAAGTTTTGGATCATTATGAATTTTTTTTTTCCTCTTCATCCAGGTCTTTGTGACCTTATGAATAGATTGGATGGAAAATAAATGTTATGGTAGGCCCTACAAAATTTTCAACGGTGAAAATCAATTTTCTGCTACTCTTTGTGGTGTGGTCTAGTTGATCTCTGGATATGATTTTTTTTTTTTTTTGGATAATGCTCCGAAAAGTTCTCAAAATATGGATGAACGTTGTGGATATAATAAATAAATAACTGTAGGGCCCATGTAACGTTGATCTCTTTTGAACCGTTCGTAGGAGTTCGAGGAGCGTCAACGCTGGTCTTCGAGCACCAGCCGATCCGCTTGGAGGAAAAAGCAGGGGCATTTTCGACCTTTGCCAAGGCGTCCGTACAGCCGGGGCTTATTCTCGCAAGGTAAAATGAGGTGGGCTGTCTCGCAAATGGGCCATAAATGGGTCGTACAGTCGCAAATTTCTCTTTTCAATTTTACTTTCCTTTGGTTTAAGCAAAAGAAAGTTGTGGATTGCATATGTTCTGGGTGTGGCCCACCCACATGACCATGTCTGATATTGATGTTTTAAAGAATGGGACAAGAGAATCCATGGGCCACGCGCATGTGTTAGGCATCTCACCTACGCGCAACCTATGAGCCAAAGTGGCAAAAGGGCATGCTATCCTAGCCATCCATCCAATTAAATTTATTATTTTGAACGGTCTGGCACAAATCTCATGCCATTCAGTTTTTCAATTTGACCACAATTTACTTAAAGATGTATGGCTAAAAACTTTGGCCAAGTTTTCTAATAAAATTGTGGCCCAAATTGAGTAGAAAACAGCTTAGTTTCTTCATCAAGGGAATTCATGCTTGGGCCCACGTTATTTACGGCTTGGATCTCATACTCATATATTATATACTATATACTATTACACTACACTGGAATATGCCCCAATAGCATTTTACATGCGTTGCTTAGGAAACTCTGCAGTTCGAAAGAGGAGATTTTTCCCACCAAAATCTTAACTTTTACCCACCGGCTTTTCTAAATCACCTTGACTTTACTCTTCGTAACTAAACCACTGCTGTACATATTAACTCTTTGTAGATGAAAATACCCTTCCTTTCACGGTGGCATCGTGATATCCATGGTGCCACCGTGGGACTGCCTTGTCCACGATGGCCCTGTCCACTACCAAAAAAGGGACTAAAAGTCGTAGCTAAAGACATGTGGCTATGGATTATAACTGTAGTAAAGTCGTAGCCATTTGTAGCGTAGTCATTGCCTCATTAGATTCGTAGTCATTAGTTTTATATCTACATATCTAATCTATAGCTATTTCTTTGTAGCGAAAAGTACATACAACTATGGATAATTGAGCGAGTCTAACATGAAATCGAGTGAGCTTCAAATGAAATTGACTAAGCCTAACATGAAATTGAGTGAGCTTCAAATGAAATTGACCGAGCCTAACATGAAATTGAGTGAGCTTCAAATAAAATTGAGCAAGCCTAACATAAAATTAAGCAAGCTTCAAATAAAATTCAGCAAGGTTCAAATAAAATTGAGTGAGCTTCAAATGCCTTCCTACCAGGTCATGAGATACTCGATTCCTTTCCCAATAAGTCATAAAAGATGAAATATTGAAATGTCCAGAGGCCTCTATTATCTAATTCCCTGACTATCTATTTTAAGAATGTCAAGTGCCAAAGTCACTGAATGAAAGTCTCCAATCTTTAAAATTGAATATGTAATGTACTTCAACTGTTGGGTTGCTTACAAACATTTTACTAATGATTTTTATTTTATTGTACTGATTTAATTAGAGGTATTTGTTTTTTTACTTTACTATAGAAGATTTTCTGTGGCCCACATGATGTGTGTGTTTGATCCATGCCGTCAATTCATTTTATTAGCTCATTTTAAGGAATGAGCCCAAAAGTGAGAATAATCAAAAGCAAAAGGAGACCACACCAATTGAAATAGTTGGAATTAAGTGTCTACTGTTGAAAACATTTTTAAGGCCATAGAAATCTTGGACAAAGTTGATATTTTAAAGGCCCTACGAATGGTCCAAAGTTTCAATGGTGGACATCATTATCCACGGTGTTCTGTGTTGTGGACCACTTGAAGTTATAATATATCTCAAATTTTAGCACATGCATTAAAATGAACTACTAAAATAGATGGCCACCACCCATCAGATACATACATTACGGTGGGACTCACATGGTTTACTCATGCAATCCCATTGGATTTAAAAAAAGGCATCTCATTTTTGGAGGGATATATATACAGCTCTTTCAATATACAGCTCTTCCAATAGTATTAAAAAAATATCAATATTTATTTACCACCATTATCAGTGGTAAATGAAAAAAAACAAACACCATTAATTCTCATTGAAGCATATAGGCTTACCAAACCTGGTGATATGGTTACGGCGAATGTGAGATAAGAGGCTTCATGAAACACGTGTGAACATGGTATGTATGGTTCAAGCCATTATTAGGTCCATAAACACGTCGTGTCCTAAAAATGAGGTTGGTCCACTCTTAGTCATGGAAAACTTGTATCTGAAAAATGGACGGTTATAAATTAATTTAGAATTAAAAAAAAAAAAAAAAGAAGACTAGTTGTTAATATTTTCGTAGTGTATTGTAGCGTATTTGATGAGCCGATGGGTCTTGTTTTTTGGTCCATAAAATGCTCGCAGCGGAAAAACTTACCGGACGAATGACATGGATCTCGTTTGGCTTTGACACTTAATGGTTACAAAGCTAGGTTCCTTTTCAACTCATGCAGTGCGCTGAGAATTCCAGAATCGTGGCTGCTGAAATAAGGACACGCATTGCGTGGGCCCCCAGACACATGGAAAGTTTTCGCCTGGTTGGAAGCTATATGGGCCCACATAGATTCTCTTGAAAATTCCACTGCTGGGTAATTGCTGAAGCTGATTGCGCGCATACTGAGTAATAACTCATTTAGGGTACTGACTAAATTCTCTGGGCCCTGCCGTGATTTATGTATTTTATCCACTCCATCCATTCATTTTACCTGATAATTTTAGGAGTTGAGCCTAAAGATCAAGCATATACAAAGATCAAGTGGACCACACCACAGGAAACAATGTGAATTAAACCTCTACCATTGAAAAATTCTTTGGTGGCACGTAAATTTTGTATCAAGCTGAAATTTATATTTTACCTCCGTCCTTCACTGTGAGATCTTATGAACAAGTTGGATGACAAATCATTATCTCCACTGTAAGTCTTAAGATGGTTTCAACAATGGAAATCATTATCTCCACTGTTTTTGTGGTTTGGTCCATTTAGGAATTGGATGCGTTTCAAATTTAGGCCGTGGTACTAAAATGAGCTGTATTGTAGCACATCTGATGAGTGGATGGATTTTGTTTTTTTTGGTCCACAAAATGTTCGCAATATAAAGACTTACCTGATGAATGACCTGGATCTCGTTTGGCTTTGCCACTTGGATGATTACAACGCCAAGCTCTTTTTCAACTCATGCGAGCGAGTACGCTGAGAATTCCTGAAATCATGGGTGCTGCAATAGGGAAGCGCATTGCGTGTGACCCCGGCCACACTTCGTCTGGTCGAAAGCTACGTGGGACCACATAAATTCCCTTGACAATTCCATCCATGACCGCGGAAATACGGACAAGAATTGATGAAGCGGATTCATGCTGAGTAATAACTCAGCTGGTGTACGGAGTAAACCCTGTGGGCCCTACCGTGATTTATGTATTTTATCCATTCCATCCATCTATTTTACCTGATAATTTTAGAGCTTGAGTCCAAATATTAAGCATGTACAAAGTTCAAGTGGACCACACCACAGAAAACAGTATAAATTAAACATCTATCATTGAAAAATTCTTTGGTTCCACGTAAGTTTTGGATCAAGTTGATATATATATATTTTTTACCAGCATCCATGTCTGTGTGATCTTATGAACAGGTTGGATGACAAATAAATATCACTGTGAGTCTTAGGAAGGTTTCAATGGTGGAAATCATTATTACTTCTGTTTCCTATGGTGTGGTCGATTTAAGATTTGGATATGCTCCAATTTTAGGATCTACTACTAAAATGAGCTGGAAAAAAGAATGAACGGCGTGGATGCGTTACAAACGTTCAAAGTAGGCCCAACAGAATATACTAAATACCATAAAGAGTCACTCAGCACGCAGTACGCTTCGGCAAATTGCCTGTGCCCCCATCCATAGGAAAAATTCCTCATGTGGTTTGAAGCTGTGGGGCCACATCGAATCTGTTGATGAATCCACTCAATCCATCCATTTTTAAAGGCCATAATAGATAGGAATCCAAAAATCATTCCGATCCAAAAATCAGGAGAGCCACACCGCATGAAACAGTAAAAATGGAAACGTCTACAGTTGAAATCTTCACTGTAATGTTATATGCCATCAAAACCGTTCACTAGCTTTTCACCACTTAAATAAACTATAATCACAAATATCATCAAAAGCATAAGTGGATCATACCATTGGAAATAATAGGACAATGATGTCCATCATCTAAACCTTTCTAAGGCCTACGGTGATCTTTCTTTGTCATCTCACTTGTTCATAAGGTGACATCTAAACATGAACGACAGAAAATACAAATATTAAATATATTGTTGTGCCAAGAAGTTTTCAATAGCATGCATTCAATTTCCACTTGTGTAGTTCACTTGAGCTCATGCTTAATTCTAGTCTCATGCCCTCAATTGAGGGGTAAAAGGAATGGATGACATGGATGAAACACATACATCACAATGGGCTCCATGAATTATCTTGTGGTTCTCGAAATATTTTTTACATACTTTAATCGGAACTAGTAAAATGCTGGTTAGGGATTGTGTTGTGGGTCAAATATTGCATATTATCCTTCATTTATATCTTGATTTTATGAATATGATAATGCTTAATGTTTTATTTTACTCGTGTTTGTGTTGTAAGGTGAATTTTAGAGCTTGAATTGAAAATGGTACTAAAAGTATGGATTTGATGCTCAAGAATCACTAAGGCAAGGGATGGATCTTAGGAGACTAAGATTGAAGAATTCATATACTAAAGATTCAGGAAAAACAAGTGAGGAATGAAGAAAATTAAAGATTTGAAGTGAAGAAAAGGAATCCTGAAATCGTCCTGAAAAAACGTACTCTGAAACTCTGGGTCATTTTGTGAAATTACGCAGAATGAAGTCTATTTTGAAAAACTACGCAGAGTGATATCTATTTTAGCAAACTGTATAAATTTGAATCGATTTCTAAAGTTTTTCAACTAGGTGCGAAAGTTGAAGTTTCACAACTATAAATATGACTCTTTACGATGTTCCTATTTAGGTATCTTCTAGGGTTTAAGGAGTGGAGCAAGATGGTGGAGAAGCTATCATCAATAAAAATTTTTTTTTTTTTTTTAGTTGTTTTCTTGTTTTCTTTTAGGGTTTTAGATCCAATCATGTTTATGGTTGCCTAAACCTCTTAGATAGGGCTAAGAGGTGAAGCTTTTAGCATGATGAAATGTTTCTATTACTTTGATTCATATTTATGTTGAACTTTATAAATTTTAATTTGATATTTAAGAAATACTTTTAGTTTTTAATGGTTTATTATAACTCAAATTACAGTAGATCTGCAATAGCTTTGAGTATCTTTTTTTCTTGATTTGAGATTGTGAAATTAGTAAGTCCTATTATTCACCATCGTCCCTTGGGCATGATAGAGTGATGTAATCCTTCTTAATATTCACGATTCTCCTACTTTGAGATTATGGGATTGGTAAATCCTGTTGTATGTCATTATCTCCTGGGCATAGTTTGGTGATGGAATCCCTCCTAATTATCATAGTTCTCATTTATTGAGAATTAGGTTAATAGAAGTTCAGATTTGATTTTATTGATGTATTTTCCGATTAGATAGGATAAAATTCAATTCTAATTGTGTTACTTGAATCAAGCAAGAGGGCTCCCTGATCACTACAAGTGAATCCTTGGCACTCTAGTTTTCACATTTAAATTCTTAGTTTTAATTACTTTATTCATAATTACTATCTTAAATACTTCAAAATTAGTTTCACATCTTCTTCTAATTCTACTTCTGGTTAATTTCAGAAACGTGCAAGTTTCAGTCCTTGTGGATTTGACTTCGGTCTTACTAAGATTATTACTACATTGAGACCCTACACTTGGGATTGTGAACGCCCACCATGATGCATGTCGAACATCTACCCCATCAGTTAGATGCACCATTCCATGGTGGGCCTTAGGTTTAAAAATCCAATCAATTGATGACTTTTGTGGGCCACACCACGTACAAAAGTTGAGAGGGGTTACCCTCCCATTAAAACAATTATAATCATTTGTTGGGACCACCGAGGTGTGGTTTACAAATCTAGACCATCCATTATATGTATCCCACTTGGATGAGGGGTCAGACCAAGTTTCAGATGCATCCAAATTTTAGGTGGGCCCTACTCAGTGCTTTTATATGTTTTAGACATGTCTTCACATAATTTTAGATGTTATGGCTCACCTGAGTTCTGTATACGACTGATTTTTAGGAAATCCTTTAATTTAAAGGGGACCCATCAAATGTACAATGTTGATTTTTGACATGCATCATAGTGGGGCCCACACAGCTCGACCTCATGGGAAGTTCCCATGAGCTCGACCGCATAGAACCATTTCCCACACACACTACCATGTGAGTGCATGGCATGCATGTGTGGGATGTGAGTGACAATGTGAAAAAAGAAAAAGAAAAAAGAAGAGCATGTAGCTCGTTTTTTGAAGAATTATTATCCATTAAGCTCCGGGATCTATGCTTTGAGTTGAGTTTGAGACAAATAAGAACAGGGCCGGTACCCATTGACAGCCCTACAAATAGCCCTCAGCATTACAAGTGGGCAGCTAAGCGAAGGTACTGAAGACGGGGCAATGTAGGCGTCTAATTGACGGTAGGATCATCTGACCAATTGGATTTTCTGTGGATACTCCGTTCACATTAACCTTACACTTGCATGACATGTGCGTGGAAAGCGAGTGTTTGATGACTTAGATACGATATTCTAGCATAGGATACCTACTCGATGAGAAGAAATGCGGAATATAGGTACTAATGGCAATCAAGCCCAGTCAATTTGATTCAACGTACGGTAAGCAAAT
Source organism: Magnolia changhungtana (assembly GCA_030180095.1). Lineage (NCBI taxonomy): Eukaryota > Viridiplantae > Streptophyta > Magnoliopsida > Magnoliales > Magnoliaceae > Magnolia > Magnolia changhungtana. The sequence continues at coordinate 322,810 of JASAUF010000081.1, read as the reverse complement.
GTCACTTTCTTGGCGTGCACTGCACGGTGCATTTTTATGGCCAATTCGACTCTCACGTGTGGCGAACTAACACGTGTACAAGATCTAAGCCACTCATCAGGTAGGTCCACTGAGTAGATGGTGGAGATTCAATTGATAAAGTCGCGATGTATCATATTTTACACCGCATGTAGCTATTTTTGCTATACGGGATGTGATGAGCTTTGCTACGCACCCGTGTGTACGAAGGCAGCTCATGTGCAAGGGAGCAGATTGCTACGCACTCGCGTATGAAGGCAGCTCATGTGCATGGGAGCAGATTGCGTGTGACCCAGGGCTGTGTGAACCCGAGAGATATCTCTGTGACGGGAGTTGTGTGAGGCTACAAAAATGTCTGTGAAAAATCCACTCGACCCACTTGTTTTGAAAGACCACAGTAGGACAGGATTCTAAAAATCACGCAGATCCAAAACTCATGTGGGCCATACCATACGAAATAGCAGGGATCAAACACTCGGCTGTGATAGAAGTTTTGTATCAGGATGATTTTCGTTCCTACAGTTTATATCATGGTCAAGTACTCTAGCAAAGTTTCAATAGTGGATATGGTTCAACTGAGTTTTAGATATGCTTGATTTTTAAAATCCAAATCAAGTGTTATCTTTCAAAACATATGAACCGAATGTATTTTCCAAGGTAATTTCTCTAGACCCCATACAGCACCGGGCATAGAGATATCTCTCTGCTAGAAGTCACAAGGAGATTCGTGTGTTGTGGGAGCACATGGATGGATTGGGCACTACAAGGCCTGTCCCTAACTAAGAACAGACTGGTGCTTTGAGGGGCCACCGATGATGTATGGAGTTTATCTACCCAATCCATACAAGCCAAAAAAAAAAGAAGTAAATCCAAGGCTCAAGTGGACTACACCAAAGGACGCAATGGTGATAATGACACCCCACTTGCAACTTTATTAAGGCCGTCTGTGATGGTTAGTTGCCATCTAACCTATTTATAAGGTCATATAGACTTCGAGTTGATGTATGCCGCTTGTACAATTTACAAGTGCCTGCCTAACAAGTGTCGCTCTCAGACAGAGCATCAAATAACGTGGGTGGCCCAGGTTAGATTCCCTGTCCCAAAAGAAATTGGATTCCCTAATCGTACGTAGCTGCACATCAGTTGATTTTGATGGAGCATGGGTTGACCTGACTCCAGCCTATTGACATCCTACTACAGCCTGGACCCAAGCTTTCAAAGTCGGCCAAGCTGACAGCTCATAGCAGGACAGGCCCAAATGACTCATGCCCAGCTTTAAAACCAACTCTAAATCCAGAATGAGTAATTTGAGAGTCATCTCAACCGTAGAAATATAAGACTGACATGATTCTCTTTTCTTCTGTAGTAATTAGGAGAATGATTAAAAGACGACCTGATCCATTCAGGTCTGAGTTGAGTCAGGACTCACCCAACTCAATGATGAATTGACCCAACTCACTCGACCGAGTCAAGGATTACTGTGTTGACTTCGAACCAGATCGAGTCCGGGTCCACCCGGACGAGTCGAGAAGCCGAAGTCACAAAGCGCACCATATATCAATTTCAGTCGCATTATAGAAGACCTACATATCTTATTTGAGGGACCCGTGATAGTTTGCCACCATTCAAAAGATGGTGGTGGTTCATCCTCCTCACATGTGGCGCTGCGTACAGTCAACTAAACCATTAAAATCAAATTGATCAAGCAATCTAAACCGTCCCATTAATGGCTCCTAGACGGATGGTTAAAAGTAAACCGGTTCCTTGTCCAAACAAGTTTTAATCCCTATTGTATAGCCCATCTGAGCGTTAGAACTGCTTTATTTTTGGGCTTCTATCTTAAAATGATTTGGCTAAATGAATGGACGTGTGGATAAAGCCATACATCGTGGTAGCCCTGTGGATGTCCCAGTAGCACGATATTGCCAAGCTGGCAAAATGGATGGGTAATGAAGTGCATGCTACTCTCCAGCAGTGGTGGTGAAATTAATTATCGGCGCAGGTTTTGAACGGCAGCTGTAAAATGATACGAAAAAAATGGATGGACGGTGTGGATAAGACCCATACAACACGGTGACCACACTCAAAGCTCCTGCCTGTTCCCAGCTAGAGACGGGCGGGGACAGGACGCAATCCGCGTCCCACCCACACATGCAAACCGGAATTTCCACGAGTGCCTACAACACGACAGCCAGAATCGTCCAATTACAGTAAATTTGAGCTGTAATCATAAAGATACAAACAAATTAACGGTCTTGATCACCATAGACACATGCCACTTGTACGGTCAAGATGGAAGGAGAGAAAAAGAAAAATGATTAACGTCTTTGGCTCCGCTCGAGGCGTTCTTTGAGGATTCATATCTGGCCATCCATCCAGTGGCCCACAAAAATGGATGGTTATCTAAAAAGAATACCAGCTGTGGGCCCCATTCAACGGCATATCCTTCGCAATAACCACGTGGTCAGTAGTTGTCTAATCAGTTCATTTGCCGAAAGCATTTTAGTCAGTCTCCTGTCCAACTTTTGGACCGTGAATGGAGATAAAAGACCGTTGACTGTACGGTTGAGATCATCTGATCGGTGCAGGTTTCAGACCTTCGCTGATACAGGAAGTGGCCCATCGACTGGATGGTTCAGATCCATTTGAAACATGCACTAATTGGTTGGTATGGATGATTAATACACAAATGCGCGCGCTGCTCCTTGGCCTATCTTTCGCTATTTCATCCACTAAATGTGGACAAAATTGGATGGACGGTTTGGATATAACACATACCTCATGATGGGACCCACAAAACTTGGTGACATCAACACACATCTAGATCGTTGGTGTGTGGTACACCAGCCAATCCGCTTCCGTGTAAATCTTGTTATCCTTCAACTAAATCATCAGTTCTTGAGTATTTTCTTAGAACATGCACCATATCCAACTATTTTTACAAATCATTTTACCTTACGAGACCAAAAATGAGGTATATCGCAATCTCAAGTGGACCACGTTTCCTGTACAGGAAACAGTGTTGAATGAGCGTCAACCATTAAAAACATTTTGGGGGCTATAAAAGTTTTGGATCAAGCTGATTTTTGTTTTTTTTTTCCTTCATCTGGTCCTGTTAGGGGTGCACACGGGTCGGTTCGGTTCGGTTCTGGGGTGAAACCGGCCGGAGCCGAACCGTTCCTAACGGTTCTAGGATATTTGGAACTGGAATCGAACCGTTAGCACCCTAGAACCGCACTGGAACCGGACCGTTAAAACCGGTTTGGTTCCGGATCGGTTCCATGGTTCTGGGCTTTTTATAATCCAGCCCAATTGCATATTTTATTTTATAATCTAGCCCATGTCCATTCATGTTGTGATCCATTTGATGAATAGTTTAGATATTATATAAGGTGTGCAAAAATACATTTATGGAAACAATCAAATAGTGCATTGTAAACCATAAATTATGAGTCAAATATGGAAACAATCAAAGGATTCCTGATTCGGTTCTAGGTCTGGTTCCATGGTTCGATTCCGCGGTTCGGATCCACGGTTGACCTAATCAACTTATTGGATGTCAAATAAACAGTACGGTAGACCTTAGGAGTATTTTAATGGTGGATATCCAATCACTATTGTTTTCATATGTTGTGATCCACCTGAGATTTATGTCCCTCTCATTTTATTTTTGTGATCAAGCTACAAAATGATATGTAAAAATGGATGAACGGAATGGATGAAACATATACATCATTGTGGGGCTCACAGAGCACCGACCACCAGACGACCACCAGACACGGGGTTGGTGGCAGGGGGAGTAGCCAATCCGTTTCCCTTCTTGCCATCTAATTGGCCCCACACAGATTCATCCACGTCGGGCCACAGGATATTCAGACAGTCTGCTTCTGCGTTTCCAGGGAGAATGTAATTGCCAATCTAAGAGTGCATCCAACACGCATACCATTGACCAATCAAAGTCGTTTGTTTGGACTCGGATAATATTGCTTATCACACAAATATTTGGACTTAGCTAGGGCTTGTTTATTTACCACTTAATATACCGTGGAAATCTTAAAATCAGATTTTATCTACTCAATATATTATTTTGGGTGTTTGTTTATCGCACTTCAAGAAAGTTCTTAATGAAAATTATTCACGGAATTAATTTGGGATTGGTGTATGTGCCGAAAGCAGCAAGCGATGTACGTGGATTGCAGTAAGTATAAGAGTCTTTCGAAATTCTCCGAAATATCTCTATTCCTCCGAACTCATCTCCCTCCTCCACCGACTTTGACTTTTACATTCTGTTAAAACCCGACTTCTCTCTTTTTCTCTTCAAAAACTCCCAAATCCGCAAGTAAAAACATACAAATTCGTGCCCTATGTGCCAATCCGTTGAGACATTTGATACGTCCATGTAGTAAGCTTGTTCTCGTCAGGGAATGAGTTAAAAAATCAATTGGAACCACTACTCAGGTCGACCACATTGGAAGGAATAATAAAAAGAACACTAAACATATATATGTTTGTGTATGAGGCCAACAACTTGAGTTTTGGATCAGATTGTTTTTTTGGGCCAGACGTCCCATGGGTGGCCACACATGTTAAAAAGTATTGAATGGTTGGAAAAATTGTCCAATAGTAAACATTGATGGGCTTTGGTCTGGACGCCCAATTAACTGCGACAGCCTGTCACTCGAATTAGTGGGAATTTTTGGAGAATGATTCCCCAATCACTGCAAAAAAAGTGACATTTTTTATCCCATATACTAAATGGTTATAATCATAAGGAAAATTGAGTTTTAAAAGGGAAATCAAAAGTGGATCTCACATGATGTAAGGTTGAAAGCAGCATGGATCGTCCATTTTTCAAGCAAGAGTAATTCTTAAACGGGATGGATCAACATGATGTTTAATAAATAGCATCATATTCTATATAATAAATATTGTCATCCATTTTCTAGCTGGTGATGGGATGGCTAATATCATCTATCAAAGTAATTTTTTTTGTGATGAATCTTCAATCAAAGGTGTGGCTCACATGATTTATGGTCCAGATTGCAGATCAAACCTTTTATAATATAATAAATAGGACCATCCATTCCTGTCTATTAATTAGATGACTGGGATCATTAGATTAGGATGATTTTAGAAGCAAAGGGCAATCAATGGCAGACCAATAACATGGATGATCCAAATCAATGGCTTGACCCGTTTTTAGTATTATTGATATGGCCTACCCATTTTCATAACCATTGATAATAGATTGATTGCGATCATCCTATTAAATTGACTTTTGAGATGGATTGGAAATAAAACCTTAGCCCAGCCTAGATAATGGATGGACCATATTAATAATCGGATTATCTTGTTGTATCCTATATGGATTTTTCATTTTTGTAGACATTATAAATGAGAGATGTGGATACGACAGATTTTATTTATTTATTTATTTTTTTTTTATTTTTTATTATTTTTTTTGTGGAAAGGTATGCAATCAAAGGTGGGATACCTTGTCCGAGTCCAAATCAATGATGTGACATTTTCCAATATGATCAATCAAATTGACCATTTTTTCCACTAATCAACAGCTGTGGTTATCTTGAAAGCGATTTTGAAGTCATGGTTGATTAAAGGTGGTTCATTTGTGATGTAGATACCATGACCCACTAATAATATAATAAAAAGGTAAGTTGGCCCAACTCATCCCAATCTTGATACGGTAAAAGTTGATGTATGGACCCTGACCTACCTTGACTCGATTTTTTTCATTTTTTATTTTTTATCAGATCCAAGAATGTAAGACCCGAAATAATTTGTTAGCAGTCCTAAAAGGGGACCTCCCCTATTTGAAAAGATTGGTCCATTGCAAGGGCGGGTACCCATTGACAGCCCCACGACCATGACTCAAGAAATAGAAATGGGCAGCCAATTGAAGGTCCAAAAGACGGGGCAATGTAGTCATCCGATCGACGGCTAGGATCATCGGAGCAGGGGATTTTTTGTGGATAGCTCAGCCACCTTACACCTGCATGACACGTGTATGGAAGTGAGTGCTTGATGACTTAGATATGATTGTCTAGCATAGGATAGCTATTCCATAAGAGAAAATGTAGTCAATGGATAGCGATGGCAATAGGCCCAGCCAACTTGGGTGAATGGTGACAAAAGCAAATGTCACTTCTTTTACGTGCACTAAACGGTGCATTTTCTTTTCTTTTCTTTTTTTTCTGCCAAACCAACTCTCACGTGTGGCAACCTGTCACGTGTACAAAATCAAAGCCACTCATCAGGCGGGTCCCACTGTGTGGATGGTAGGGAATCTAAGGCGTCTTAGACTGTGGTAGCATGGGGGGATTCTAAGGTGTCCTGGACAGTGATCGCATGGGCTGTTGTGCTAGGATTATCTTTCCAGTTTGCAGCCACGAGTAACGGCCTATCTTGATGTATGTGATCTATAGCCACTCGACCATTCATTTTTCCAGCTCGTTTATGCTTTGGGATGAAAATTCACGATATCTACTGTTTCAATGCATTAGGAAGTAAAGTAGCTAACTTAGTCTGCAAAGGCTATAAAAGTGACATTTCATGCAGATATCTTGCTGTACAGAATATGATGAGATTTGCTATGCCATATGTGCAGAATGAAACATAACTACCATGTCCAGTCCATCTATCGTATGACCTTGAACAAGAACGAGTTTCTATAACAACTAGGTTAGGCCTTGTGCCGTACCTTATTTTTGCCATGGTAGGAAATTAGTAATGTGCCATGGTAGGAAATTAGCAACATGTTGCATTACACAAGGAATAGAAAGTGGATGAAAAATCTTCAAGATACTTGGATCACTTTTTGTGGAATTATAATCACATAAATTCAATTGTACATATTAGGGGATGGTTGGCAGAGTGTTATAAGCAAAGAGAGAAATGTGATCGAGTTATTTAAGATACAAAGGTGACTGAAAGGAACAAAGTCTTAACCGACATAAGAAAAGCTGTCATAAAAAGAAACATAACAGAGGAAGGATGACTTTTTGACTTCTGTAACTGTCACAGTAATAGAAGAATGTTCTTGAAGAACAAGGTGCACAAAAATCTATGAATAGCAGAACAACCAATCCAACACGGCAACCAATCAAACCAATATAGGAATTCTCTAAATGTGGGCCTTATTGATGAACAGTCTGGCTCTCCTTAAGGGTTAGATGATTTGATCAGGCATACCGGTGGACCCCACTAAACTTGTGATTGATCTAAAATCGTGTAGGGGTGGTGCACTATAATTGTGTTACGTGCACAATATTTTGGATAGACTAGGAATCATAAACTCGTGTGCAATGTAAAAGGGAGGAGTTTCAAGGGGTTACAAACTCCTCACCCTCAGTAAATATAAAAACAGGGTTTGATCACTGGTTCAGATAAAACAAAATCCACCAGCGGATATGTCTTCACTCGGGGTGGATGAGCAATTTCTTGGAAGTCTACCAAGCAAAAGTGTATCGATCGGTGGATTATGAAATCCAATTTTATTGCTTTAGAAAAGGTTGGTTCAAAAGTCAAGTGGCTTAAAAATTACTTGACTAATATACCGTTGTAATTAAAGCCTGTATCAGCCGTATTTATTCATTGTAATTTCCAAGAAGCTATAACAAAAGCAAAGAGCAAAATATATCTATAATGTAAAGTACAAGCATGCAACATCCTGAAAATCGGCACTCGAGTACAGAGATTTTGATCTTGAGTTCCCAAGTATTAACCTAACAAAATAAATGCATGCGGGCAAGTTCCCACGTGCCTGCACAAATCTGATTAACGTTCACCCATGATTAATAATCAAAGTAGCCTTAGATCAGTGGCATCAAAAGTCAAGCAGAGATAACAAATCCTATAAATATAGGATTAACAGTCAAATGTATGATTCCAATAGTGGCGATCGCCCAAAATTAGAATTATACAAGCCACAATGAACATACAACAAAATCAATACACAGAGTACACCCAGTCGGAGACTCCAATATATACACATGAACAAAATTGAAATAAATGTAAAGTATTTTAATTTCGTCCGACACTGTTAAGACTTCACGATGAAAGTGCAAGCCAATCCAAGCCTACCCGCTGGAGATCTTAATAGCACATGCATCAACAACATCGCCCTGTTGGTTTTTTAAAACACAATCCCAGGTGGGAGAGTTAACTTAATGGTTCAATTAGTTTTAAGTTACAGATGTTATCGACTCAATCATCGCAGGTAATAATCAACAAGAAATCAAGAACATCCTAAATACTCTTGTTAAATGCACAAATAAGATTATGAAATGATGTATGCGCCTCACAATCCAACACTCCCTCACAAGTGTCTTCAACGTCTATTTTGCATATGCCAACACTCCCTCATCACGCGACTCTAACGCCAAATCGCAACATCCTATTTTAGTGCAATGTGATTGACGTGTATGATTAGTCGAGTGATTATTAATTCTAATTCATACAGCAGATTAACGAAGATAGGATACCATCATTATATCACGAGTATCTACCCTGATCATGAGACTTGATGCGGCCGTAGCGGTTCCTCATCGTGTTCCTTGATCCATTTTAGTGTTCATCACTCAAGGACAACCATAAATAATATAAGGATCATCACCCAAACACAAATGTGGTAGAGTGTTGACATCAATTCCATTTATAATGCAGTAGGCTCAAAGCCTTCATATGTGCTCAATGGTCACAAAGGGGAGGCTCGTCACCTAATTTTTTTTCTCCAATATGGCAGGCACATCACCCTTGCATAGGCCAACAATTCGAACATGGTGTTGATATCAATTCCATTTATAATGCAGTAGGCTCAAAGCCTTCATATGTGCTCAATGGTCACAACGGGGAGGCTCGTCACCCAATTTTTTTTCACCAATATGGTAGGCACATCACCCTTGCATAGGCCAATAATTCAAACATGGTGTCCCATACCACTATGCCCAACTATAAGTCTTTATAGGATCATATCGCTACGCTAATGGTTATAAATAAACTCATCTAATGAGAATAGGGTTATCCTAAATTTAATTGGTTATGGTCATACATGGTGAATATACATGATTAGTCGGCTGTTAGACAAATTTGATTAGCATATGAGAACCCTGGCGTAACCGGCATTGGGTGCAAGCGTCCCACGTAGTCCAGCTACTCTCAGTCGTCCGTGTTCGACCTGGGTCAATCGAACAAGCCTAAGGTGGCCGACCTAACTCGAGCCACCCCTGAATTCAGCAATTTGCCGACTAACTCGACATCTTAAGCATTTCTAAATATCAATCAAAGACTAATTATCTATCAGACAATAACAACAAAATTTAGCATAAACCCTAGATCTAGAAATTTACTCATTCAGGCATTTCATCAAACATGTAAGCATTAACAAGTCAGAATTAGCATGATATGCAATTAAAATCAAAACATAGACAATTTAGCATGCATCAACTTATTTACAAACATGAATCATTAACTGAAACTCTCAAGATTTGATAAATGGAAACTTAGGAATAATGGTCCGTACCTATGCAATGATTCGCTTGACTTTTTTTTTTCTTTAAAACATAACTTTTCCATTGATGATATGAATAGGGGATGTACATACCTAATTATTCAGGCGGGCTCCATAAAAACATCAGGCCTCACCTATCATATAGCCTAACGAGAGAACTCAAAAAACAAAAAAAACAGAGGCTAAAGCCAACCCGCAGAGGATAGAGCTTCTAACCCTACCAAGCCGCGAAAACAAAACAAAAGTTGACCAACTACTTAGATCACATGACAAGCTGAAAGCCATTACTGTTGGAGACCTTGCACAAAACCTTAGGATCTAGCCTCCCAAAAACACCAGAATTATGGGATAATAAAGCAATGAAATAAATCAAAACATAAACCACATGACACAAGAGATTTTTTCGTGGAAAACCCTTAAAGAGGTAAAAACCACAGGACCTCGTCCAAATCAACAATCTACTATGAAGTAGAATGTTACAACCGATCATAAGCGCACACTGCTTGGATCAAACCTTCTTCACTCACGAGGGAGTTGATAAACAATAAGAGATAAAAAGAAAACGGAGGGATCTCACCGATCACGAGGACGTAGAAGCGCTGAGACGTCGACTCCCTTCCACAAGTTTCATCTCTCTCTTTTCTCTCTCTCTCTCTCACCTTTAATAGCCCTAAACCCTTTAGCAAACCCTTGCAAAGCTTTAGGAAACCCCCTTACATTGCCTAGAAAAGCCCTAGGCACCCCTATTTATAGTTTAAGAAATTTTCTTTCGCACCTCTTGCGAAACCGCCTCAAATTTTTGTAGTCCGCACAAGATCCGGACTCAAATCTGTGTAACCTCGACTGGTCGAGCAGCCCACTCGACCGGTCTAGCACCTCCCTCGACTGGTCAAGCACTTCAAAAAAAATTAAACCAAACTCGCTGGAGTTTGAGTTGAGCCAGTCCTCGATTGGTCGACCAACACCCTCGACCGGTCGAGTGAAGCTCTCAACCAGTCGAGTGATGAGGAGAAAATCCCATCAAATCTCTCCCTTTTTGACTCAGGAGGAATCTACCTTCTTCAAGTAAGCCCGGTTTCTACAAACCTCAAACTTGCCCTTGAGCAAAGCCTTAGTCATCATGTCTGACCGATTATCATCTATGTGGACCTTCTCAAGCTGTAACACCTTCTATTCCAAAGTATCCCTGATTTAGTGATACTGGATCTCTATGTGCTTCGACTTGGAGTGCTGACTTAGATTCTGACTCAAGTGTATAACACTTTGGCTATCGCAATAGACCACATGCTGCTCTTGCTTCAGGCTAAGTTCCCGTAAGAACCTCTTCATCTAAATCATCTCTTTACATGCATCTGTGACTGCAATGTACTTGACCTCTGTCGTCAACAATGCTACAACCTTCTGTAGCTTGCTCTGCTAAGAAACCGCTCCCCCTGCAAGCTTGAATATGAACTCCGATGTAGACTACCTGGAGTCTATGTCACCTGCCATATATGCATCTATGTAGCCCTCTAACACAAGTTTTCCGTCACCATAGTATAGGCTCAGCCTGGATGAGCCTCTTAGATTCTGTAGTATCCACTTCACCACTGCCCAATGCTCTTTGCCAGGATTGACAAGATACTGGCTAACAACACCAACCGTATATGCTATTTCTGGGCGTGTATACACTATAACATACATCAAACTTTCTACAGCTGACGCGTAGGGTATCTTCTACATCTCATCCACCTTTGCCTTCATCTTGGGACACTACCTGTTGCTCAATTTGAAGTGACCATCTAGTGGAGTACTGACCGACTTAGCTGCATTCATATTGAACCGCTCTAGGACTTTCTCAATATACCGCTCTTGTGACAGCCAAAGCTTCATGCTGCTTCTGTCACGGGTTATTTTCATTCCTAGTATCTGCTTAGTTGGGCCCAAGTCTTTCATCGTAAAAGATTTGACCAACTCTTGTTTCAGCCTGTCGATCTTTTTGATGTCTTTTCCCATGATGAGCATGTCATTAACGTATAACAGCAGAACTAAGAAATCACCATCTGAGAACTTACGCATAAACACACAGTGGTATGACTCCATTCTGTCATATTCATGCTTCAACATAAATGAGTCGAACTTCTTGTACCATTGTCATAGAACTTGTTTCAGCCCATACAAGCTTTTCCTCAGCCTACACACCATATGCTCTTTGTCCTTGACTTCGAACCCCTCTGGTTGGTGCATGTAGATCTCTTCTTCCAAGTTACAATGGAGAAATGTAATTTTAACTTCTAACTGTTCTATCTCCAGATCCATGCTAACCACCAACCCAAGCAATACCTGTATGGATGTCATCTTCACCACTGGTGAGAATATCTCCTTGAAGTCTATACCTTTCATCTGACCAAACCCTTTCAGCACTAGTCTGGCCTTGAACCTCGTCTGTGAATTCTTCTGCTAAATCTTCTTTCTGAACACCCACTTGTTGCTAAGAGCTTTCTTGCCCTTAGATAGTTTCACCATATCGTAGGTGTGGTTTTTATGCAAGGATTTCATCTCCTCTTGCATAGCTTTCAACCACTCCTCCCTATGCTCGTCGGCTAGGGCCTCAGAATAATCTTCTAGCTCTCCTCCATCAGTGAGCATAATATACTCATGCGGAGAGTACCTCTTAGACAACTGTTTGTCCCTAGATGACCTCCTCACCTGTGACTCAATAGGTGGATCAAGTGGGGGTTGCTCCCCCGATCCATCTTCTGTAGGAACTCCTTCATCCTCCGCACATTGTTGTACTCCCCCGTCATCAGGCACCACGGGAGGAATAACCGAATTCATGTCCTTTAGCTCACCTGAACTAGGTTGGTTCTTCTCTGGCTTACCAATGTCTTCTATATATTGATCTTCAAAGAAAACCACATCTCTGCTCCTGACGAGCTTCTTCTCGGTCGGATCCCACAATCTGTAACCTAACTTTTCATCACTGTATCCCAAGAACACACACTTTCTGATCTTCATATTGAGCTTGGACCTCTCATCCTTTGGTACGTGAACGGATGCCCTGCATGCAAATACCATGAGATGACTGTACGATGGATCCTGTCCAGTCCACACATTCTCAGGTACTTCTCCATTCAATGGGGCTGATGGAGACCTATTTATCAGATACACCGCCGTATGCGTTGCTTCTCCCCAGAACGTCTTGGACAACTTCACATGGGATAATATACATCTGATTCTCTTAAAAATGGTGTGATTCATTTGCTCAGCCACACCATTATGCTAGGGGGTCTTGGGAACCGTCTGTTCATGCCGTATACCCAGGGACTTACAATACTCATGAAAGTCACCGATGTATTCACCACCATTGTCAGTGCGGATGTACTTCAATGATCTACTTATCTCTCTCTCTCTCTCTCTCTCTCTCTCTCTCTCTCTCTCTCTCTCTCTCGACCATAGCATGAAACAATTTAAACGCACCAAAGACCTCATCCTTGAATTTCAAAGCATAAACCCAAACCCTCCTAGATGCATCATCTATAAAAGTGATAAAATACAATGCCCCACCCAAGGTTTTTGTCCTCATCGGACCACAAACATCAGAATAAACCAAATATAATGCATGCACTTTATTAACATGAGAAGCAGATTTAATAAATGAAACTCTATGTTGTTTTCCTGATAAACAAGCAATACAGGTTTTGAGAGGTATACCTGTCACGTTTGGAAGGAGCCGCTTCCTCGCTACTAGCTGAAGCCCTTTTTTCACTCATGTGGCCTAGACGTCTGTGTCACATGTCAATAGTTGAATCTTCTCCTGCGTTCAACCTACATTTGCACACTCTGACACTTACCTTGTAAAGGGTGTAACACTTCTTTCCTCTGGCCGCGATCAATGAACCCTTGATGAGCTTCCAGTGTCGACCAACAAATTGGCTTTTATAGCCATCATCATCTAACCTTCCTGTCGACATCAAGTTAAGGCGAAGCTCTACAATGTGACTCACATCCCTGAGAAGCAATATGCAGCCCACATCGGTCTTCACACAAATATCACCGACCCGTATGATATTTGATATGCCAGAATTTTCCATCTTCACGGTCCCAAAGTCACCCGACTTGTAGCTTGTGAAGAAGTTCCTATGTGGAGTCACATGAAACAAAGCTCCCGAGTCTATCACCCAGTCAGTGTCCTGACTCGTAGCCGTAAGATAAACATCATGATCTACAGAAAGAATAACTACAACGTCGCCATTTGAAGCGACCGCAGTGGACTCTGATTCATCTTTCTTCTCCTTTCCTTTTCCTTCCTTGTCGTTCTTATTCTTACGACATTCATGCTTATAGTGGCCCTTCTTGCCACAATTCCAGCATTCAACATCCTTCCTGGTACTCGACTTGCCTCTTGATTTATCTCATGCCTTTCTGCTCTTTCTGTTCTTTCATCTCCCCCGTTCTTGTGTCACAAGGGCCTCTTGCTAAGTAGAATCCTGAGACTTCCTCCTTGTCTCCTCATTATAGAGACAGGTAGTTACCTATTTCATGGATACCTTTTCATCTGGCATAGCATGGAGTTACTTAGAGACACCACCAATGTCTCCCAACTATCAGGCAATGAGCTAAGCAATAGTAAAGCCTGTAATTCATCATCCATGACCATCTTCATAGCGAAGAATTGGTTCAAAATATTGTTGACCTCATTCATGTACTCAGCCACAAAACCACCATCTTTGAACTTGAGATTCACAAGTCATCGTATCAGGAAAATCTTATTGCCGGCTGTCTTCCTCTCATACAGCCCTTGCAGTTTCAGCCATAGGCTAGCGGTTGAGGTCTCCGTAGACACATAGTGGAATACGAAATCATCCAACCATTTTCTAATAAACCCCGCCACCTTCCCGTCCAATTTCTTACAATCATCATCTGACATATCCTTTGACTTTGCTAATATGCCTTGAATTGGAGAATACAAGTCCTTGCAATAAATCAAGTCCTCCATCTTAGCCTTCCATATGGTCCAGTTAGAATCATTGAGACTGATAATCTTTGATGAGCCACCTTCCATAATTCAGAACCGATCCCACTCCATTCAATGAACTTCGCTCTGATACCACTTTGTTGGGGGCCTTGCATAAAACCTTAGGATCTAGCCTCCCAAAAACACCAGAATTATGGGATAATAAAGCAATGAAATAAATCAAAGCATAAACCACATGATACAAAAGATTTTTACATGGAAAACCCTCAAAGAGGTAAAAACCACGGGACATTGTCCAGATCAACAATCCACTATGAAGTAGAACGTTACAACCGATCACAAGCACACACCACTTGGATCAAACCTTCTTCACTCACACAGGAGTGGATAAACAATAAGAGAATAAAAAGAAAACAGAGAGATCTCACCGATCACGAGGACGTAAAAGCACTGAGATGTCGACTCCTTTCCACAAGCTTCCTCTCTCTATTTTTTTCTCTCTCCCTCACCTTTGATAGCCCTAAACCCTTTAGCAAACCCTTTCAAAGCTTTAGGAAACCCTCTTGCATTGCCTAGAAAAGCTTTAGGCACCCCTATTTATAGTTTAGGCAACTCCCTTTCGCACCTCTTGCAAAACCGCCTAAAATTTCTGTAGTCCGTACAAGATCTGGACTTAAATCTGCGTAACCTTGACTGGTCAAGTAGGGTCCTCGACCGATCGAGTAGCCCACTCAACTGGTCGAGCACCTCCCTTGACTGGTCGAGCACCTTGGAAAAAATTAAACCAAACTCGCTGGGGTTTGAGTCGAGCCAGTCCTCGACTGGTCAACCAGCACCCTCGACCAGTCGAGTGACGAGGAGAAAACCCCATCAATTACCACAACCAAGACAGCATTACAACTACGAGTCGCTAGGCATAAGGGAAAACACTGCATCTGCCAGCGAACACCTCCACCAGAAAACTGAAACGATAGAGGAAAATGGCACCATAAGACCCCCACACAGCAGAGGAAAACGACACTGAAAGACCCCCATAAAAGTGACTGGACAACACTCCAGTGGCCTGCAATCATGCAGCCAATCCTCCACCCCAGAAAATTTCTGAAATTCAAATTCGGGGCTACCAGGCTTCCCTAAGAAAGGACCCAGGGAGGCCAACCATCATAGAGGCAAGAAAATAAAAAGAGAGGACTGCACAACAACTAAATAGAAATGGAGCCAAATGAGACACCGCGGGCTTGGCGCTAGGAACCATCACCCGGGGGAAACCCGAGAGCTCCTAGACCCACCTTGTCCAAGAAGACCAAACCACGAACATGGGAGGGAAGATCCGAGGGGTTTCAAAATAGGGAGTAACGTTGAGACTCGCTGCCCATACGGGCCATCCCATCGGCCGGAGCATTGCCTTCCCTAAAGATGTGGACGAATTCCACCTGCCCTCTAAGCTTGAACCTCTTGATTTTGGCTAGTCTGGATGGGCGCTCTCGTTCAGGAACGAAATCACCGGGTGGGAGTCAGATTCCACTACCATGTTAGAATAGCCCAAATTAAAACTAATTGAAAGCCCATCATAGATCGCCTGGAGCTCGGCACTAACACTCGATCTGATCCCATAGCCAGATGATAAGGCGAAAAGGAAATCACCCTTATCCCTCTGCCAACTCCTCCACCACCTGAGGCACCTGGGTTCCCCCTAGCAGACCCATCAACATTCACTTTGGTCCACCCGGAGCTGGGCTTAGACCATTTGATGATTGAAGGGTGTTGAAGAGGGGTGGAGGGGGAAGAAATCTGAAGATCAGAGAGCACCCTGCAGAAGCTTGAGGAAGAGGATCTGGGGAGCCACTGGATTATATAATTCAACCACCACTTAATATCGGTGGTCAACTTATCAATAAAAAGGGCCTTTCCATCATATTTTGCAAGTTCCTTGACTTATAAATTTCCCATAGAATGATGCAGGGGGCCAGCTTCTGAAGAGTGGAGACCCTATAATCCAAGGATGGAACTGACCACCAACAATTCAACCTAGCCTCAACTGAATTAACCATGAGAGCAGCCACTCCAAAAATCCTGCCAAAATAACCCTAGCATGAAGTCGTCAGGGTACTTGAAAGGAACAAATGATGCAGGGACTAGGAAGAATGGCTCTAGGAGGAAGAAGTGACACAACAAACACACTTCGAGGCCAAGTGGACCCCACGAAGTTGGACAACTTCATCAAGAGGAACAACTTTATACAACACTTTCCTTCATGCTAGACTTAACGCTTCAAGTGTTAGGGTTTTAGGGAAAACTATCAAAAAACCTAAACAAGCATACAAGCTCGCAAACTTTGGAATAGAAGCTATTGAAGCCCTAAATTATAAGTGTGATTCAACACTTACCTTCAATCATCATCCGATGAAGGATCTGATTGCGGGTAGATCGCTAATCGAATGGGAGAAAAACAAGTTCTTCAATCATTACTAGAAATGAATACAGATTGCATACTAACATTATTGGATGTTACTCTATGGGTCCGACCATGATGTATGTGTTTTGTCCACTTTGTTCATCAATTTTGGATCATTATTTTAGAGCATGAACTGAAAAATGAGGTGGATTCAAATCTAAGTGGACCACACCACAGAAAATGGTGGTGATTGAAGGCCCATCATTAAAAACTTCCTAAGGCCTATTGTAATATTTATTTGCCATTAAACTTGTTGATTAAGTCACATAATCCCACATGAAGGGAAAACATAAATATAAGCTTAATCCAGAACTTTTGCAAACCTCAATAAGTTTTTAATGGTGGCGTTAAGTTGTCATTTTTTGTGTGTGTTCCACATGAGATTTAGATTTGTTTCAGTTTTGGGTTCAGGCCCTAAAATGATTTGGAAAAATGGATGGATGGATGGCATATATACAACACATATATCATGGTGGGGTTCACTGATGGGGATTTTTCTCCTCATTATTGGTATCGATGAAATCGAACAGGTTTCGATATCATCGATAATTGCAAAAATTTTCACAGATGGTTGCTAGACAGTTTTTTGATCCTGTCGATATGATCGAGAGACTTTCAGATCATATTGAGGCTGTCATCAAGAGTGGCTCGATGACATCGATAATTGTTGGAATTTCCACCCCTGGTCGCTGGACAGTTTTGGTCCTGTTCCGATATCATCGAGAGACCTGTCGATAATATCGAAGCTGTCATCGAGAGACCTTCAATGACATCGACGAGTTCCGCAGATGCAATTGCGGAAATGCAGATTTTGTAGATTTTATTTCCTATTTGGGTTATACCTCTTTCTATTCTTATATAAAGGGGTGTATCCGGGTTTGAGGTGTATTCCAGGGCATTCTAAGTTTGCTAAAGGCTTTCTAGGAGGGCTTATGGTTATCAAAGGTGAGAGAGAGAGAGAGAGGAAGCTTGTAGAAGGGAGATTCTGCTTATAGAGGTAATCTACTTCGCAGTCCACGTCTCAGCGCTTCTACATCCTCATGATTGGTGAGATCTCTCCGTTTTTCTTTTGTTCTCTTATTGTTCATCCACTCCTGCGTGAGTGAAAAAGGTTTGATCCAAACGGTGTATACTTGTGATCGGTTGTAACGTTCTGCTTTATAATGGATTATTGATCTGGACGAGGTCCCGTGGTTTTTACCTCTTTGAGGGTTTTTCACGTAAAAATCCCTGGTGTGGTATGGTTTATGTTTTGATTTAGTTCATTGCATTATTATTCAATAATTCTGGTTTGTTTCAGGAGGCTAGGTCTTAAGGTTTTGTGTAAGGCCCCCAACAAAGTAGTATCAGAGCTAAGTTCATTGAATGGGTAGGATCAGTTTGGGATTATGGAAGGTGGCTCATATAGGATGATCAGCCTCAATGGTTCTAACTGGACCACATGGAAAGCTAAGATGAAGGACTTGCTTTATTGCAAGGACCTATATTCTCAAATTTTAGGCATATCAGCAAAATCCAAGGATATGACTGATGATGATTGGAAGAAGATGGATCGAAAGGCGGTGGGGTTTATTAGACAATGGTTGGATGATTCTGTGTTCCACCATGTGTCTACAGAAACCTTAGCCGCTTGCCTATGGCTGAAATTATAAGGGCTGTATGAGAGGAAGACAACCGGTAATAAGATTTTTCTGATAAGGTGACTTGTGAATCTCAAGTTTAAAGATGGTGGTTCTGTGGCCGAGCACATGAATGAGGTCAGTAATATAGTGAACCAACTCTCCTTTATGAAGATGGTTCTGGATGATGAATTGCAGGCTTTATTATTGCTTAGTTCATTGCCTGACAGTTGAGAGACATTGGTGGTGTCTCTAAGTAACTCCGCGCCAGACGGAAAGATATCCATGGAACAGGTAACCAGTTGTCTTTTCAACGAGGAGACAAGGAGGAAGTCTCAGGGGTTTACTCAGCAAGAGGCCCTTGTAACACAAGAATGAGGGAGAGGAAAGAACATGAAGGGCGGGAAGGCCCGAGATAAATCAAGAGGCAAGTCGAGTAACAGAAAGGATGTTGATTACTGGAACTATGGCAAAAAGGGCCACTACAAGCATGAATGTCATGGTTAGAAGAACAATAAGAAAGGAAAAGGGAAGGAAGATGAATCATATTTCATTGCAGTCGCTTCAGATGGCGACGTTGTAGTTATTCTTTCTGTAGATCATGATGTATGTCTCACGGCTACGAGTCAGGACACCGACTGGGTGATAGACTCGGGAGCTTCTTTTCATGCGACTTCATACAAGGACTTCTTCATAAGCTATAAGTCAGGTGACTATGGGACTGTGAAGATGAAAAATTCTGGCGTATCAAAAATCGTGAGAGTCGGTGATATTTGTGTGAAGACCGATGTGGGCTGCACATTGGTTCTCAGGGATGTGAGGCATATCCCAGACCTTCGCCTCAACTTGATGTTGATGGGAAGGTTGGATGATGATGACTATGAAAGTCGGTTTGCTGGTGGGCGCTGGAAGCTTATCAAGGGTTCGTTGATCGTGGCAAGAGGAAAGAAGTGTTGCACCCTTTACAAGGCAAGTGTCAGTATGTGCAAGGGTGAGTTGAACGCAGCAGAAGATTCAGCTATTGACATGTGACACAGGTGTCTAGGCCACATGAGTGAATTAAAAAGGGCTTCAGCTACTAGTGAGAAAGCGGCTCCTTCCAGACGTGACAGGTATACCTCTCAAAACCTGTCTTGATTGTTTATCAGGGAAATAACATAGAGTTTCATTTATTAAAACCGCTTCTCATGTTAATAAAGTGCATGCATTAGATTTGGTTTATTCTGATGTTTGTGGTCCTATGAGGACAAAAACCTTGGGTGGGGCATTATATTTTGTTACTTTTATAGATGATTCATCTAGGAGGGTTTGAGTTTATGCTTTGAAATCCAAGGACGAGGTCTTTGGTGTGTTTAAATTGTTTCATGCTATGGTCGAGAGAGAGACAGGTAGATCATTGAAGTGCATCCGCACTGACAATGGTGGTGAATACATTGGCGACTTTCATGAGTATTGCAAGTCCCTGGGCATACGGCATGAACAGACGGTTCCTAAGGCCCCCCAGCATAATGGTATAGCTGAGCAAATGAAGCGCACCATTGTTGAGAGAATCATATGCATGTTATCCCATGTAAAGTTGCCCAAGACGTTCTGGGGAGAAGCAATGCACACGGTGGTATATTTGATAAACGGGTCTCCATCAGCCCCGTTGAATGGAGAAGTACCTGAGAAGGTGTAAACTGCACATGATCCATCGTACAGTCATCTCAGGGTGTTTAGATGCAGGGCATCCGTTCACGTAGCAAAGGACGAAAGGTCTAAGCTCGATATGAAGATCATGCAGTGTGTGTTCTTAGGGTACGGTGATGAAAAATTCGGTTATAAATTGTGGGATCCGACCGAGAGGAAGCTCGTCAGGAGCAGAGATGTGGTTTTCTTTGAAGATCAGTGTATAGAAAACATTGGTAAGCCAGAGAAGAACCAGCCTAGTTCAAGTGAGCTAGAGGACACGGATCCGGTTACTCCTTCCGTGGTACCTGATGATGGGGGAGTACAACAAGGTGCAAAGGATGAGCGAGTTCCTTCAGAAGATGGACCAGGGGAGCAGCCCCCACTTGATCCACCCATTGAGCCACAGGTGAGGAGGTCATCTAGGGACAGACTGTCGTCCAAGAGGTACTCGTCGCATGAGTACATTATGCTAATCGATGGGGGAGAGCCAGAAGATTATTCTGAGACCCTAGCCTACGAGCATAAGATGGAGTGGTTGAAAGCTATGCAAGAGGAGATGAAATCCTTGCATAAGAACCACACCTATGATATGGTGAAGTGGATATTGCGGTATCTAAGAGACTCATCCAGGTTGAGCCTATGTTATGGTGATGGTAAACCTGTGCTAGAGGACTATACAGATGTAAATATGGCAGGTGACATAGACTCCAGGAAGTCTATATCGGGGTTCATGTTCACGTTTGCAGGGGGAGCGGTTTCTTGGCAAAGTAAGTTACAGAAGGTCATAGCATTGTCGACAATAGAGGCCGAGTACATTGCAGTTACAGAGGCATGTAATGAGATGTTTTGGATGAAGAGGTTCCTACAGGAACTTAGCCTGAAGCAGAAGGAGCACGTGGTCTATTGCGATAGTCAAAGTGCTATACACTTGAGCAAGAATCCAAGTCAGCATTCCAAGTCAAAGTACATAGAGATTCGGTATCATTAGATCAGGGATACTTTGGAACAGAAGGTGTTACAACTTGAGAAGGTCCACACAGACGATAATGGGTCAAACATGATGACCAAGGCTTTAATCAAGGGCAAGTTTAAGGTTTATAGAAACTACGATGGTTTGAAGAAGGTGAACTCCTCCTGAGTCGAAAAGGGGGAGATTTGATGTGGATTTTTCTCCTCATTGTTGGTATCGATGAAATCGAACAGGTTTCGATATCACCAATAATTGCAGAATTTTTCACTGCTGGTTGCTGGACAGTTTTTTAGTCCTGTTGATATGATTGAGAGACTTTCAGATCATATCGAGGTTGTCATCAAGAGTGGCTCGATGACATCGATAATTGTTGGAATTTTCACCCCTGGTCGCTGGACAGTTTTGGTCCTGTTCCGATATCATTGAGAGACCTGTCGATAATATCGAAGCTGTCATCGAGAGACCTTCGATGACATCGATGAGTTCCGCAGATGCGATTGCGGAAACGCAGATTTTACGGATTTTGTTTCCTATTTGGGTTATACCTCTTTCTATTCTTATATAAAGGGGTGTATCCGGGTTTGGGGTGTATTCCAGGGCATTCTAAGTTTCCTGAAGGCTTTCTAGTAGGGCTTAGGGTTATCAAAGGTGAGAGAGAGAGAGAGAGAGAGAGAGAGAGAGAGAGAGAGGAAGCTTGTAGAAGGGAGATTCTGCTCGTAGAGGTGATCTACTTTGCAGTCCATGTCTCAGCGCTTCTACATCCTCGTGATTGGTGAGATCTCTCCGTTTTTCTTTTGTTCTCTTATTGTTCATCCACTCCTGCATGAGTGAAAAATGTTTGATCCAAGCGGTGTGTGCTTGTAATCGGTTGTAACGTTCTGCTTTATAGTAGATTGTTAATCTGGACGAGGTCACGTGGTTTTTACCTCTTTGAGGGTTTTCCACGTAAAAATCCCTGGTGTGGTATGGTTTATGTTTTGATTTAGTTCATTGCATTATTATTTCATAATTCTGGTTTGTTTCGGGAGGCTAGATCGTAAGGTTTTGTGCAAGGCCCCCAACATTCACAACATCATCCAGTAGTGAGTAGCTACTAAGAGTGTCAATATGCAATCTGGGTCTGGTAGAAATACCTCATGAGCACCCCTTTCCGAGGCTGTTGAAATATGTGCGGCCCAATATTTTCATTTCTTCAACCGTCCATTTGCAATCTTTATGGCAATCATCTACATGCGCAACAAAGATGCCATGCTACTTGCTGATCACATGTGTCGTGGAGAAACACGTTGGAGAGACTCTATCCGCTGCTCAAACTCAGCCCGAGGTAAAATCTAGCCAATATGCTCATCCAGCAGGCAACGCATGCATTTCGAAGGTGAATTGTTGGTCAATTTCTTTTAATGTCCATTTATTTACACATGAGTTTCCATTTGATTAAGGAGGCGTTTGATACTCCAGTCGACTATGATGGTTGATAAGCAGGCACTTAGAAACTGTACACCTGGTGTACATTAAATCAAGTGATACTGTCCAAGATAGGTCATCATCCCAACTATCATATTGTTTTAATGGTATTAACCTCTGGTTCATGGGCACTTGTTGCTGAATCCAGACCATTGGGTATTTCTTTCTTATCTTCTTCTTCATTTTATTTTTTTGTCTCAACCTCTGGTTCGTGGGCACAGCTTACAATTCATATAAAGTGATGACCTACATCTCGACAGTTTAAGTTGAGTTACTTTCATGCTACAGTTTCTCAGTGCCCATGCCCCGCTGCAGCATGAAGTTCGTCTCCATTTAATCAGATGAGATCACGAGAAAAAGGAAGAAATCTCTGTCTTACAGGAAGTCATGTAAGGCAGCGGACTTCTCCTTTCTTCCTGTCTTAGTCATTTCGTAGTCCAGTGGACACTCTTTAGTCAATTCAAAGCCAACAGCTAGTAAGATGGCCACATCAACGGAGGAGTAATTAAAGTAGAGTTCATGAGGATGAGTAAGAAAAGATGCTACTACCAGCTACTAAATAAACGACTGGAGTTAAGAGTTCAATAGGTCAAGTAAGAAAAGGATAATACTCCCAGCTACTAAATAAACGGGTGAGCACGTGGAATTGCTCTAGCACAGAAATAACAAGGGTTAAAAAAAAAGATATTATATGAGGTGGACTCTTGTAATAAAAGGAAAAACACATCTATATATTAAAGGATTCTGGGATTTTAAGTTCTATAGCTACATTACACCTGAGCCTGGAATGATGAAAAGGTCCATGCCAAAATCTCCATCTCAGACACTGCTTGCCTTTTACTTCTGGTGCATACACCTCTTGTGTTTGGTGGAGAGATGCAAAGCTAAAGATGCAGCTAATGCTAAAACAGACCCAGATGAAGGTATGCATCCTTAGAATTTCAATCTCTATTATGAAAATTTAGAGTTTTGAATCATTTGATTGAAATCAAGTGTCGCTTTGTTTTGATATATTTTCTTTTACTTAATGAAGTAGAAATGTGAATTATCTGAGATCTTAGCCACTAGGAGCCTTGGCTCTTGCTGCTGGTCTCATACCTAGAAAAGGACCAGGCTTCTCTTAGGTTGGCTGCTGGCATTTCTTATGAATCCTGTGCTGAACAGGATACGTCACGTAGCCAACTCCAATTAATTGGAATATGGCTTAGATGACATGAAGGCAATCAAGTTGAAATTGCATTATTATTTTTTTCTCATGTGTCAAGGCATCAGATGGAGCAAAATGCAATCACAACCATCTATCTTCTAGTCTGTACTATATATGGGCCATGGACCAAAAGTTGTCTCAATTGGACAACTGTAAGTATCTGGGGATTGCACTTTTACCCAGTTGCCTCTCATTTTTCATCATTTTTTGCCTGTGACCATTTGTTTGTAGATCAAGTGGGTGCTGCAATTTCTTGGGCTGAGGCCCGTCGATGTTGTGGGCCACCAGATAGATGTTTTGTATCTTCCATACACCACATGCATAGCGGTGGAATCTAAAATTTCTTTTTCATATATATATATATATATATATATATTTTTTTTTTTTTTTTTAATACCAAAATAATGCTTAAGGCTTTTTTTTATTTTGGTTAAATCTAAAGTTTGAAATCTGAATTTAAAGACTGAAAACCTATTTGGTAACTATCCAAAAGAGAGGCTAAAGTCTAAAAATTAAGCATTGAATTTGAAACAATCTGTTTGTTAACAAATATCTGAAATATGTTAATTTGATACATTTGCTAATGCTCTAAATGTGGGCCCACCATAATTTATTTTATTTACATTCACACTGTTCATCCATTTTGACAACTCATTTTATGACATGATGCTAAAAATGAAGTAGATCCAAATCTTAGGTGGACTAAACCACATGAAGTAGTCGTGATTAACCATTAAAAACTTCTCATGGGCCATGAAAGTTTTGGATCAAGCTGGTATTTTTGTAGTCCCTTTGTCCAGGTCTTTGTGACCTTACTGACAGGTTGGATGGAAAATAAACATTACTCCCCTGGATGTTCTTAATGGTGGGTATTCAATCACCACTTTTTCCCATGACGTGGTCCACATAAGATTTGTATTTACTTCGTTTATTGGATCTTGATATAAAATTCCTGTGGTGTGGTCCGTGGAATATTCGCTCCTTGCAACTTCTCAGGTGGGTCCATCGTTTCAACCAATTTCAGCTTTTGTTGATCCCATAACTTAGTGACGCCAACACATCACCGAGGTGGTATTTGGCACACCACAAAATAAGCTTCTACTAAAATCAGATGTTGATTCCTACCAAAGGTTTCAATTGGAATTTCGTGCTAGAATATAGGTGGGCTCCACCGTGATGTTTGTAAGAAATCCACTTCGTCATGTTATGACATGAGGCTAAAAATGAGGCAAATCTAAGCGCATGTTAGCCACATGATAAGAAATAATGGGAATTACCGTTGAAAACTTTCTCTGGACCATAGAAGGATCTAATCAAGCTGATATCTGTGTTTTCCCCTCGTCTAAGTCTGTGTGACCTAGTCAACATATGCTTAATAAACATAATAGTGAGCCCTGGAAGTTGTTAATGGTGATTGTTCAATCACCACTATTTTCTTGTGGTATAGTCTATTAAAGATTTGGATCTATCTCATTTTTTAGCCAATACCATAAAATGACATTGAAAAATTGATGGTCGGTATGGATAAAACGCATACATCATGGTGGGGCTATTGGATTTGCATATCCAATCCAGTCTATATGGTACATATACAAACGTATACAGGGAGATAAAAGTAATTGGGTGTCCACGAAATCGCAAGTGATCACATCCATGGTCCGGGGAGAGATGCTTAGGCTGTGCTTGGATGCATTATAGGATTGGATTGCAATAATTACATGAACTGTCCCAATGATCCAATTGGTGGAAATCAAATGGATGAATGGAAACAGAACATCAACGGTCCAAATTCAACTAGAAAAACAAGATGATAAAGTTGGTTTGATCATCTCTAATTTCGACCAATTTTAAATCGAAGTGGGACCCAAGATTTGAATGGTCCATGTGGGAAAATATGGACACTATGTACGGTGAATGAGAGACCACAACATAAAAAGGTCAATTATGACGTGGCTGAGCGTGGTTAGGCTTTTCAAATTTTCTTTCCATTATCTTAATCAAACAAATCGTGTGGCCTACCCAAGTCCAAAATAAAGCTGTGGACTGCATACCTTCCGAGTCTGTGACGCTGACCTGGTGCAACGGAGCTGTTCAATTGGACCGTGGCCCACCTATATGACCATGGCCGATATCGATATTTAAGAACGGGACGAGAGGATCCCTGGTCCACGCGCATGTGCAAGGAATCTCACCTTAGGTCTCGGTATCGATTCCCTAGAGGGGGTGGTTAACAAACTAACAAAAAAAAAGAAGGAATCTCACCTACGCCCAACCACATGAGCCAAAGTGGCACATGGGCATGCTATTCAAGCCATCCATGGAGTTGGATTTATAATCTTAGAAATTTTTAGGACATCTCCCATCCACTGTTCATGATACTTGATGGACGGTCTTGATCATAGAACCATGGCTCAGCATTTATAGAATCATGCACGTGCTGATGGGCAGGAGGCACCATGGGGTCTTTCTCATGAAATCGGACTGCGGACTGAGTTACTCGGTAAGATCTTATGGTACCGGGTAAACTCAGTTGAGCCCACCATGAAGGTATGTGGTTTATATATCCACGCCGTTCATCAGTTTTTTTGTTGAGCCCAAAATTGAAGCATATCCAAAGTTCAAGTGGACCACATCACAGGTAACACTGAGGATAATGATTTCGACAGTTGAAACCTTGATGGGCCCACAGTAATGTTTATTTGTCATCTAACCTGCTCATAAGATCACACAAACTGGACCCCACAGAGTATACGCAGTAGTTACTGCGTACGCAATCTACTTCCCTTTCTCATCAGCAACCGTAACAGCAGGAAAATATACAATCCGTACATATGAGGGCCCCGCCATTGATGGGACCAAAAAACACCACATTAGAACATGTGAACCTGAATAGCATTTAATTGTGTTCCGGAAATGATATCATGTTGTGGGACATTAGTTACCATAATTCCAGATTGTGGGACCCACTATTATGTGTGAATTCCATCCTACCAGTCCATTATATGCATCCCTTAACTGTAGGCCTATTCACAAAATTCAGCCTGATCCATGACTCAGGTGGGCCACAACAAAGGGGAATGCCTGCCAAATGGAATGTGGGGTGGAGGATGTTGTTTATATGTCATCCAACCGGGTCATAATGTGAATCCTACTAAGATGAAGGGATAATACAGACACCAACCTATTCTTAAATTTAGATGGTCTACAACAAGTGAATAGGTATGATTTAGGGGTGATTGTGCATTCCCCCTCCCATATCCCACTGAGTTTGTGGATGATTCTTGGGACGCAAAGTGCCCACGAGGAGTTACACCATATTCACTTTCTCTAATCGACATGCACATCACAGATGGTCCTTACAGTTGGAACAAATGGTTGTTCCTAACTCCTTTTCCAAATTTTCCTCTTCTTGCCCCCTGATGGCTCCCATGGGCTTATTGTAACTTTTTTGTTTTGTTTTTTTTTTCTTTTTTCTTCTCATGTGTATGGACAGCGAGAGCTCTTAATGCCATTTTCCAACGCTGGGGACTTTCTGCTCCTTCTGATGAATGGAACATAAGTGGAAACCCATGTAGTGGGACTGCCGTTAATGCAACAATCAGCGATCCTGAGATCAAATGTTATTGCCCATCCCACGGTGGAGGCACCTGCCACATAACCGAAATGTACGTACACACTCAGATATGCCAACTTGGTACCAAAATATTATTAATCAAGTAGACCATCTGGTGGGCCTTGCCTCTTTAGGATTTCCCGATCAATTTGATGGCTCATCCATAGAGGGAACCACCAGATGAATGGCTTGGATCATTGAGGATATATGCCACGTGTGCTTAAAGGCTTAGTGGACTACCAATCCAGGTAGGCCTTCGGCCCATACTTATATTTGCTCTTCTTACTTTCAGGATTGTCCAGGGGTACTCGACAGGGAGGCGGCGGGTAATTCCGGAAGAGCTGCGGAACCTGACATTCCTTACAAAATTGTACGGATGTACCATCCTTCTTACTACTGGGGTAGTTGTGTGAGAAACGGTTTGATGCTCTGGCAGAATGCTGTAGTTTAAACTCAGGCATTAAGATTTTGTAAAACTGGAGTATGAGTAACTAAGATTAACCGTCCAAATATTGGGACCCAGAATAAATGGATTTTGGATCAAAACCTAAGGCTTTTTAAGCTTCTTGAGTGGCCGCTTGGTGGATATTTGATGCGGAGCTGAAGTGAAAGTCATTCAATGGTCTGAATTCAAAGGAAAAGTATTCATTAATCAAAGGTTATCATCATTCTATTAGTCAAATTTTGGAGGAGAAATTATCTTCAACTGGGTATTTGTTTCTGGGCCGTTTTCTTTGAGTTAATACATTCCAAGTGTACACATTCTAGGTGCCTGAGTATGGGTGGTTTCAATGTCGTAGAGTGAAGTATCGGACGGGACGACTGTGCCATCCGGTCTCAAGTCGAGACGTGACTCATTCAAAAAATGGAGTGAATAGGCCTGACTTGCGCCACTCATTCAAGTATGGAGTGAGTAAGCCTGACTCACGCCACTGAGGGGTGAGTCATGGTGTGGAACTGGATGGGTCGGACTGAATCCAAGTCAACTCAGACGAGACGCATTTATCTCATCTGATTCGTTTAAAAGATTGGGCCTGGTTAGTAATTGGACCGGTTAGGGTTAAGCTCATTGCTCTTAATACCTAAAAGGGTTGAGCCAGGGATGTTCAGGGGTGGGTCTTGGGTTGGCTTAGGCCCGGATTCTGAACTGTTCCGCCTATTACATGCAAACCCAGGCTACAATTCTTAACCATCGCCTTCCTGGGTCCTAAGCTCACTCAATCAGAAATTTACTGGATCTACTCCTGGGGTGGCCCACACATGTAAAAAAGCTCTGTTAGTTTACCTAGGAATCTACAAATTGGCCCCCCACCTGATGAATGGCTTTGGTCTTGTACACGTGTCATGTGTCACCAAGTCTTTTCAATGTATTGCAGGGATCTGTCAAACAATTACATAGAGGGTTCCCTGCCATCATTTATCGGCAATTTTACGCACCTGCGCTACCTGTAAGTATCCAATTTCTCTCGCACCAAAATATCTGCTGATTTTGTTAGGTGATCCGGACCACTAATTAATTTCACCGAAATCTCTGAAACATTCATGGATCATCTGATTTTGGGATGGTCCGGAGCCGTCTGATTTTTCCCTTCAAATTTGGAAGTCACATTAATTTACTTGTAACCGTTCATCTGATAAAGCATCAATTGCACTGTTAGAATAACTTGATCAGCTCTATTTTACATATATGCTCCCATTTAAAGTTTCCCCACAATTTGGATGGTCTGGATAGTTGCACAGGACTGCTAAATGGTAGGTGGATAAGTCACCACCACTTTCCAAATGGCGGATAGTTTGTATCTGGTGCAACCAGTTGTATCTTATAAAGATTTTCACTTTCATACACGGTGATAAGTCCGAAGGTTGATCTGTTGGGCCAGGCAGGGAAATTGCCGCACCAAAAAGTACTGCACCTGTCAGGATGATCCTAGCCATCGATTTCAAGGACTTTTGAGAATGGTAATGAACAGTAATAAACAAAAGTCCACCAATGCCTTCAATTGGTGGCTAGGATACACCATGTCTTTTAAAAATAAATCATCTGCAGACCGTCCTAACCATGGACCCCTTCTGGATGGCTCATACACCAAAACTCACCGAGGGGGAAATCATATCTAATTGTGCAACAGTTGAATATGGAAATCGGACCAGTTTCTTTCTAACCGTCAATTTGTAGCCTCCAGTTGGATGGTTAGGATTATCTGATCAGCATCATTTGGAATATCACGATTGATCTCTAGGGTACGTCAAATGAACAATACAAATCTCATCCGTCTATACACCCTGATCCATGGCGCAAGCTGTGGACAGAGTGAAAGATACCTCCTTTCAGACTAAGGTCTCAGTATCGATTCCCCAGTGGGGGTGGCTAAAACCGAAGTGTGAACTGACAATGGGTAGGGGTGTACACAAACCGGGCTAGCCCGATTAGCTTGCTCGACCCGATCCGAAAAAGCCCGACTTGGCCTGACCTGGAACTGAGTTCGGGTCAAGACGGGCTAATTTTCTAGGCCCGAAAGTGAGTTCAGGCCGAGTTCAGATACCTCCCAGTTCAGCCCGACTCGGTCCGAAATCTGACTCGCCCCGGCTGGACTCGGCCCGACCCGTGTATAACTGTATTTAATTTGTATAAAATGTTTTATTTTATGCTTGTCAAATGTATGTAAATGTCCTGACTAGGTAGATTTTTTATGGAGTTTATAGTTCAACTATCTAAACCATTGATCGAGGGCCTTGTAATGGGACGCGGATTACCTGTCAAAGCCCTTCCCATGAACTTGCTGTAAGGTTCGAAATTGACTCGAACTCAGGTTTGAAACTGGCCCGAACTCATGTCGGGCCCGGTTCGGGCTGGAGATGTTGGCCCTGTGACTAGGCCCGGTCTGGTTCGGGCCTTGTTTGGCTGTTGAACGGGCCTGGACGAGCTGAGGCTAGTTCAACTCGACCCGACCCGTGTACACCCCTAACAGTGGGTGTACTAACAAGCTGACTGAAAAGAAAAGAAAAAAAAAATCTCATCCGTCTATATGCAATCGCATGTCCCACAGTGACATACGTGTGGGATCGGGGCATGCATTTCGACCGCCGATGACGTTGGGAAGATCTTCTAGACTGAAAAGCTCAGATCTGAGCACCTGTGCCATATTCAAAGCTAATCAGTGGGGCAGTCGTGAAGCCACATCTTTCATGCCAAGATGCCATTTCTGTGGGAAATCTAGCACGAAAATCAGGCCAAACTTATAGGCCCCACTGTAGATACACCTAGCACGAAAATCAGGCCAAACCTTTCACTAGGTGGGTCTAACTCAACATCCGGGCATGACCAATTCAATGATCGGACCTGCATGATTTTCGAAGCTAGATGATCTTCATCATGGGACCTAACATTGGCATGGTTCGGATTTTCTACACAAGTGGCATGTTAACACGAAAGGTCTCGCTGCACCACAAGTAAGCTTATTTATTTTTAGCTGCACCTTCACTTCTTAGATGATAGAAAAATGACGAAGGTTATTGCAGGGTTTCCAACTATTCTTAGGATTAAATAAATAATTATTAACTTTTAGGGCTATAAGCCAAATAACTACTCTGGTTTGCTCCAACTTGATAAATAACCACAATTTTTAGCCATTGATAAATAACGAAACATAATTAAGTATTCGTTTACAGGGATATAAGGGGCAATAACTTCAATGGTTCGCTCCCACCGGAGATAGGGACTTTGCCAAGTCTGGAGCACTTGTAAGTCCTGTTATTTATTTATTTATTCTTCTTTGGAAGTGGCATGGATATCTTTGGAATCTTTAATTTTCCAACCAACTTCATATCATAGTTATTAATAGGCATCATTTTTTATTTTCTTTTTTTTCTTTCTGAGAAGGTTTAAGTCCTACCAGTTAGACAATAAGCTATTGTCTACCCAATGAATTATTTCCATCTCATCGTGTCCTTATAACATCCAACCTTACTAAGAGGTTGGCTGGAGGATAGCCTTGTACTAAATTATTCCCATTGATTCATTAGGCGGGCTAGACCAAAAACAATTTTTGGCATTGGGTAATAACAAAATCTAATTAGTTATTTATTTTCAAAAATATTAAAGCTACAATATGTTAGTTCTGGTCCTTTTATTTTTTTGTTAGTTCTATTTAATTATTTTTCTTTAGAAATGCCATATGATGTCTTTGGAATTTTGAATTTGCCATCCAACTTAGCCGTGGTTATTATACAGTAATTTATTTTTTTATCTTTTCTTTTCAAGTAGGTTTCAAGTTCACCTAGTTGGACCATAAGTTATTATCATATCCTAATGACATCCAATCCTCCTAATAGGTGAGGATTGCCTTGCATGAAAATCATTCTCATCCACTCACTAGGTGGGTCAGACTGTAACAATAAATTTTAACAATTAATAAATAACAAAATATAATCAATTAATATTTTTTTCCGGAATATATGGAGAGATGGCTTCAAAGGTTTGCTCCCACCCTAGCTGGGGTATCTGTCAAGGCTTCAACAACTGTTATTATTATTATTATTTAATTCTATTTAATTATTCTTCTTCAGAAATGACGATGATGTGTTTGGAATCTTGAATGTTCCAACCAACTTAGTTGTAACTAATATGCGGCATTTTTATTTTATTTTTTTCCTTTTCGAAAAGTTTTCCAGTCCAATCAATTGGACTATAAAGTAATGTCCACCTACTGAATTAAATTTCAACCTATCATGTCGGTGTGGCATCCAACCATTCCAATAGGTTGGCCGCACCATGAGGATAGCCTCATACTAAAATCATTTCCATCCACTCATTAGATGTGCCAGACTATAAAAACAATTTTTAGCCACTGATAAGTGACAAAAAATATTTATTTATTTATTTTTAGGGATATAAGCTACAATGGATTCAAGGGTTTGCTTCCACGTGAGCTGGGGAATTTATCAAGTCTGCAAAAACTGTAAGTTTTCGTCTTTGTTTTTTAATTGTATTTAATTATTCTTTTTCAGAAATGCCATATAATGTGTTTGGAATTTCAAATTTTCCACCCAACTTGATAGTAATTATTACCCAATAATCTTATTTTATTCTTTTTCATTCTAAGTTTCTAGTCCAGCCAGTTGAACCATTAGTTATTGTCTAGTCAATGACTTATTTCGAACCTATTATGTTCATATGACATCCGATCCTTTCAATAGGTTGGCTCCACCAAGAGGATAGCATTGTACAAAAACAAGTCCCATCCACTCATTAGGTGGGCTAGACCATTGCAACAAGTTTTAGCCATTGATAAAGATCAAAATTTAATTATTTATTTATTTTCAAGGATATAAACGACAACAATTACTTTAGTTTTATCCCACACGAGGTGTGGGAATTTGACAGGTCTATAACAACCATAAGTTCTGTTGTGGAAAAATAGTACAAGTTTAGAGACTCGGCTATGGAATGGACCAACTCTACTGACACCGCCCGGGATCCTGAGGCAACAAGCCTAACTGAGGCGCGTATACTCAAAGCCTAAAGGAGAAACTTGGCTCAGATTAAAAGGAACCAATTCAGACAGAGGCTTACAAAGTCCTGAGCCATAAGGCGAATCATTGAGATGCACAAAGTTGGCTCAACAAACAAGGCAACAACATCCGAATGGGTCGATTAAAGGCCCAATGCTCAGAAGTCACACGACCGGCCATAAAACCAACCCATCCTAAGGTCGGCTACAGAGTCGGCTACTGGATTAAGAAGGGGCACTGATTAAGGATCGGTCTTGTCTCATCCGACAAAGGGCAAGTAGCTCAACCTTCTATAGCCAGCCGAGACTCGCTTATCAATAGAGTCGGCCAGGCCCGATCTAATCGGTAAAATTTACCGAGAAATGAAGGAAACGATGTAAAGTGAAACACCTTCCTGAAAATCCAGTAAGAAGATCCCCGATCCCGACGATCTTAGGATCGACTGGAGTCCTAGATTGGATTAACATCGAATCTTCAAGATATCAGGAAAAGAATCCTGACACGATGGGATCCTCCCCTTCCTATAAATATAGGAGACTTCAAGGGTGAAAGGTACACAAAAACTCTCTCTAGAACCCTTTTACACGATCCTGGTCCTGACTTTCGCATCGGAGGGTCTCCGGCTCTAGCCAGGGTATCCATTGTCTTCTTACTGTGCAGGTAAAGGATCCAAGGAGGGTGCACAGGTTTTTTGCATCAACAAGTTCTATTTAAAAAATAAAATAAAATTATTCTTCTTCAAAATTACCATATGATGTGTTTGTAATTTTTAATTTTCCACCCATTTTGTAATGATTAATATGCAGTAGGCTTTATTTTACTTTTTCATTTTTCTTTTTGAGAAGATTTCAAGTCCAGCCGGTTGGACCATAAGGTGGACTCTAGTTTTTGTAAATAATAAATAAATAAATAAATAATAATCTTTATTTTTATTTGGTTTTCTATAAGCAAGTGGTACAGATATCAAAGTGTATGTATATGTCAGACTGAACTTCTGTTGAGATGGTATGAGCATTCCTCTAGCTGTTAATCACACAAGAAACATCTACAATTGGATTGATGATCTATGCCTG
Organism: Magnolia changhungtana; assembly: GCA_030180095.1. NCBI lineage: Eukaryota > Viridiplantae > Streptophyta > Magnoliopsida > Magnoliales > Magnoliaceae > Magnolia > Magnolia changhungtana. The sequence goes on along the minus strand of JASAUF010000081.1, from coordinate 288,726 downwards.
TTTTTCACAGATACATGAGTAACAGCGGGCTAGGTGGCGAGATTCCTTCAACATTTGCTAAGTTGAGAAACGTGAAGATCTTGTAAGAACTTATGATTATATGAAGAATCGTAGGCTCCCAACTTCGATTGCTCTTAATGAGCATTAAAATGGAAAAAAACTTCATAATTAGCTGAATTAAACAGATTACTAATGCCCATTATCCAGAGCTTAGGATTGTTGGATCCATCTGATTTTGGGGTTATGACTCATTTACTGTGGGCCCCATAATTTCGGACAGTTCAATATTAGTTACTTATATGGCATGTTTATCATTTCTCATCCCTTAATTTGTTAATATTTATGATGGAAAATCTGATTGGATTTCAGGTCGGCATCAGGTAGCCAGTTGACAAAGATACCTAATATCATTGGGAATTGGAATCTTACCGATTTGTAAGCTATACTAACGAGTCCTAAACTCAGCATAACTCCTATCTTCTCATTGATTGCCTACGTAACAAGGTCTCCAACGATACACTGGTGGTGGATTTGAATCCATCCAGTGGGCCACACATCTACGTAGAATGGAAATCGGTTTGTCTACTGAGTTACTTAGTACTATTAATCATACTAAGTAAACTCCGTTGGGCCTACTGTGAATTTATGTGGTTTATCTATGCTGTTCATCCATTTTTTCAGCTCATTTTAAGGGCGGAGCCCAAAATTGAAGCATATCCAAAGCTCAAGTGGACCACACTAGAAGAAACAATAGAGTAATGATCTCCAATGTTGAAACCTTCTTAGGGCCTCCAGTGATGTTTATTTGTCATCCAACCTATTCATAAGACCACACAGATGTGGATGAAGGAAAAACACACATATCAGTTTGATCTAAAACTTCTCTGGCCCTCAGGAAATTTTCAGCAAAGGACGTTCAATTCACACTGTTTCTGGTGGAGTGGTCCAATTAAGCTTTTCTTATACATCATTTTTAGGCTCAAACCCTAAATTTATATGATAAAATGGATGAACGAAGTGGATGAAATACATAAATCACATGGTGGCCCCGTAGAGTTAACTCGGTAGGCTCAGCGTACTCATTTTCTCCTGTTAGCGCGGGGAGCTGGTCATTTTTTTAGCTGCAAGTGGGACCTATCATATACATGAGCAGCTTGGCAGGTGCACTTGGCAGACCTCTTTTTACTTGATATGCCTTGGAATAAAGTGAGTCAAATGTTTTGTACGGTTTACTTTTGAGTTAATGCACGCCCCATGTACACATTCTAAGTACATGAGTACATTGAACCGATTGAGTTGAGGTGGGCCAAGCTTGGCTTGACTCATCCTAGCTCCCTTAGAATTTGAGCTCACCCTTAAGTTTGCCATTAGATCTTGTCTTGTTTGACAAACTTTCTATGCGAGCTCGACCCGGTTGGTAAATCAAGTTGAGGTGAACTTGCTCCCGACTCGACCCAAACCAACCAAATCCACTTCTAACCCAACTCTCAAATCAAATATTCAAAATTTCAAAATTTTTTATTTTTAAACACTTATAAAAAAGTGTTTTTTTTTTTTAAATCAAAGATTAAATTTAGATTAAAGTACACTACTCTTGAAAGAGTGAGATAAAAGCTTAAGTGTGGTTGGTTGGATAAGGAGAGGAAAATATTAAAAAAGTAAGAGAAAGAGTAGTGTATATATATAGAAAAGGCTCTACAGGGTCGAGCTCATGGGAACTCCCCATGAGGTCGAGTTGTGCAGGCCCCACCATGATGTATGTTGAAAATCTACCCCATTAGTAAGATGCACCATTCCATAGTGGGCCTAGGGGTTAACAATGAAGTCAATCCATGACTTTTGTAGGCCACATACAACAGTTGAGAGGGGTTACCCTCCATTAAAACATTCATAATTATGTTTTGGGCCTACCGAGGTATTGTTCATAAATCCAGCCCATCTATTATGTGTGTCCCACTTGGATGAGGGGTCAGACCAAGTTTCAAATGCATCCAAATTTCAGGTAGGCCTCACCAAGTGCTTTTATATGTTTTAGGCATGTCTTCACATGATTTTAAATGGTATGGCCCACCTGAGTTCCGTATACTGTTGGTTTTTTGTATACCCCATAATTTAAAGGGGACCCATCAAATGCACGGTGTTGATGTTCGACAAACATCATGGTGGGGCCCCCCGTAGGTTTCAACACTAAGTCATGGGTTCCGATACCCATGTGGTATAAGTGAAAAATGGTATGAAATCAATACTGGGCTGGTCTACCATTCCAACTCATCTGCTTTTGAGTTGAGGGGTAACTCACCTGAGTTGGAAGTGAATTTGGCCTGACTCGCCCCAGATCGGGGTCACTCATGGTGTGGAACTGGATGGGTTGGACTGAGTCCAAATAACTCAGGCAAGTTGCATTTAACTCATCTGATTCATCCATCCATGGCTAGAGTGCAAGTGGGTCGGGACTCAGCAGGTGTTTGAAAGATTGGGCCTGGTTAGTAAATGGGCTGGGTAGGGGTCAAGCCCATTGTTCTTAATATCTGGCCAGGTCAGGCTCGGGCTGTCAATGGGTCAGGCTTTGAGTTGGCTTCAGCCGGGATTTTTCAATGTTTGGGCCAGGCCTGACCCTTGAGTCTATTACATGCAAACACGGGCTACTCTTATTAACCAGAGTCCTACCGAGTCCCATGCACGTTCACTCAATTGGGCCACATTTTGTTACCTGGCTCAGAAATCCAATGGATCAAGTCATGTGGTGGGCCCCCACCTGATGAGCGGCTTTATCTTGCACACGTGTCACACGTCACCTAGTGTTTTCTATATATATTGCAGGTATGTGTCAAATAATTCCATAACGGGTCCCTTGCCAGCATTCATCGGCAACTTAACGAGCATGCTCTCCTTGTAAGTATCTAAAATTTTACTACAACTTGTTGCTGTTATTTATCACTCGTTAACAGTCCACGTGGCATGGCTGTAGGGTAATCCAGACCATCCAAATCTCTGAAACATTTGTGGATGCAGCATACACAAAGAAAAAGAAATTATACCAAGAGCTTGATAGGAGTCATCTGACTTTTCCTTTAAATTTGGAACATCTGTTAATTTACTTTTAACCGTTCATCCAGTGGCCATCAATTGGATGGTTAGGATTACTTTATAAGCTGGATTTTAGATATATATATATATATATATATATATATATATATACACACACACACACACACACACACACACACACACACACACACACACACACACTCCATCCACAGTTTCCTCACAATTTGGATGGTGTGGATAGCTGCACATGAGTGCCACATGGTATGTGAATGAGCCATCACCACTTCAAAGTGACGGTTAACTGTAACAGTGTGGACCCCTTGAAGTCGGTGAGATCTAATCTTGTTTTCTGTATATATTGCAGGGATGTCTCAGAAAATTACATGACGGGTCCCTTGCCAGCAATTATCGGCAATTTAACGAACTTGACCTTCCTGTAAGTATTGAAATTTTGGCTGTCTGATAAGTGGCCTACAAAAGGAGTGGTTACCAGTCACGTTTAACCATTTTCCAATCACTCTGAATTTTGGCTTATAGCTCATTCCCACGGTAGCTTACAGGATCAACAGTACTGATCACCACATGTTAGACACGTGTACTTTAAAGAGAGAACCGTAGGGGCAGATAGTATACTGAGTAAACTCTGTGGGGCACACCATTATGTATATGTCTTATCCACGCCGTCCATCCATTTTATCATCTAAGTTCAGGGAAAGATTGTAAAATTTAAACATATCCAAAGCTCAAGTGAACCAACACTAGTAGATGGTTGAGATTGAGATGAAAAATAGTCAACAGTTTGAAATGAAAATACAAATTGATCAAAGGTCAGGATGGTTTAATCAATCTGCTTAGAGGGATGTATCCTTCATCGGTGGGTCCCACTGTTTGGACGGTTTGGATTGAGCTGCCTGTAAGTTATGTTGTAGAGTAGCTGGGCGCATGGCCATTGCTCTCAAACTCTCTCCCAGCTGTACCTCCTTTCTCCTCAGCACATGAAGATCCAGGCCATTCATCTAGAAGTTTTCATAGTATAAGCTCATTATGAAAAGAATTTCATTGGCTGGGGATCATCATTGCTGATATGAAAGGGCAAGGGCAGATTTTTTTTTTTTTTTTTTGTTCCAGATGGGCCATCTACGGTTGGAGTGTCTAGAACGGTCTAAATCGTTCAGGTGGTGCAGCACATATTGTCATGAAGCCACATCTTTCCCGCCCACATGCCACTTCTGTGGGGAATCGACACTGTTCAAAATGGTAGGCTCCACCATGAAGATACCTGGCAAACAGAAATCAGGCCAGACCTGTCAACAGGTGGGCTGCACCGTTGGAATGAGTGGATAAGCTACGGTGACTCAACATCTAGGCATGGCCAACCTAACGACGGACCCATCTGATTGTTTGAGCTAGATGATCATCATCATGGGGTGGATTAGGTGTGGCCCGGCCTCACCCAAGACGGTGCAGCCTTTACCATAGGCCCCACCTTGATGTGTGTAATCTATATCCACACCATCCATCTGTTTTACGTGATTACCGGATCATTTTAGATCATGAGCCCAAAAATGAAGAAGATCCAAATCTCAAGCAGACTAGGAAACTATGGTGATTGAAGGCCCTACCATTAAGAACTTCTTAGGGCCACTATTCTGTTTGTTTTCATAGTGTTTATTTTCCATCCAACCTGTTAATAAGGTGACATAAATCTGCTTGATCCAAAACTCATGTTGCCCATTAATGGTCAATCATAACCATTTCTTATAGTATGGTCCACCTCAGAATTAGATCTCATTCATTTTTAGGCTCATGCCATAAAATGATATGGTAAACTGATGGATGGTATGGGTGTAGAATACATACATCAATGTGGGCCCATGGTAAGGACCCCATCATCTTGGGTAGGGCCGGCCCGCACCTAAACCGCTCCCCTTCATCATTGGACCTGACATTAGCATGGTACGGATATGTTCGGCACAAACAACCCGTTGGCGGGAAAGATTTGGCTGCACCACAAGTTAGCATACTTCCATCTGCGTGTTCAGTTCTCAAATGACAGAAAATTGACGTAGGTTATTGTAGTGATTTCAGGCCAAAACAGGATGCTTTTGGTTATGAAATGATTAATTAATTATTTTTAATTTTCAGGGATATAAGCTCAAACAACTTCAATGATTCGCTCCCACCTGAGCTGGGGAATTTGACAAGTCTGCAAGAACTGTAACTTCCCTTATTATTATTATTATTATATTTAATTATTCTTCTTCAGAAATATCATATGATGCATTTGGAATTTCAAATTTGCCACCCGATTTATAGAGATTAATATGTAATTTTTTATTTTTATTTTTATCCGTTTCTTTTCTTTAAGTTTTCTTTCTGAGAAGCCTTTCAGTCCAACCAGCTGAATCATCAGTTAAGGTCCACCCAGTGAATTACATCCAACCTTCTTATAGGTTGGCTCCACCATGAAAATAGTGATTTGTTTTACGGTGGTATGGTAGCAGCAAATTGTTAGCCTTGAGTGGTTGTTGGAATGAGTAAAATTCCCTTCCCTGGATGGTTTGTTTACATTTTACATGGCTGCTCGAAGTACCCTTTCAGCCATTTTAACTGCTTTTACCATTCGAAAATATAACTCAATGGTCAGCTACTTTCGGTCCATTGAAATGGTGTGAGCATTCCTCTTACTGATAATAGCATAAGATATTGTACAACTGGATTCACGGTCTATGCTTGATTTTCACAGATACATTGATAGCTGCGGGCTAAGCGGCCAGATTCCTTCAACATTTGCCCGCTTAAGAAACGTGAATACCTTGTAAGAGCTCGTGATTATAAGCCACATGGAAGCCATCAAAATCGTAGGCCCACCTTAGATTTCTAACTAACACTAGTACGACTTATGGTGTGCAATCCAATGGGCATTAAAATGGAAAATGGTTTATGACCCATCTACTGTGGGGCCCATGATTTCGGATGGTTCAATTTTTGTTACTGGTATGCCATGTCTATCTTTTCTTATCCCTTAATTTAATAGTATCTGCATTTGCGGTGTAAAATATGATCGGGTAATAACTTCACAGGAAAAATACCTGATTTCATTGGGAGTTGGCCTCTCACTGATTTGTAAGCTAGTACTTATGTGTTCTACACTGATAATAACTCCTATATTTCTCATTTGGTACGCATGGGATTGCATAACAAAGTCTCCCACCATCCATTGGTGGTGGACAGGAATTCTATCCACACTCAAAGTCGGTTTGGTGCCACATCCTATTCTGAATGTGGATAGGAATTTCCACCACGTTCAATGATCGGTCATCTAGTGGGCCACATGTGTACGTGAAATGTGGACAACTGGCCTTTTTTTTACCTGCAAGTGGGACCTATACTATGTGAGTAGCATAGCGAGTGCACTTAGCGGATCTCATTTTCTTGATATGCCATGGTATACTTCTTTTAAAGAGTATTTGTAACGCTGAAAATGTTGATGCAGGAGTATGCAAGGCAATGCTTTTGAGGGTTCCATACCATCGAGTTTTTCTAATTTGATCTCACTGATCTATTTGTGAGTGTCAGTGTTCATTAACTTGTTTTAATCATCAATAGTTCCTTCCTATTACTAATTTCTGATATTGGAATTTGTGCTCTAAGGGTGCATTTGGTTGCACTAAATGTTGGGGGCCATGGAAGCGCACACAGGTGAATCTAGGAGAGTAATTGTCACGCCCCAAAATTCGGTACTTGAGTTGGCTAGACCCGACTCCGAATTTTAGGTCATGATATAATATTGAAACATTCACAACCACATTTAATGGAAAATAAAAAATCATTTCAACACACAAACATCCATCCAATACAATGTCTAACACTATCAGTCTAGACTCATTTCTAAATTTTTGCTTTACATTTTAAAAAAAATACAAATAGAGATATATCTACAACTAAGCTGATGGTTAGATCTTCGCTCTGCTTCGGCCCAATTAAACTCTGAGCCCTAAAACACTGTTATTGTGGGTGTGAGCATAACAACATGTGGGATCTTATTCAACCCAAATATGAAAATTTTTAAATTAAATCATATATATAAACAATGAAATACTTTGCTTAAAGTTCGTATCAAAACACGAATCAAATACGAATCTTAAAAATAACATATATGCAATGTTGAAATTATAAAGATTATTTTAAATACCATACTTTCCATGAATTTCATAAATAATGAAATCAAATAATCATCATCTCTTACAACACCGTACCCAAGTAGATGGAACGCCCACGCACCGGTACTTTGTGGTGATTGACCTATTTATATGTTAGTTGGTCAGACTACTGCTCTACTTGTACCTCTGACGTATGTCCGCGCACACAATTGTACTCATATGCCATACACAAAACTCTGAAAGATCCAACGGGTTATAGGGTCTTTCACCCAAGGGACACGATTGCCCTACTTACTAACTTAGGGTCTTTTACCGAAGGGTCACGATCGCCCTATTTGCTTTTACCATTCTCTTTCTCTCTCTCTCTCTCTCTCTCTTTTTTTTTTTTTCACAGTTCCATAATAAATAGAAATGCATGTGTGTTATGAATGAATCCAGAATCAGTAATGAAATGATTCGGTAAATTATATTTTCCTACAATAATGCAAGTTTTATACAAAATTTGTAGAAATTCAGTCCCTTAAATTGTCAAAAAATTTGTTTACTGTATCCGACAATAAATTTGGATTTTCTAAGGGTATAGGCCGTGTTGTGTAATAGTATGAAAATTTATGACAAAGTCCCTTAATTTGCTGAAAATTATAAATAAGTCACAAAATTCTGATTTTGAGTTAATTTAATTATATATATTGAATAACTTAGATTATTTTATAATTAATTTTAATTTCTCTTTGATAATTCATTAAGAATATATATTTAGGTTTAATCATTTTAATTTAAACAAAAAATTTGAACTACAAGGAGAAGATTTATAAGTTTTAGATTTAATATTATACTTTATTAAAATTTCAATCTAATAAAGGTTTTATATATATATATATATCACTTAATTCTAAAATATAGAAATTTAATCAATTTAGCTTCAATTCCAAAATCTTGTAAATTTTCTTAAACTTAAGTTCATTTAAAATTTAAATTAATTAACTCCTTAAAATTTTAGAATTAAAATTCAGATTTTAATCTTTACAGAAATAAAATATTACACTGATTCCATAAATTTATAACATTAACAATGTAATTAAATTATTATTTAATAATTTAATTTAATCTATCTTAAATTAAATTAAAGAATTTAATCTAATTATTTTAGATCAAATATTCTATATTTAGAATTTTATTCAGTTTTTTTTTTTAAATATCTAAATTTAATAAGTTAAAGGAAGTTATTAATTTGGACTTCGTATACTATTATTTTTACACATTTAAATTTAAATTATTATTATTATAATTAATTCTAAGTATTATAAATTATTGGAATTTAAATTTTGGTTTACTTTTTAACTTGATTTTTTTATTATAATTTGGATCAATTACACGATTAAATATAATAAATAACATAATCATTAATTAAAAATATTTTGAAATTAATTCAAATTTACTAATTTAAATAAATTCATTCCTTCACAAACTTATATATTAAAATATATAATCAAGAATTTTCATTTATTCCAATTAGATTAATATGATCATTATATTTTAATGATCATATTAATATTAATATATTATAAAAAAATTTAATTTCTTAAAAATTTCAGAGGAAAAATAAAATAATATATATATATATATATATATAAACAAGTATCTAAAAAGTTCACATCTGGAATTGGATCACCCACCTGGTGTGTTAAGTGGAGGTTGAATGGCATAGTTTGGACATTGCAGATTGGAGATGGATCCAATGGACAGTCGAGATTTTTCGATTTATAGGTTAGCTCGAAAACGGAAAGGGAAAGGAGAAAAAATCAGAGAGGTTTCAATCTGCGTGGATTGCATTGTGGAAGCCTTCTAAATCACTTGTTACAACGGAAGCTATGTGGGTCCATCGAGGTGTTTGTGAGAAATCCATTCCATCCAGCTACTTTTCCAGGTCATAATAATACATGATTCTAAAGGTAAGGCAGATTTGGAATTTAGGTGGGCCGTAAGACTGGAAATAGTGTGGTTGAATGTTTGCCATTAAAATCTTCTTGGGTGGATGGTGAGCGGTCTGGATTATTTGGTGGGTTCCGCCGATGAAGAACGGTGGAGGAGGAAAGAGGAGAGTTTGAAGAGGAGAGGAAATTGGGGACTCTCTCCTAGTTTGACGGTAACGTGTGCTGCCATGCACCGCACGTGGCTCTAAATTTTTATTTTTTAATTTATTTTATTTTATATTATTTTGAGTTACGTTGGCAAGTGGCCCTACACTAGATATCTGTGATGAATCTATATCGTCCATTTGATCCATAAGATTATGTTAGGATATGGGTCAAAAAATGAGACAGATCCAAAATTTAGGTGGGCTTCGTGGTGAAAAAAAAAATGTTGGTCGAGATTTGCCCACCGATGAAACTTTTACTGGGATCACTGTATGGATGGTTTGCATCAAAGGTAGGACAACTGAACTTTTGATGACATTTGGAGGGCAAGGTATGTTGAAGGACCAATGCAGATTGAAATCTAAGGAAGAACTTGTCGACTTCCTAGCGGATTCGAATCTGCACAGACAAATGGGCTTATCTTCAGTGAACAAGTGGTCAACAGGGGAAGTGATGGGAAGTGAAGGGAGATGGATCAAATTATTTGGAATCCCTGTGCATGCCTGGATGGAAGCTGTCATGCTTGATCTAGCGAACTATTTCGGGTCTACAATCCAAATTGATCCCATTAGCAGCTACGGAATATTTCAGGTGTTCGCCCGGATCAAAGTGCTACTCTGACCAGGGGCAAACTTGCAAAAGATTTTGAAGTTACAGGTATTGGAAAAGATCTACCCCATCCATGTTGTCCTAGAAGAATCTGAATCCCATAATTCACATGAAGAATCGGCCGTAAACCCTAAATCAGATTCTCAGAATGAAGGTACCAGACAGTGGGTAGAAAGGAGGTTTGGAAATCGAAAAGGTGGAGGAGAAAAGGGAGTGTCCGAGACTCATCAGGAAATAGACTTCCAATTGTGCCCAGCAGATATTTGTGACAATGCCTAGATGAATCCCCAGGTTCACAGACTTGAAAACAGTGGAGCAGAAGCAGAGGATACAGGTTTACAGCTATGCGAACAGTTGGCATCAAAAAAATATTTCCAAGGGGGGCGAACAACAGCGAAGGAGCTAGGGCATGAGAGGGCGACCAAGCTGCCGCGCGAGATATTATGCGTCCTCCACCCCTAGATCTCAGAGGAGCAGATTTCGTCGGAGAATAGATTGGGAGAAAGGGAAGAATCTTTTCATTGGAAACCTTCCCTTCAGCTGCTTAACTGAGGATGTGTGGAAAAATTTTCAGCGATATGGCTGAATCTTAGAAGTTTATCTCACCCATTTCCCTGGCACTAGCAAATCTAGGGGATTTGAATTCGTTCGATTCATGTACGAAGATGATGCTAGAGCTGCCAAGGGGGTCCTAGATGGGAAGAAAATCATTGGCAAAGTGGTGACGATCAGAGATGCTCGCCCTATCTCGGTTCATCGCCATACTCCCAGAGAGACGCCTGCTTTGTTTCCTGAGAACAATGCGGCAACCAAATCTTCAGATTCAAATCGTCAGGGGTTTCATATCCCTCATCAAAGAGGATGGGAAAAACCGGCTCCTCGCTCGTTCGAACCACCAATATGCCGAGATTCTATAACCGCAGACCTTGCTTCCATGTCCCGAAAACTCCAAGACCTTGATCTCGGTTTGGTCAGTTGTTCAGGTGAAAAGGGGATCTCGATACTACAGATCATTAATGGATTCAGAAACTCAAGATTCAGGGCTTCAACCATTGATGTTACAAGGATTTCCAGATTTCGATTCCTCATTATATTCAAATCAAAATCAGAGCTTAAGGATTTTGTGGCAGATTCTTCCTTCTGGCAAAATCTGGGGCTGGTGGAGGTTAGCCCGTGGTCAACTGAGATTTACCCTAGTGTTGAAGATACTTGGATTCGTCTGTATGGAATCCCAGTTCATGCATGGCTGGAATCTGTCATTACGGATCTAGCATCCTCCTTTGGTAATGTTGTGCAGATCGATACTTGTGCCCGGTTTGGGATTTTCTAAATGTTTGCTAGAGTACAGGTAAGGATGGCTTTAAGATCCTTCTCCAATTCCGCTCAGATCCTTCATGTCAACGGGAAACCTTTCAGCATCTGTGCTCAGCTAGAAGGTGTTAAGGAAGACTGTCCTACCCACTCGGCCAAGGTTCATCATGACAAGGTGTCCCCTTGTCCTGGCAACACCAAAGAATGGGTTTTATCCAGATTCCTGGGATCCGATCACACAGTTGTGACACGCCCTGAAGATGACTGTGGAAATGACATTGCTAGTGATGGTCTTGATACGAGCAGTCCTCACACAAATGCCCTGCTGCCTCCCAGCTTACCTGATAAAAGCGTGATGGTTAATTCTAACATCCCATCCCAATCATCTCCTACTATAGGTGGAAACAATATCCCTGTGCAACCAATGCCTCCCTGCCTCACCTCCGCTGTGCACCTTGCTCCCATCATGACAGCAGAACCGTACTCCCCTGCCTCCCCACCCCAGAGGATTCCACCGACTTCAATTCCTGCAGCAGATTGTCTACCCTTCGAAGTGCCACTGACTATTGAATTGGCTCCAGCCCATGAACATTTAGAAGTGCCTCATCCTACAGCAATCAGTCAGCTCGCTCATCAGGTGTGCGACAACTCTTTTTTTACCTCCTCTGTTGCCATCGTTCCATATAGCCTTCATGTTCCATCGGATTTGTGTGCTGCTCCCATTCCAGATAGGCCATTTGGGGATGTTAGATGTGCCCCTTACATCTCCAGTTCGGTAGGGGATTCCCCTGTCCAATCTCAAACTGAATCAGAGGAAGCTAGGGAGTATGATGATGGTGATTCTGATCCATATCATACCCCAGTTCCTCTTACTCCAATTGAGGGGGTTAATCACCCATACAGAGGCCTCACAATGGTTGCATACAGGTCTACAAGCCATTACACCTTACGGTTGATCTTTCCCCGTATCATAGTGAGGGAGGTCGCCCCAACATTCAATAGGAGGGACTGGGAGCTTCTAGCTCTATGTCAGTCAAGAAGGTGGATTCAGAGGGTTTTTGGAAAAATAAGTATAAAAGGTTGGAACGCAGGGCTGCCATCTCAGGTAATGTTTCTGATGGATAGCTTCCTTATCTGGAATGCTCGGGGCATGGCCAATGCGACCACGATTTGGATTGCCAGAAGATTTATTCGGAAGTTTAAGCCTTCGTTGTTTGCTATCCTGGAACTGATGGCCAGAGATTCCAGGAGAGTGAACATAGGGCTAAGGCTCGGTTTTCACTCTTCCATTTCAAATGAAGGTGAAGGAGGTAAAATATGGATATTTTACAATAATGCGGTGTCTTTTTCTGTCATTGAGATGACTAACCAAATGATTTCAGCTGATGTGTGCAATCAGAACTAGACTGCGGCATTTAGGCTCTCCTTTGTGTATGTCAAATGCTCCAGGTATAGTAGGAGTGCGCTTTGAGAAAGCATGAAATCCCTTGCCACTAATAGTAGTGGGCCTTGGGCTGTCAGCGGGGATTTCAACGCGGTGGTTGACAGCACTGAGAGGTTGGGTAGTAGGTCCCAAGATCTAGTGAGTGCTTCAGAGTTCTGGGAAGCCATCAACGCTGCTGGCCTGCTGGACGCGGGCTTTGAAGGAAGCAGAGTCACCTGGTGTAATAACCAGGCTGGTTCTTCCAGGGTTTGGGCGAGGTTGGATAGGGTCCTCTGCAACAGGGACTGGATCAATAATTTCCCAGGTTTCACTGTCAAGCACCTCCCAAGGGTGTCTTCTGATCATGCCTCTCTTCCGATTCATTTTCCTTCCCCTATTGCTCAGGTTCCTAGGCCTTTCCGCTTCCAAAGGATGTGGATGTTAGACAACTCCTTTCACCTCCTGGTCGAGGATGCTTGGAAAGAAGAGATGGTTGATCAGCCCATGCTAAACCTCCTGCTAAAAATCAAGAAACTCAAGACGCAGCTGAAGATTTGGAATCGTGATGTTTTCGGGAACATCTTCCAGAATCCGAGAACCACGGAGCAGGAATTAATTGATTTGGAAGAGAAAGCTCAAGTTGCAGCTGCTGATATCGAGTTGGGTCACATTAATGCTACAAAAGTTAAGCTGGAAAATTTGGAGCTTGCGGAAGAAATCTTTTGGCAGCAGAAATCCCACATCAACTAGTTGAAGGAAGGTGATAGGAACACAAAGTTCTTCCACCTTTCCGCCTTGGAGAAAGCTCGAAAAGAAGGCATATATGAAATTGAATTGAACTCTGGCCAATCCACTTCTGACCATGAGGTTATTCAAAGGGAAGCAGTTTCATTTTTCCTCTCCTTACTTTCCTCGGACTCCTCTGACCACACTGCAGTTATGGGTGAGCTCGTGGAATGCATCCCCTCCCTCATTTCAAACGATGAGAACATGACCCTTTTGAGTTCCCCTTCCTTGGAGGAGGTGGGCAGAGCTGCTCTTACCCTCCCTAAGGATAGTGCACCAAGCCCTGATGGGCTTTCAGGAGCTATCTATTCGGGTCGTTGGAGTATCATCAAGCATGATATTCACAAAGAGGTGGAGTTCTTCCAAGGAGGGCTCCTTCGAGACATTCAAATCCGCTCTCATAGTACTTGTGCCCAAAAGAATGGGTCATAAATCCTTCTCTGATTTTCGCCCGATAAGTTTATGTAACTGCCTATACAAAATCTTTGCCAAGGTCATTGTCAATCGGCTTGAACCCTTGCTCCCGAAGTTGATATCCCTTGAGCAAGGAGCTTTCGTTAAGGGCCGCGCTATAGCTGAAAATGTTGCCCTCGCCCAAGAAATATTCAGAGATACTGATAGGAAAGTTCGTGGGGGAAACAATGTCCTGAAGCTTGACATGGAAAAGGCTTATGATAGAGTGAATTGGGGTTTCTTGAAGCAGGTGTTGCTTAAGTTTGGTTTCTGCTCCAAATGGGTGGAGATTCTGGAGTCTTGTTGGAATAATAATTGGTTCTCGGTACTTGTAAATGGTGAGAGTTGTGGCTTCTTCAGATCCTCCAGGGGCTTGCGACAAGGTGATCCTCTCTCCCCCAGTCTCTTCATTCTTGCGGCTGAAGCTTTCAGTAGGGGGATTTCCACGATGGTGTCTAGTGGCTTATGTCGGCCTTTCAAGCTCAAACGGGGATGCATTTAGATATCTCACTTAATTTATGCTGATGACACGGTATTATTTCTCAACGGCTCCCTTAAGTCCCTAGCAGAGATGCAACGTTTCATCTCAAATTACCAATTGGTTTCTGGTCAAAAAGTAAACTTCAGGAAGAGCTCTTTCCTTGTTTCTTCTAAGATGCCAGCTAGCAGGACCAGAGTAGTTGAAAGGATTTTGGGTTTCCCAAAATCTTTTGGTAATTTCACCTACTTGGGGGTTCCTAATGTGAAAGGCAGAATTAAGTGTAGTGTTTTCACCCCGCTGCTTAACAAGTTGAAGGCCAAAATTCAAGGCTAGAATGCAAGAATCCTCTCTCCGGCAGGTAGGCTGACTCTGATCTGTTCGGTTCTTAGTAGCATCCCTATCCACACGATGTCGGCGACCGTCGTTCTTAAGAAAGTGCTGAAAGACATGGAAGCTGCTTTTGCTAATTTCTTTTGGGGATGGCAATATAGGAAGAAAAAGCCCCATTGGAAAAATTGGAGCTCCATATGCCTTCCGAAGGATGAGGGTGGGCTGGGTATCAGAAAAATGAAAGAAGTCATGTGAGCTTTGCAGTGTAAGATGGCCTGGGCAGCTAGATACGGCAGGAAGGAAAGCTTATGGGCGGATTTCATGAGAGCGAAATATCAACTCCCTGGGGACGCTACTGCCTACAACAGTCATATTTCCTCTGTATCTCCTTTTTGGAAAATCATGGTGGGCCTTTTTCCTTTCCTAGACAGAAACATCCAATGGGATGTGGGCCATGGCCATTGCAACATGTGGTCCTGCAATTGGACCGGTCTAGGCCCTTTAGAGGCCATCCCCTCTCTCTCCATCCCTCCAAACCTCCAAAGTCTCATTGTTGCTGATTTCCTTGATGAGGACGAGCTGAAACCTACTGCCTCTGTGGTCCTTCTTGATTGGATTAAGGCTCATTTACATCAGGGGGGACTTCTGTGTCTCTGAGGCTAAGGACCATCCTTTCTGGCCCCACGCTCCTTCAGGTTTATTTTCAGCTAAATCAGCTTGGTACATCAACAAAGTTAGAGGGCTGAAGAAGGTCTGGGCCAGGTGGGTGTGGCACCCCAAAATCCCTCCAAAGATATCCATTTTCCTGTGGAGGCTGATGCTCGGTATTATGCCTGTCGATGAAAATATTCAGCATAGAGGAGTGCTGCTAGCTTCTAAGTGCAGCTGCTGCGTCGATGGCTAGGGCCACGGACTGCAATCGGAATCTCAAGTGCACCTCTTCCTGCAAGGTAATCTAGCTGGTAATATTTGGGATTATATCGCAGGTATGTTTGGGTGCCCCCTCTTCCTTCAATCATCAGTCCAGGACAGGCTTGTGTGGTGGTGGCAAAGGCCTTTTCCCCGCCCTAAGTTCTCAGGCCCCTCCCGTTTAACCCCTGTCTTTTTTCTGTGGGAGATTTGGAAGGCTAGAAATGAGGCTAGATTTGAGGGTTGCCCCATTTCAACTCAAGCGGTGCTCAGAAAAGCCAAATGGTGGCTGATCACGTTGTTCTCTAACCCCCAAAATGGTTCAAATCTGTTGTTGGCTCATCATTCAAATCTCGTCAATATTCTTCAATCCCATCCTACTCGCCCTTCCCCAAAATTCACAATCGTCAGGTGGATCAAACCCAAATTGGGGTGGTACAAGCTAAACGTGGATGGATCAGCCCTGTCTAGCCCTCGGCCTACAGGGGGAGGTGGCATCTGCAGAGATAACCTTGGCCTTTTGATTTTCGTTTTCAGCAACGGGTTTGGGAATGTTTCTAACAACAAAGCTGAACTTAGGGCCGTTCATGATGGCATGGAGCACTGTATAAAGCTTGGATTAAACAATGTGATCATTGAATCAGATTTTAAATGGGTGGTGGATGTTGAGGGTCAAATATTGCATATCAGACCCTATTTATTACCTGGTTTTACGAGCATGATACGGTTTAACGGTCGGTTTTAATCGTGTTTGTGATACAGGAGGTATTTAGGAGCTTGAACTAAAAATGGGTGCTAAAAGTGTGGATTTGAAGCTCAGAATTCACCAGAGCAAGGGACGGACCCTAGGGGACTAAGATCAACGGAATTACACGCCAGAGACTCGAGAAAATCACGAAACTGAAGTTCAAGTGGCCTGAAAGTCAGCCAAAATGCAAGAACACAGGGTTTCCACCATCCGCTCGGCTCAAAACTTCATACAGGGCCTGAGGACTTTAAATAAACCGTACACGTCGAAATTCATCCGTCGGATCATCGCGGAAGCAGCCCAACGGACAGATCAGCCCATAAATCTCAATCTCAGGTCCACCTGATATCTGGATGTTCTTCACTTTTGGTTCCACCCCTTTAATGGAAGTGCTAAAGACGATGGACGGATTGGATGTTACATATACATCACGATGGACCCCACATGGCCAGTGGTGTACACCATGTACACGGCACCGGCCGTGCACCGAAAACCAAAAACGGGTCAGCGTCCGCTGACTCGTCTTCTTGCGTAGAGCGTCTCAGCGGACGCACCTGCATCCGCCGGTTCTTCTCAGTGGGGCCCACCCCTCACCCAAATCATCCATCTGAACCGTTCATTGTGTGGATAGGGGAGTATTAACCTCACCTAGGTGTTCTTTTTCTACCATGCGAGATATTGTAAGTTTTCAGCCATTAAAAGCAAGATGGACGGTGGAGTAGATGATCTCGTGGACCACACCAAAACTATTCCAAAATCATCCATTCCCAGACGGTTTTTCGAGAGCAAACTAGTGGACGGTGTGGATTTCCGATTTGAATTCGATCGTGGACCCCACCAATATCCAGCGCAAGCTCTGTTTGAGCGTCGTAACCGGAGAGTTGGTGTGTTGTGCATCAAAGCAGGGCATCATGGACGTGATCTGGACCATCCATTGGCTTCCTAACAGGCTTCTTATCACTGCCTAGGTGGCAGAATTTCATACTACAGCGGAGGATGGTTTTTCAACCGTTCAAACACGAGTTGAACGGCAGCAATGGAAAAGCAAGTGGGCCACATCATCAACACTCCAAAACCAACCATATTAAAATGGTTTTTTGAGTATAGTTCAATGGACGGCTTGGATTTCTTCAATATACAACGAAGTGGACTCCACCAGCTTCGTCAGCAAGTGAATGAAGTTTGCTTCGCACGCGTCAGCGAAAGCCGGACGCTGCGTCTACAAGTGGGTCCCACTCAGTGCCCAGTTCAATGATCTGAACCGTTCATCTGTCACATTAGGTGGTCAATACCTTCACCTAGATGTCGGAATATTTCCATGCAACAAATGTACGAAGATTTCAGCTGAATGGGAGATTGACGGTGAATTGAAAAGTGCGGTGGGACACACCTAATTCAAGCCAAAACATTTCATTCCTGGCTGATTTTTCGAGGCAAGTTAATTGGACGGGGTGGATTTCTCGTCTGATGTCAATATTAAGCCTACCAATTATTACAGGTACGTGCGTCAGTTTTGCTGCGTAAACAGAGTCTCCAACTCTGTTTCAACCACGCAACCACGCACAGCAACCATCATTCTCTTTTCTATAAAAGGTGGTCAGAGAGAGAGCTTGGGGATCATCTGAGGCTGGAGCTTGGACGTGAAGCTGAGGAGCAAGTTTGTTTTATTTTTATTTTTATTTTCGTTTTCTTTTCTTCCTTTTCTTTTGAGATTTAGGAAACCATACCTATGGTTAGCTAAACCTCTTAGCTAGGGCTAAGAGGTGAAGCTTGTAGCGTGATGGGAGGCCTCTTTGCTTGTGCCTTTTGTTTAGACTGATCTGATTTTGATTTAATTTTATTAAGGGAATGTTTTCAGTCTTTAATGGTCTATTGTGACTGAAATTACAATGGGTCTGCAATGGCTTTGAGCATGTTCTTTTTCTTTTATGTTTATGACGTCAGGAAGCCCTGTTGTTCACCATCGTCTCCTGGGTATGGTTGGATGTCGGTACCCTTCTTAACCTTCATACATTGATTGGTTGGTAATTAGTTTAATTCTGTTGTTTGCTTTGTCTCCTAGGCATGGTTTGGTAATGGAGTCCATTCTAATTCATATACCTTTCATCTTTTCAAAATTACATCAAAGGAAGTTCAGTGGATTTTCATGAATCAAGTGTAGTTCTCCCTGATCTCTACAAGTGGATCCTTGGCACACTAGTGTTCCTTCTTTGAATTTCTCTTTAGTTTTAGATTATTATTTCACCATTATTCCTCAAAACTCATCTGATTTAGAATTCATCTTAGTCTAGTTCTAGATCTGGTTATTTTCAGATAACGTACAGGTTTCAGTCCCTGTGGATTCGACCTCGGTCTTACCGAGTTTATTACTACATCACAACCCTGCACTTGGGGAGTGAACAGTGGACTGCATCATCGCCAATTCTACTAGCTCTTGGACATGAAAATACTGGCTGTCCAAAATTCGAAGGCTCAATCTCAGGGGCAATTTTCGAATCTCTCATATTGCTAGAGAAGCAAACGGCCCGGCCGACGGATTGGCAAAGTAGGGAAGCCTGTCTCAAGTCACCCAACTCTTCAGGGAAGTGTCAGATCTCCCTAGGCTAGTTAAGGGCCGATTCCTTTTGGATAAATCTGGTTTGTGCTCTCTTAGGAAAGTATAGGAGTCCTTTTTGTATAGATATGATAGGTGGACCAGCCTTTGTAGTTGGTGACCGCCCAAATGAGTTTTCATTTTGGAGAGGCCCGATTATTTTGTGGTGCCCTCTCATACGTTGTAATCATCCTTTTGATCAATGAATCCCAGGTGGTGTGATCCCACCTTTAAAAGAAAAAAAAGGTTTACATCTATGCTTGGTAGATGTTTGCCAAAATGTCGAGTCGAACCAGACAGAACACAGACTGGAAAATGAAAGCGCAGTAGTAAAGGAAATTCAGCCCAGGCCCCCTGACAAAGAACTGGCACTGGAGATGTCTTCCAGAAGTGCAATGAAAGTAGCAAGCGAACAACAGTCTAGGCAGATTGAGCAGAGCCCATCTCAACGGCAACTTAGGCCACGTCTGGCTTTGGAGTGCTGGAACACTCAAGTAAACCTTTTCTTAGCTGACATAGAGAGCAATGTTCAGAAGTGCCCCATGCGGAGAGCTTCGGATGAAGGTTATGAAACGGATATACGGATGGGCAGACATCTCAGGGTCCGAGCAAGATCAGCTGATTATCGAAATGCTTCTAGAGTCTTGGACAACGAGTCTCAGAAATCTCCGATGAGAAAACAAGCGGCTACCCAACGGTTATTTCATTTCCAATGCACTCAGAACATAACTCCAATCATGTCCGAATTGGAAGTTGATCTCTCACCTTTCTTTAATTCCATCCCCAAACCAGCAAATTTTCGTAACAGTTTGTGTATCGATTATTCTCCAAATGCTGCCAGTCAGGAAGATCAGTCAGAGGATGTTTGCTGCCTCGGACCAGCTGAATACAATGAAAGCATTCAACAGATGCATGATATCAGACCAACTAAGGAGGAACACCGTCTACCAGTGAAAGGAAATAACACGAAGTCAACCACCTGCCCATCTCGAGAGAAAACCGCGACTAAAATCCTAAGAAGGCCTAGAATTCATTACTCCAGGGGAGATTGGGTATCCAGATTACACAGGCTAAAGAAAAGGGCTGTTAATTCCAGTTGTGTAACAGATGGATAAGACCCTGGTGTGGAACGTCCGTGGTAATGGAAATATTCATTCAAGGTCTTGCAAGCGATTACTCAGGAAACATAATCCATGGGTTGTGGCTATTCTAAAATCGATGAGAGGCGAGTTGGGGTAGGCCTTTACCTGGGCTACCACTGTTCGTACTCAAACAGTGCTGCACGAGGTAATATTTGGGTCTTTTATAAAGATCATTTGGTTGTTTCAGTAGTGAATGCAACAAACCAGATTCTATCTATTATGATATCGGGCCAGAGCAATCAATAGGATATTTACTTGTCCTTTGTATATGCAAGTTGTGCGAGATATGTTAGGAGAGAGCTATGGGACGTGCTGGCAGCTACTTCTCTCAATGTTCAGGGTCCGTGGGCTATTTCTAGTGACTTTAATGCAGTTTTCAATGCATCTGAAAGGCGCAGCCGCAGGGAGTTGGACAAAGCAAGTGCAGAAGAATTTTCGGTGGTGATTAATATAGCGGGGCTTCTTAACATTGGCTATTCAGGGAGTCACTTCACGTGGAGTAATAATTAGGTAGGGGCAGCCAGAGTTTAGGCGTGGTTGGACAGAGTGTTGATCAATTCCAGATGGGCTACCTGCTTCGCTTCTTTTCAGGTTCTTCATCTACATAGATCCTCATCAGATCATCCTCCGTTGCTCTTGCAAAATCCACAATAGATGTACAGCGGCCCAAATCCATTTAAGTTCCAACGTATGTGGACGCAAGATGATTCCTTCTTTCCTCTGATCAGAGCAACATGGGCCCAGGTTAATTCTAGCCACCCCTTTCTTAATGTCATAGTTAAACTAAAATCAGTTAAGCAGGAGTTGATTGTATGGAACAAAGAAACGTTTGGTAACATTTTTAACTAGGTTAAGCAGCCTGAGGAAGCATTAGCTGCTTCGGAACTTGAGCTTCAGAGAGTTGTTTCAGGTGATGACAATATTGATGCGGTTCTTCAGTCAAACCACGCTGAAGCTGCGACAAACCTTCACATCATGGAGGCCCGTCTAGAAACCTTCTGGAAGCAGAAATCTAGAGTGAGCTGGCTAAATGAGGGTGACAAAAACATGACTTTTTTCCATGTGATTACTTCAGCGAGGCATAGCAAAGCAGGAATCCATAAAATCATCTTGGATTCAGGTCAGACGTTAACAGAATAGTCGCAGATTAGGGAGGCAACTGTCAGCCATTTCTTTAAACTCTTCTCATCAGGGACCTGCGATAGTAACTCCCCCTTGTTAGACAACATTCCCCACCTCATCTCGCAGGAGACTAACAGCAGTCTACTAGCTCCTCCTTCCCTTCTGGAAGTCAGGTCGGTGGTCATGGCTATTCCAGCGGACGTAGCCCTAGGGCCTGACGGTTTTTCAGGCACCTTTTTTGCCTCTTGCTGGGATATTGTAGGGTCGGACCTGCTCAAGGCCACAAGGTATCTTTTTCAAGGTGGGAAGCTCCCAAGGGCGGTGTTGGCTTCCTTCATCTGTCTAATTCCTAAGTCGAAAGCTCCATCCAGATTCTCGGATTTTCCACCGATAAGGTTATGTAATTGGTTCTACAAAATCATTGCTAATGTGATTGCTGCGAGGCTCTGCAAGGTGCTCCCTTCCATTATCTCTCCATAGCAGGGGGCTTTTGTCCAAGGCAGATTGATCTCAGAAAGTATTGCCCTTACTTAAGAGCTATTTAGGGACATCAACAGGAAAGTTAGGGGTGGCAACATCGTCCTAAAACTCGACATGGAGAAAGCATATGATAGAGTGGAATGGGCTTTTCTTAAGCAAGTCCTATCTCGGTTCGGGTTCAGTTCTAGATGGATTCAAATGGTTGAAGGATGCTGGGCAAATGTTTGGTTTTCAGTCCTTGTGAACGGAGAGACAACCGGGTTCTTCAAGTCATCTAGGGGTATTAGGCAAGGACCCGCTCTCGCCTAGTTTATTTATCATTGCTGCGGAGGTCCTCAGCAGGGGCCTTTCGAAGCTTGTGGATCAGGGTCTTTGTCATCCGTACAAGATTCCTCAAGGGTGTCCCCAGGTCTCACACCTCCTTTATGTAGATGATACTTTTCTTTTTCTAAATGGTGGGAAAGTTTCTCTTTCTAGGGTGAATGTTTTTCTTAATGCCTATCAAGCGGACTTGGGCCAGGCCATTAATCTCAGCAAAAGCTCGTTCTACTCGTCCAGTAACCTCTCTATTTCCAGAGTAGAATGATTGAAGGGCTGCTAGGCATTTCCAAATCGCCACACCACTTAATCTATCTTAGGGTTCCAATGACAGTTGGAAGAGTCAAAATATCCTCCTTTCAACCCCTTTTAGATAAAATCGAAGGACGAATTGGTGGATGGCAAGCTAGATGCCTTTCTCAAGCAGGGAGAGTGGTTTTGCTAAAGCATGTGCTGGGGAGTATCCCGATTTATACTCTGGCAGCCTCTCATATTCCGTTGCAGGTCCTTGCTTCACTGGAAAAAAGGTTTGTGGATTTCTTTTGGGGTTGGTCGGAAGGTAAGAAGAAACTTCACTGGCAAAGCTAGAAGGTGGTCGCCCAGACCAAGCAAGAGGGAGGGTTGAGTATTCGCAGTCTTTCAAAAATGTTAAAGGTGTATCGCATCAAGATGGCATGGATTGCTCGGTTCAGTGGGAGATCGAGTCCTTGGGGTTCGTTTATGGCTGCAAAGTATGCGGCAGATTTGGCAGAGAATCCCACCCAGTGGGCTACTCCTGCAGCTTCCCCGTTTTGGAAAAAGATCCGCTCAACGTTCCCGTTTGTTGAGGCCAACACTCAATGGATTCTAGGCCTGGGTGAGTGTAACTTGTGGAATGTAAAATGGATGGGCCTCAGTTCTTTTAGAAATTTGATTTTCGCTCCAATTCCAGTTGCTCTATCATCGCTACAGGTGTTGAATTTTCTAGACAAATCTAGTCCTGTGCCTCCCTTGGTTGTCTTTCAGTTTCTACCTCAACAAGTCATAGATCACGTCTTCCATCATGGCTTATGTATTTCCAAGGGTCCAGATGTGCCGGTATGGCTGTTAACTTCGTTTGGAACCTTCTTAGTTCAGTCAACGTGGGCGGTAAGCAGATCTCCCAGAAATAAAAAACGGTGGGTTCCCAGAATTTTTGTTTTTCTTTGGAAGGTGCTGAATAGAGCACTTTCAGTGGACAAGGCTGTTCAACGACGTGGAGTTCATCTTGCATCCAAATGCGAATGTTGCAGTGCTAGTGGTGTAGACGGTCCTGCTATGGAATCGGTTAACCACTTGCTTTTAGACAACAATGTGGCCAAGCAGTCCTGAAGACGTCTAGCTGAGCAATTCAACATCAATGTCTGTTCGGCGATCTCTATGGAAGCCAGGTGGATGAAGTGGTGGGGTGCTTCACATGCGAACCGAGATTCAAAGTAGGTATGTAATCTCGCCCTGGGTTTCTTGCTTTGGGAGCTTTGGAAGTCGCAGAATGCGGCTCGGTTTGAAGGTAAAGGTCTCAATGCTGATGGGATTTTTCGATGTGTCCAATGGTGGATTCAAAAAAGCATCGAGATGCTTGGTTCGACTCCCCAACAGCTAGCGGGTGTCTGCGCCCCTCGTCAGATGGGGAGGCCATCAGCCACTGATAGAGGAGTCCTGCTCATGTTCCTAAGCAGGCGTTCTCCTCCTAGTTGTGTGGAGGTTGTGAGGTGGGTCAGACCATGCTGCAGCTGGGTCAAGATCAATGTAGATGGTTCCTCCAAATCTAAGTCGGGGGTAGCGGGCAGTGGGGGTATATGTAGAGGAGATATGGGTCAATTCCTCTTTGCCTTCTCCTTGGGGTTCGGTGTCGGCACAATGTCCTACTCTGAGTGGCGAGTGGTGTATGATGGGCTGAAGTTAGGTCTAAACAGAGGCTATAAGCAAATTAACATCGAATCCGATTCTCTGCTCCTTGTTAAAATTCTTAATGGGATCTCTCATGCGGGCTGGAAATGGAGCTACTGGTTAAACCGTATAAATAGGTTAAAGAATAGAGGAAGGATAGAGTTCGCCCACATATTTAGGGAAGGCAACGCCCTAGCAAATGCTTTGGCTAGGCAAGGGAGTGACTCTCAGATATCATCTATTTTTTAGCATTTGTTGGATCTACCTCCCAAGATCCGAGGGTTGGTGTTTCTAGACAAGATGGGGCTAGAAGCAGTCAGAGAGTGTCGGCGAGTGTAGTTAGTCTCTTGTAGATGGTTTGGGCTTTCTTTGTTTGGTTTGATACAATAGTTTTCCTCAGGTTCTTTTTCTCCCACGGATTCCCGAATCTATTTTGTAACTACGGTTATATTTTTCAATGAAATCAATTTAAAAAAAAAAAAAAAAAAACTTGGTATTTGATGCAAGGTTGGGATGGACAGATGTACACCTTAGGTTGGGTGGGCATAAGATGACCTTTGATGGACGGCTTGGATCTTGATGAGTGCGTATTTAAGAGCTGATTATTATTATTATTATTATTATTATTATTATTATTATTATTATGTTTAAATGGTCCAGTGGTTGGGCAATTTGAATAGATGACTGCTAAATTGCGAAGGCAATTTCATGGGCTAGATTGATAATTTAAAGTAATTGGAACAGGATAAATAATTTGAATGGGCTTGTTCAAATTTACACACATGACTTGATGGTTTTGTCATTTATTAGTGGTTGTTATTGGACACATGTGAATTAATGGTCTCGCTGGACAACTTTGGAGCCCAAATAAAAGGTCATATGTGGGTAGATTTTTAATACGAAATCTAACCGTCCGAATTTGGCTAATTTAAAATGCAAGCTAATGGTTGTTCTCGAATTTTAATTATTTTTTATATATATAATAACAATCCAGTGGTTAAGATCGATTTAATCTCAGTGCACAATCAATAGTTGATGTTGGCTAGATTTAGATTAGTTAGTAATTAAACATGCGGTCTTAAGTATATGAGTCGAGAGAGTGCACTATAAATAAACTTATATATTCTACCAAAATCACGTAATTATTAATGAAGTTAATTAATAGTTCACAGTAAACAAAACGATCATACATATCAATGTTCACATTTTGCATGAGTCGATAGATGCATGTATGCATGGATGTGTGGATGTATGCATGTATCTATGCATGGATGCGTGGATGCATGCTCTACTGAAGGCAAATGTACATACATGTATGTGTAGGCACGTGTACCAAAATCTTGGGTTGTTATAGTAATCCAATCGCACAAACCAAGCAACACAAGAACACATATTTTTATGTGGAAAAACCCTTTTGGGAAAAACTATGTCACAAAGCGATAGATAATCACCCCGAAAGCAGAAATTATAAGGAGAAAGATCTTATCCGATTCGAACAACCTTGAATCTCACTGTTGTTATACCTTTTGAACCCGTGGATGAATTAGAAACCCCAGAGACACCTCCCAATCCCGTTTATACCCATATTTATAGTCTTGGGAAGAATCTCAAACGAAATAGGAAACAAATTCCATAGATCGGGAAAATCTACATAATTTAATGTAACTGTCTGATGTCATCGAACACCCTTCAATGTCATCGAACACTTATCCTTCGATGACATTGAATCTACTTTGATGACATCGAAAACTACCAAAATTGTCTAGAGATAACACATGGAATTCCGGATGCATTCGATAGTATCAAGCCACATTCGATAGCATCTCAGCGAACACTCTTCGATGACATCGAAAAAAGAACCATGTTAGTCCAGCGACTAACTGGAGAAAATGTGGAAAAACTCGATGACATCGAACCTGTCATCGATAAATTGCTAAATATACAGATTTAAGACATCTAAAACACCAATCTTCACCATGTCTTAAATCTTCAAACGTGTAGCATCTTGTCCTCTTCTCTTATCTCTGCTTTGCATTATAGCTCCATTAACTCTTCTTGTGCACACTCTGTCCTCCTTTTATGTCATCGCCAAGCCTAGAGAAGTCACAAAGAACTTGAACTTCTCTGCAGGAACTACCTTGGCGAGCATGTCCGCCGGATTCACGCTGGTGTGAATCTTCTCTAGAGTCATGCCTCCTTTAAGAACCTGTCGCGTAAAATGGTGATGAACATCAATGTGTTTATTACATGATTGATAAACAGATTTTTTAAACCAAATTGATAGTGCTCTCGGTGTTACAATTAACCGGCACGACCTCCTACTAAAGTCCCAACTGATTTATCATACCTCTCAACCAAACACCTTCATTAAATACTTCCGTTATTACCATATACTTTGCTTTGGCCGTGGAAAGAGCCACCACGAACTAAAGCTTAGGCATCCAACTAATTACTCTACCCGCTAGTACAAATAAGTAACCTGAGGTAGACTTTCTAGAATCCACATTACCTGCATAGTCTAAATCTATATATCCTACCAACTTTGCTCATGTCTTCTCAAAAGTTAATACGTAGTCTTTTGTACTTCGAATGTAATGAAGTAGCTATTTCACTGCTTCCCAATGTTACTTTCCGGGATTTGACATATATCTGCTCGTAATACCAACTGCCTGTGAAATATCCGGTCTAGTACAAACCATGACATACATTAAACTGTCAACCGCATTCGAATTAAATAAGGCACACGAGACATATCCTTCTTTTCCTCATTAGATTTAGGACATTAATATGAGGAAAGCTTGAAGTGAGCCATATGGGGAATGCTTACCGGCTTTGCCTTGTCCATCCTATACTTGATCAATACATTTTCAAGGTATTCTTCCCGAGATAACCAAAGCCTGCTCTTATTCCTATCTATGTGTATATCAACGCCAAGAACCTTCTTTGCAGCCCTCAGATCTTTCATCTCGAATGTCCTTGATAATTGATTCTTCAGTACGTCGATTTCAGACATATCATAACTGGCGATTAATATATCATCAACATACAATTCTAGAATGATGAACTTGTCATCACTCTATGTCTTGTAATAGAAACAGTGATCATATTCACTCCTTGTAAATTTCTGACTCAACATGAAAGAATTAAAATTTTTAGACCACTGCCTAGGCGACTATTTAATGTCATACAACGACCTCATAACCTACAAACCTTGTTCTATACCCCTTTAACTTTGAAGCCTTCTAGTTGTTTTATGTAAATCTATTCTTCTAATTCCCCGTGTAGGAATGTAGTCTTCATTTCCATTTGTTCTAGCTTGAGATCATATTGGGCAAACAGTGCCAACACGAATCTGATAGACACTTGCTTAAACACTGGCACGAATATCTTCATGAAGTTGATTCCTTCTCTCTGAGCATAATTCTTCGCTACCAGCCTCGTTTTGTATCTATAATATTTTCTTTAGAATAACTACTTGCATCCGATCATTTTTTGGCCCACTAGAAGCTCCACCAGCTTTCATGTGTTATTTTCATACAATGAGTCCATCTCATCATCCATAGCCGTCTTCCAATTTTCTACATCAAGCTCATCAAGAGCCTTCTAAATAGTAGGCGGATTCCCTTCGTTAAGAATGAGGGCATAGGCGATATTAGAATCGTCCCTGTACCTTGCCGGTAACCTGCGATCTCGCGATGGGTTTCTTCTCACAGGTGGCTGATCCACTTACTCTTGTACCTCTGTCTAAGCATCTATCTTTGTTTGAGTATCATCTGTGTCAATCTAAACTTCAACGACCTCTGGTTCCTCTTGCTCCTCTTAATTATCCTATGGAATAGGGAGACTTTATCGAACCTGATGTCACAGCTAGTGATGATCTTGCGTGTGACTATGTCATATAACCTGTAACTTTTCACACCAACACTATAGCCAACAAAGATGTACTTTTTAGCCCTTTAGTCAACCTTATCTATCTAAACTGACGGTACATGAGAGTAAGCCTCACAACCAAATATGCGCAAATTTGAGTAGTCAACTTTATGACCACTCCATACTTTCTCTAGGATCTTATAATATATTGCTGTAGAAGGGGACCAGTTCACCAAATAGCAAGTCGTATTAATGGCCTCGGTCCATAGGTCGTTGCCCAACGCAACATTACTTAACATGCACTGGGCCCTCTCCAAGAGAGTCTGATTCATATGCTCAGCCACACCATTTTGTTTAGGCGTGTGGTGCACTGTGTTGTGCCTTATGATCGCTTCATCTTTACAATAGTCATTGAATTCAGTGGAAGGAAATTCACCACCATTATCAGTCCTTAAAATTTTTATTTTCGCCTTGATTGTTTTTCCACCATTAACTTTCATTGTTTAGATAAGGTGAAAACTTCGGATTTACATTTCATGAAGTAAACCCAAACCTTCCGGAAGTAGTCGTCAATGAATGAGATAAATCATGATGACCATCTAGTGGAAACCACGGGCGATGGCCCCCATATGTCAAAGTGCACATAATCAAGCACTCCCTTATATACATGTTTACTAGTTTTAAAAGATAATTTAGATTGTTTACCATATATGCAATGCTCGCATATATCTAAATTAGAATTCTTAAAAGCTAGAATCAAACAATGATTAGAAAGTACCTTCGTGCCCCGCTCGCTCATGTAGCCCATATAAGCATGCCACATACGTGCAGACTTGTTATCCACAACTGCTACTTCCGCTCCACCTACTAAAGTGATCTCGATCAACCTGTAAAGGTTACCGTGCCTTTGCGCTCTCATAACCATGAGTGCCCCCCTTTGATACTTTAAGGATGCCATTATAACCAGTGAACTTCCACCATAAAACCTTGAGTGCACTGAGAGAAATCAGACATTTCTTCATATCAGGAATGTGCTTGACCTCAGTCAAGGTATGCTCTATTCCATCAAACATCTTGATGCATACCATACCAACAACCACAACGTTACAGGCATTGTCATAGCCCATAAGCACCTGTTAACCATCGCACTCCTTATAACTTGCAAATCAACTCTGATGAGGAGTCTTGTGATAAGCTGTGCATGTGTCAATGATCCACTCGTCTCTACTATGATCGTATAAGTGTCCAATCATAGATACAGACAACACATCACATCCACTCATACCTTTATCAGATGGCAGTATTAGCCTCCCTAGAAGAAGCCTCTAAGTTTATTTTTATTCGATTTAGGATTGGTACAATACTTCTTCATGTGACCTGACATCATATAGTTCCAGCACTTTAACTTTCCATTGCCCTTACCTTGGATTTAGATATTGACCGCAAAGATCCTATATCTCTCTTAGTATTCCTGCCCCACGTAATCAGTGCATCAGAAGAAGCTCCTATGGTACCGTTTTTCTTTCTCATAGCTTTTCCTTGAAGGGCTGAGATAACGGTGTCCACACTCAAGTATAAATTTCCAGTACATAAAGAATCCATAAAGGACTCCTACGATGCCGAAAGGGAATTTAACAAAATACATGCTTGATCCTCTTTTTTAATCACTTCCTCCATATCCAATAACTAGCAAATTAATTTATTAAAATTACTGATGTGGGCTTCCACATCTCCACCCTCCGCTATTCAGAAGTTGACCAATTGCAACTTGAAGTGTAGACGATTTTCTAAGGACTGTTTAGCATAAATGTTCTCTAATTTTGCCCATAACTCGACTGCGGTTTTCTCCCTCATGGCATTGTAGAGAACCTCATCCATTAGGTACAATCGGATTGAGGATTTAACATTCTTATCAAGGATCCTCCATTCATCATCATTCATAGAGGAACGTCACTCCTTAAGAGCTTCATCAAGCCCTTGCTGAGTTAATAGACTACTTATCTTAATTTTCCATAACTCAAAATTGTCTTTACCTAATACTTTTCAATGTCATACTTCTGATCTACAGCCATTGATACTCCTCCTTACATATTCAAGCCAGAGCCCCAATGTTAGGTCTAATACCACTTGTTGGGGGACTACGAAAGCACTCAAAGGTGAATCTAGGCAAGTAATCCAATCGTACAGACCAAGCAATACAAGCACATTGAGATTTTTACGTGGAAAAAGCCTTTTAAGAAAAAACTATAGCACAAAGTGACAAATAATTACTATGAAAGCAGAAATTACAAAGAGAAAGAGCTTACCCGATTCAAACAATCTCAAATCTCACCCTTGCTACACCCTTTGAACCCATGAACGAATTAGAAACCCCAGGAATACCTGCCAATCCCATTTACACCCATATTTATAGCCTTGGGAAGAATCCCAAATGAAATCGAAAACAAATTCTGCAAATCTGGAAAATCTGCATAACTGTTCGATGTCATCGAACACCCTTCGATGACATCAGACACTTATAATTCGATGACATCGAATATACTTTGATGGCATCAAAAAACTATCAAAACTGTCCTGAGACAACACATGAAATTCTAGATACTTTCAATTGCATCGAGCCACCTTCGATGACATCAAACTTGTCATCGACCACTCTTCGATGGCATAAAAAAAAGCGCCCTATTAGTCCAGCGACCAACTGGAGAAAATTCGGAAATACTCGATGACATCAAGTGACTTCGATGACATTGAAGCCTGCTTGATGACATCGAACCTTTCATCGATAGATTACGGAATATACAGATTTAAGGCATCTAAAACAACACTAAACATTGTGAAATTTCATGATATTTGGTGAATCCAAATACACCCCAAGTAGAATTTCCAAAAATCATGAAATGGGGTCTCCTGTGTTGTGTAGGAAGGAAGTAGCTCTTTTGTATCTAGGAGAATATCATTTGATTTTTGAAGTAAAACTCTTGAAAATCATGAATTGTTTTTCTCCAAACATGGCCTTAACTAACCGTGTACTCATACAGGAGGCTCAGTGATGTGTCTAATGGGAGCTCCTCGTTGTATTTTATTGAGAATATGACATCTTTAGATACCTTGTAAGGCTATATGATCTCAGCATATGGAGTAACAGTAATATGTTAGATTTTATTTATTTACATTTTATCCATGCCTTGGAAATTTAAAATGACATACTTATATAGATTGTGTGCTTTCTCTACAGAGTCTTGAGAAACAATTTGCTTTCTGGTACTATACCATCCACCATTGAAAAACATCAATCATTGAGGCATATGTGAGTTTTTCTAGTTATGTTTGGTTCAAATTACAATTTCTTACATTTACTGTTCATACATTTGCAATATATATGAGGGGAGTGGACCCCGGTGCCTTTAAGTCATTGGTTTACATGGGGCAGAAGTGATCAATGAAATCTAAACTGTTCATTCGGTAGTGAATTGTCCTGGTCCAAAAAACACATTGCTTGGATGATCCTAAGAACGCCTGACATTTAATGAGAAAATGGTTCATTTTATAAATGGTTAGGATAAGACCAGTCATAGAAATTTTGGGTTAATGGCCCATCCATAAAAGAGCAGATGAGATGCCTGGTCTGGTGTATGGTGCATGTTATACGGGCATGAAGTTCATAGATGTTTTATTTGTTGGACATGGGCCTGTGGGGCCCATTTGTGCGGAACCACCAGTGGGTGGGTCCTATATAAGTTTTCCTCTTATTTTTTCTAATTTCTCTTAACAGATTTAAATTTAAAACTCTGAGCTTTAAATTCGACTTCGAACTTGATATAAGGATAAGGTAAGATTGGATAAGATTGAATAACTTCCAACCACATCCAACCTCACCGACCCTTTGAAGTAGGGAAGGGTGTGAGGAGGTAAGATCACCGTCTTTCTCAAGTAATCAAAAACCTTGAATCCACAAGATAGTTCTTGAAGTTACAAAAAATAATAAAAGAAAACTCAAATATTTTATTGAATAATGTATAATGTTTATTAACTTCCAATTATACCACTAATATATATATATATATATATATATATATATATATATATATATATATATATATATAAACCCTAAATCATAATTACCAAAAATAGTAAAATTCTAACCCTAATAAAAGTCCTAATTCAAATAAAATAGAACTTACTAGAAATAATAAATTTTCCTAAAAATAGAAAGTCCTAAATAAACTTTACCAGAGCATTCTTGGAATGATTGAATTATTTTTTTATGAAAAGATAGAAATCTAAAACTTTAAAGGTAAATGAAATATGATAAAAATCAAAAATACTAAAAATAGTAATTTTTTTCCTAAAATCTTTTTTTGAATTGGAAGTGTACGTTTTCTCATGAAATGAACATACGTGGTTGGTTAACCCTGAAAGGCTTATTACAATAAAGATTGTTAGGTCATGCGTCCCGTAATAATACGTGGATCAAAAGTTATGGTCGATTTATGTTTCACACTTTCAACGACAATTTCTTCTTATTCGGAATGAATTTTGAACTAGATGTGCCTATGACCTAGTTACGTCATGCCCTATGTAGGATCAAGCTCGGATTTGATGAATTACTTCCACTTCCATTTGGCCTTCTTTTGATTCAGTCATGATAGGAATGTCTCTATCCCACATCCTACATCGATCCCCTCCACTTGGAAAGAACTCATCCTTGAGTTATTCAATAGATTTGGCTCATGATACTCATATTGGTCTGCCATAATGAAATTCCATGACATCTCCATGTCGTTGGGAGGATCATAAATATAAGCATCAATCTTCTTTTTCCTTTACCTTTTATATCCTAGATGGAAACCTCTCATTGAACAGATGAACTAGTATATTATCACCCATTTCAAAAACATTCTAGCATTGATGTTTATCAACCTCTTCCTTAGCATTAAACTCTTGTAACTTTTTGGGTGTTAATTGGGTTGGGACAGAAAATGGGCTCACGTCCTCTTTCATTAGACCCTTATGAATCAACTCCTCCACTTGCCCGAGTAAGATCTCTTACTCTTTCGGAATTATCTGATTATGAGGGTGATTAGGTAGAATTGCCCTTGGGACAAGGTCAATATGATGTTGTATATCTCACATGGGAGGCAACCTATCGAGAAGTTCATCAGGCATGATCGCCTTGAATTCTCGTAACACTGGTTTCATCTCCTCAAAAATATTTATGGGATCTACTTCTTCTCCCTTTATGACCAGTGCATATATATCTCCTATCTCCTCAGATTCCTTCACGAAATCTTGTATGGTTAAGAGGGACCGCCCCTCCACTTTAGAAGTTTCGGGTATTAGTGCATTGATTTGTGTGCCTCGTTTATCAATTACGTGAGTCCATGTGTCATGTAATCAGTTGAGCCCTTGGAAGCTGAAGACCGAAGACACAAGAGGACATGAGCATTACAGAGAAAATAATAAGTATATGAGGTGCCTTAGTGACCCTTACCCTTGCCCTAAAATAAACTTGAACTTCTAGATGATCCTAACCCTATACCCTACAAATAAACCTTGTTGATCATCCCTTAGCTTTTGAAGCTTAATTGAAACATGATAAGTAAAGCTAGAAGATGTGTTAAGCTATTGTGAAACTATATGCCCAGAACAATAGTTTTCAAGTGGTGCTCGATCTCATCGAGCAGTCCTCGAGAGTTCTTTGATGGAATCGAAGATCCCCTCAATGACATCGAGTAGGTAACTCAGATCTATCTAGTAGATTGTGATCTTTTTATATGAGTTTCTTCGATAGCATCGAGGACCCTTTTGATGGCATCGAAGGGTCCCCTTGATGGCATTGAAGACCATTCGATGGAATTGGATAGGAGTGTGTAAACTATCTAATAACATTTTAGCTGGAAATATGATTTTCTTGATGACATCAAAGGCTAGCTCGATACCATCGATAGAGTCATTTTCTTCCCTTTTTTTACTGTTAGAGCTCAAAATTTATATAAAAGGTATTCGGTTCTTAGGCATTTTGATGGGTTTTTAGTGTAACAGAAGTATATGTGATTCCATGATCATATCCCTCACCCTAAGCCTCTAAGTCCATGAGATCTATGTTATCTTCCCAGTGATTCATCACTTGAAAGATGATTCCAACCTTAATGTAGAAGGTGAACTTGATCTACATCTTGTTCTATAGATTAGACTTGAACAATAGTCAAATTCTTATTTATACACTCTAGAATACACATCTAGGTGAATCCCCTAGGCTTGCAATATTTTCATTAGTTGTAGGAGATTCACTTAACATCTCATCACCTTGGTCACTGCATCGGAGCATCACATGAAAGGTGTTTGATCTTAGAGTTGAAGCATTAGTAATGCATCAGCATCACATTGGCATCATGATCAGAGAAGAATTTAAGAAGTGGATTCAATCACAGGAGGGCTTTGAAAAAGTGACCAAAGATTAATGCATCAACGGGGCTCAATTCGATAAGTAAGGTTGTCATTGGTAGAGCCCATGTACACTCATTCCTTATGTAGGATTGAGTATAAGAGTTTGATTGTCAAACTTAATTAGGTTCTTGTGTAGGAGTTCATAGTTCAATCCAAGCAATGAGTTTCACAATGATTGCATTTAAGAATGGGTTGAATGATGAACTCCTATGAGGAAAGAAGAATTGAGAGTTTGGATAATAACTCTAACAATAAATCTCTCAAAACTCTCTCTTTTTCTCACTAAAGAGCCCTAGCAGAAGCAAACCTCCATATATATATATATATATATATATCCAAGCATTTAAAAAACAGGCAGAAAACTGTTAAGTTTTGATGTCATCAAAGGCTAACTCGATGCCATCAGGACTTTCTAAATAAAAAAATAAAAACGCTTGGTGCTTTTTTGGACTGATTGGTTCAATTTTTTGATGTCATCGAACACACTTTGATGTCATCAATATTTGAATTTCGATGTCATGAAAGGTATTTCAATGCCATCGAGATTTTCTGGATTTTTCTTTGAAAAATCTCTGTAGTACTTGGTCTATTTTTCGATGTCATTGAGATTCAAACTTCGATGTCATTGAATAGACTTCAATGCCATTGAGATTTATATGATTCTCTTGGCAAAACTCTCTAGACCAAAATGTCCCATTTTCGATGTCATCGAGATAGGTTCAATGTTATCGAGAATTATCTAGAATTTTGGACTTTGGTTGTTGTACTGTTGAGTACATTTTTTCAATGCCATCGAGCCTAAGTTCAATGTCATTGAACAGGGTTCGATGCCATCGAAACTAAGTTTGATGTCACCGAATTTACATATAAGCTTACATATTTAATTTTTACTTGGTTTTTCTTTTACCAACTTGCTAAAGGGTTTTCCTAGGTAGTTTTGGGCAAGTGTGGACCATGGATTAAGGGTTTTAATACCTGAGGCGTTTTAGTTAGGGTCGTGAGGCTTAATTTGCCTTTGGTATGCACTTGAACCTCTTCACCTTTGGTGAGTCTTTAGACTTGTAATCTTCAATCGGGGCTCATATGACTCTAGGACTCAACCGTCATGTTAATTGACAAACAAGGGCATTTTTATTTTTCACCTGCCTTAAAATTTTCTTTGATCCACATAATCTTGTGCATTATTGCAAGTTTAGACTTGCAGCTATATTAAATGGATGTAAAGACCATATTCTTAAATGGTGACTTGGATGAAGAAATATACATGCAATAATCCATAAATATATGTGCAAAACCTATCCAAAGAAAGTCTATAAACCGTTGATATATGTGTTTGGAGTGAAGCATTCTTTAAGGTTACAGTACATGAGGTTCCGCTTAGCCATTACTACCCTCATGTTCACAATGAGTCAAGAAGACCATTGTGTATAATGAAATGGTCTGTAAGATCATTTCTGATACTCTCTCTATATGTAGACGATATCCTACTAGTCGGTAATGCTATATAATTGTTGACGAAGATTAAGGATTTGACTTTTATCAAACTTTGAGAAGAAAGATCTTGGTGAAGTTAACTTTTTATTCTTGGGGTCAAAATGATTAGGGAATGCCATAGGAGATTCTTAGGCTTGTCTCCAACCACCTACATATAAATTTTTTTAGAGTAGTTTAGGATGAAAAATTCTAAAGTTGTTGAAACCCTTATGGAGAAAACTATCAAGCTAGATTGGAACTCATGTCTTCGAACAAAAGTTGAGAAATCCATTATGTCCTCAATACCTTATGTGTGCATAGTAGACAGCTTAATGTATGCCATGCTTCACATCGAATTGGATATTAGTTGTGAAGTTAGCATAATTAACCATTACCAGACTAACTTGGGACAGTCTCGTTGGAAAGCCTTCAAATACATATACCACTATCTTTGAGGAACCAAGGATCTAATGATGTATTATGAAGGCATGAATCTCAAACTCAATGGTTATTCAGATGTCACTAGGGGTAATGACGTCGATGAGGGAAAGTCTACTTCAAGAGATGTATTCTTGCTTTGATGAAGGGCTATCTCTTGGTCGAGTAAGAAATAGACACCCACTATCCTTTCATCTATAGAGTCCAAGAACATTAGACGTTGTGTTGCAGTTTAAAAATGCATATGGTTCACAGAATTTTACAAGATCTAACTATTGTACCATCCATTTGTGAGCCTATATCGTTGAGGACAGACAACACATTTGTCATTGACTTGATAAATGACCCCAAATACGAACAGAAGTCCAAGCACATTGAGATTAAGTATCCTTACGTCTATGATCAAGTAAGAGATAAAAATGGTGTCCTCAACTATATTCCTACAAAGGAGATGTTAACTGATCCCATGATGAAATATATAACTAAGATCTATTCTAGGTTTACATTAGGCATATGGGATTGAGAAGAGCTTGAGTGATATGATTGTATCATGTACTCATTATCCTTCATTAATGAATAATACATTCTTTTTATTTAGTATTAAGCACTTCCATTGACTAGGTGTGTAAATTATCAACATTTGTCTTGAGTTCGTATTGGATCTCTACCTTTGTCGACATGCTGTCACCCACTCTCATGGGTTGACTAATCCTAAATGTACAAGAGAGGTGCAATCGGGGTGATGTTTATACGTTGAAATGTGAACCGCCCATTATTGTGAAGAATATGGGATAGAGATATGAGTGCGTCTTATCTGCCTTCAATATTAAAAGATTAAATATGAGACTAATCAAGTTGAATAACATAATCACTTCATTTCTCTACATGCGATTAATGTTATGGCCTAAATGGGAGCCAGGTCATAAGGTTATGAGATAAGTCATATCTCATGTAAGATGACTTACATATTATAAAATTAACATGTGCTTAGTATTATCAACTTTCCGTTGTAGATTGTAGCCACGTGCATGGACCTTTTATCTACAGATTGCTTTAATCTGATCTAATCATTGTAACATGCAAGTAGCCAGACCCATAAGTGACTCGTGCCCTTAGCCACCCACCATTTGTGTTTAGGAATAATGAGATTGAATGTCACTACTTTAGTGTATAATAACAAAGGACTCTTGATTGGTCATACTTGGTTACACTTTGAAAGTGGCTTAATTAATTCTAAATTACACATGTATAGGAAAAATCCCATGACAGCTACCCCAATGACTCGTTTGGTATCTCTACACAAATTCAATAAGAGTTTCTTTTTCTTTTCTTTTTTTTTTTTTTTCATTTTTTTTCCTTTTATTTATTTATTTTTAATAAGAGCTACTCTAATAAGCTCTTTTTGTTTGATAAAATCACTCTTTCAAAACTAGAAAAGCTATTATTTAAAAATAAGCACGTTTGGTAAAATATTTAAATAATACCTTTTTTTTTAGAGTAGTTGATGTCATTTTTAAAGATTACGAGAGCTCTATTATAAGAGCAATCTAGATGGTTGTTTTAGTGGATCTCACCATATATGGACCATGCCCCAAATGACAAAAGACTAAACAACTACATACAATGTTCATGTTTTAAGACATTTGGGTCATCCATTATGTTGGGTATCGGATGTGGATTGTCCATCCTATGGAGCCCACCTTTGATGTGGACCGTCCATCATGTGAACTAAACCTTCAAAGTGGGTCATCCATTATAAGGGCCCACCTTAATGTAGGCCATCCATCATGTGGGCCCCACCATCAATGCTAATTTTCCTTTATGTAGGGCCCTTCAATGTTCACTACCCATCACCCATCATGTGGAGTTCACATTTGATGTGTCCATAGTATGGGTACCTTCGAAATGGATTGTCCATCATGTGGGGCCCGCTTTTGATATCCACCATTCATCATGTGGGGCGCACCTTCTATATGGATCATCCATCATGTAGCCCACTTTCGATATGAGTCATTCATCATCCGAGACCTTAGATGTAGACCATCCATTAAGGCCCACTTGATGTGGACCATCCATTATGAGAGGCCACACTTTGATGTGGGCTATCCATCATGTGAAGCCCACTCCATCATTATGTGGGCCCACCTTGATGTGGACCATTCATTGTGTGGGGCCTCACCTTCAATATGATGTGGGCCCACCTTTGATGCCAACCAACCATCATGTGGACCCACCTTCAATGATATCATCCATCACGTGGGTCCCACCTTTGATTCAGACCATCCATCAAATGGGGCCCACTTCATGTGGATGTTCTGTCTTGCTGGGCCACACTCTGATGCGGGCCATCCATCATGTGGGGCCCACCTTTAATGTGAACCATTTATTATGTGGGTCAACTTGATGTAGACCATACATCATGTGGGGCCGGACATTCAATATGGGTCGTTCATCATGATGGGCCCACCTTTGATTCCACCATCTATCATGTGGGTCCCACCTTTTTGTGGACCATCTATCATGTGGGGCCCACTTGATGTGGATAATCCATCATGCGAGGTAACATTTTGATCTGAGCCATTCATCATGTGGGACCCACCTTTGATGTCCATCATCCATCATAAAGGTCCTGCCTTTGTTGTGGACCATTCATCATGTGGCGCCCAACCTTCAATATGGGCCATTCATCATGTGGACCCACCTTTAATGTCAACCTTCTATCATGTGGTCCCACATTCAATGTCCATCATCCATCATGTAGGGCCAACCTGAAAGAGATTATGAAGAGAAGATAAGAGGGCAAGATGGGAATTACTCAAAAAGTTTAGGGACAAACTTGTCCAAAACTTAGCAAATAATGTCAACCCGCTTAAAATAAATAAGCACTTTTTCAAAAAGTAACCCCTCCCCAACTATAAAATTGAAGCTTATATACTACTTTCTAAACAAATAAGCCTCCTAATTAGACTTTTACCAAATAGTCTAAAAGCTTATTAAAAAAAAGCCAATAAGCTCTTATTTGTAGAAATGCTAAACGTCCCCCAAGTTTCAAGAACTATTAATGACAACTTAAAGGGTTATTTGTCGATATTATCGAGTTTTTGACAGATTAACAATATTCTTTTCAAAAGTATATATTATATAGTATTATTTTAAAATAATTTAAATTGATGTTTGTGAAAAATCAATTTTTTTTTTTAAATAACTCGATAAATTGGATAAGTATGTATGTTGGTTGAGTACTCCAAATTAGGAGTCAGCTCTATCCTGTGTGATCATATAGAGTAGGACAAGCATTGCAAAGATTGGATTTTTTATAGCTAATTAAGTGGTCACTTAATACTCAGACCCCTGTAAGAAAATAATGGTGATTCACCTGATCCCACAACTATGATTTCTTTGGCTATGATTTTTATTTTGGTCGTTATGAGATGAGATAGATGGACAATCTGAAAATTCACTTGCGGCATAATATGATTACCATGGCTACGTGTGCAAAAGCTTGACGAAGCTAAGGAATGGAGGATATGTCCTAGAGGGGGGTGATTAGGACCAATTCAAAATTTTATGCATTTTAAAAACCGAATCACCTAACTTAAACTAATTAACAATTAAATTAAGCAAGGCAATTTAACTCTAAGGCTTCCAAGCTAATATTGGGTCCAATCATGAAGACTACAGATGATTTGCAAGATAAGCAACTAGTTTATAATATGATGATGTACATGTATGTGTGGGATATGCTAACTATCAACACATAGCATTGATCTAATCATGCATGCAAATAAATAAGTAATATCATATAAGCATAATTAAACAGATGCAACAATAACAATTCTAAAAATAATCATATATAGTGGTTTGACTACTCCACTCCCGGCTGATGCACTCAACCCATGAGTGTATCGAATTTCACTATCAGAGGTTTTCAATCAGGTTAACTTCTAACCTTTACAGCCTTACACAAGGACTCTAAGATTTAGGCTCTAAAAAAAAGTTAAAGTTGTTCACAGCCCTAAGTGTAGGGTTGCGATGTAGTAATAACTCGGTGAGATCGAGGTCAAATCCACAAGGACTAAACTTATACATATTCTGAAAATAACTAGAAGTAGAACTAGAATAAGATATAAATTGAAATCTAGAATAGTTGGAAGTAATTGCGAATAAACTATCAATAATCAAAAGGAAATTAGAGCGCCAAGGATCCACTTGCATCTATTAGGATGCTACCTTACTTGATTCAAGAAACACAACTTGAATCGAAGTCCTATCCTATCCAGTTGGAAAATAAAATAATTGAAGCACAATTTGAAATTTTCATTGAATTAGTTCACACATGAAGGAGTATTGTGATGATTGGAATGGATTTCATCATCTTACCATGCCTAGGAGACAGCGGTGAATAACATGATTTACCGATCTCCCAATCTCATAATAGAAAATAAGATATTCAAAGCTATCGCAACGTCTATTATAATTTAAGTCACAATAAACCATAGAAATTTGAAAATATTCCTTAAATTCAAATTAGAAATAAATGAAATTCAACATAAACAAGAATCAAGCAAAATAAACATCCCAACACGCTATAAGCTTCACCTCTTAGCTCTAGCTAAGAGGCTTAGTTAACCATCAACATGATTAAAATCATGTACATATCTAAAATAAAACATGAAAAGAAACTAAGGAAGAGGAAGAAAAACTCATGGGAGGCTGCTCTACCCTTTTGCTCTGCTCATTGAATCCTAATTCGTGTTTAGAACTCCTTGGAGAACCCATATTTATAGCTTTTGTTCGGTTGACTTTGGAAACTGCCTCAAATTTACGCACTCTACGTAAACTCTACGTAATGCTTTTAATGTCATCAAAGGAAGAATTCCAGTTTGAATCAGATTTGAAAGTCGTGCCCTTTCACATTGCGTAAGTTATTGATGCCATTAAGCGTCCCTTCGATGCTATCGAACTGGGTTTCGATGAATTGAACATGTGGTCGATGCCATCAAAAAGTGTCCAGAATGTTCCAGCGAGTTGCTCCAATATTCTTTAAAAATCTCGATCTCATCGGACAGTCGTCGATGCCATCGAACTGGGTTTTGATGAATCGAACATGTGGTCGATGCCAT
Source organism: Magnolia changhungtana (assembly GCA_030180095.1). NCBI lineage: Eukaryota > Viridiplantae > Streptophyta > Magnoliopsida > Magnoliales > Magnoliaceae > Magnolia > Magnolia changhungtana. The sequence goes on along the minus strand of JASAUF010000081.1, from coordinate 247,413 downwards.
TGATAAATGTACTCAATTAGTCCAACAACCAAACTTGATTTTTACATAAGTTCCGATGCAATCGATTAGGTCTCGATGCCATTGAACACTTACTTTGATGCAATCGAAGGGTGTTAGATGTCATCGACAGTGAAGCGTCAGATTTCTGGATTTCTGCACTTTGATCTGCTGACTTTTTTACTTCTTCACTTGGTTTCCTTGAGTCATGGGCCCTTGAAATCTTCAATCTTGGTCTCCTAAGATCCATCCCTTGCCTTTGTGATTCTTGAGCATCAAATTTATGCTTTTAACATTCTTTTCAATCCAAGCACTTAAATTCACCTCGTAATGCAAACATGTATAAAATACATCCATTAAGCATTATTATATTCACAAAACCATGATATAAACTGGGGGAATATATAATATTTGATACTCAACAAAGGTGTTACATAAGAACTTGGGATTTAGGTCCTACATAAGAGCCAAGGTCCTATACATAAACTTGGTACGTACACTCCTGCCGGAGGCTCCTGCAAGTGGATTTAATTACTTTTCCTTAGGCTAACCAACAACCTCAGTCCTATATAAGGCCCTATGTTTACTCCCACCGGAGGTTTCCATGAAGACTGACATGCAAACACTCGTGTCGGGTAGCCTACACAAGGACTTGATGTAGGCCCTACACAAGAGCTAAGGTCCTACACAAGAACCTGAAATTTAGGCCCTACATAAGAGCCAAGATCTTACATAAGAACCTAGTCGAGTTCGGGTCACAAACACTTACCCTAAATCCTACATAAGGAAAGAGACTAGATAGACTCTTACACTTGACAACTTGTCGAATTGAGCTTCTTTTGCAGTGCCTTCTTGTGTTACTTGATCATCGCTCTCTGATGCTTCAATCAGCTTCACAATGCTCCCTCGATCATGATACTGATGCTTTGCCAAGGCTACAACTCTAAGATCAAACACCTTACATGTAGTACTTCTTTGGGGTGATCAAGGTGATGGGAGGTTGGTTGAATCTCTTACAACTAATGGAAAGTTATATTTCCTAGGGGATTCACTTAGATGTATTTTTTAGAGGATTTAGACAATGGTATGTGTATAAGGGATAGGTTTAATCTCTAGAAAATGGAAGATTTCAAGCTCATCTCCAAGGTTGAGGTTTGAATCCTTATTAGACTATTAATCTCGAGGAAGATGGCTTAGAACTCAATGGTATAGAGGCTTGGGATGAGGGATATGATCATGCAATCTCTTAAGCTTCTATTGCACCAAAAATCTATTAAAATGCCTAAGAACCAAATGCCCTTTTATAAAAAGTTCAAGTTCTAATGGTTAAAAAAGGGCAGAAAATGGGCCTGTCGATGCCATCGAAAGTCCTTTGATGCTATCGAGGTCACTTTCAATGCCATCGAGAAAATCATATAGTAAATGTATTTCTTACTGGAACTATCTGAGTTACCTTCAATGCCATCGAGCGATCCTTTGATGTCATCAAAAGGGACCTCGATTACATTGAGAAAATCAAATTATATGAGTATTTCTTGCTAGACATCTAACTTTTTGTTCAATGCCATCGATGGGGTCTTCGATGATGCCATCGAGCATCAATTGAAATTTTTTATTTTTGAATGTTTGTTTTCACAGCAGTTTCGCTCCTCTATTAGCCTTACTTATCATGCTCCACTTGGTTTCCTAGGCTAAGGAATAATCAATTAGGTTTTCCTATTAAGCCTAGACCATCTAGAGGTCAAATGGTTGTTTTCGGTCAAGGGTTAGGGTGACCAAGGGACCTATTTTACATGTTTTTTACTTCTTGATGTTCTTGTCATCTTGTGTCTTTGGTCTTCAACTTCCAAAGGCTCAACCGACCGACTACATGACACATGGACTCATGTGATTGACAAACAAGATGTACAAATCAGTACACTATCTATATTGCGCTCTTCCCACAACGTGCTTGAGTGAAATATGTTGGACATAGGCCTGTGGGGCCCACTTGTGGGCAACCACTAGTCGGTGAGTCCCACGTAAGTTTCCCTCCTTTTAACATTTTTTATTTCTCTCCAAAGTTTAAAATTGAATTTCAAACTCTAAGGTTTAAATTTGACTTCGAATTTGAGATTAAGATAATGCGAGATTGGATGCGACCAGATAATTTCTAGTCTTATCCAAAGTCCTTAACTCTTCACTTTAAATAGGGATGAGATCATTCGTAAATGGTATTCTATAGTTTTAATAAAAATTGAAAAATAATATATTGTAGATTTTGTCCATCCGGCCCATCCCCTATATGATCCAAATCATTAATCGTAATCCTGGGCCATTTTGACCATAAAATTAGAGGGGAGAAAATACCACTCTGCTCCCACAATGGTTAAGTGGACCACTGGACGTGCATAGTAAATCTTCGACTTTTACAAAGGTCCCATATCATGTAGACCATGAGATCCTACGGGGTGGGCCAACTTTCATGGTCAACTTCAGCACATGTCTTGGTACCAAAAACAGACTACGGGTGTCAAACATAGGCGAATTTAACATTAAAAAATACATTGAGTCAACTCAACTGGATTGGGTTATGAGTTAACTCGAATCAATGTGGAACTCATTTACCGATTATAAAACTCAAATAAGTTTCCTTATTTTCGTTAGTTTATGAATTTCATAATACATTTTTTTAAATGATTATTAATTATTGAGTTTCTACTTTCAACTTTTTGGGCAAGGCTTCGACTCAAGTTGCCCAATGGACTTTACCATTTGAGTCAACTTTTCCGGTTTTGGAACCATGACATAGATATGAATTTTGCTAGCACTATTGGACATTTGTTGCTTCTTACACTTGGGCTGACGTGTTATGCATGCCTCACCACATTATAATCTGGACCATTCATCTAGTAGGCCATACGAAGGACCTGTCACATGTAGTTGATCTTTGACTCGCCTTCTTAGTAATTCCATGTCACTTTTGTTTTCTTCTACCATATTAAATTGTTTACTTTTGTGGGGATTTAAGCTTCAACAATTTAAGTGGCCCAATTCCAGATTCTCTCTTCAATATGATTTCTCTTGTTTACCTGTAAGAATTAAACGACCTTTCCTCAATCAAATGTTCTTTACATAATTCTCTTTGACGTATGTATTTCATCATCGCAATTTTCAGGTTTCTTGGAAACAACAGCTTATTCGGTAGACTGCCATCCCAAAAACAAAATACACTTCGTAATGTGTATGTTCATCTGACTCATTTGTACTGAACTTATAGCATTAGGCATGTTTGGATATAGTATTGAGTTGAATTCCAATCTATAGATCTGATATCAAGTAAAAGAGAGAAGAGAAGGAATGGAAGAATACTATCTAGAACGGAGGTGAAATTTAGGGAAAATGTTGTGCTTCAGAAATGACCATCACTGAAATTTTATGAAAAGAGTTTTTACAGAACGTGTTGTGTGAAATGAGAATATATATATATATATATATATATCTAGAGAGAGAGAGAGAGAGAGAGAGAGAGTAATGGTCACCTGCACACTGTACCGTAGGAGAACTTTTGCACACCAAATTATCACCGGTCATGCCAACTTAAACAAGTGTGTTATAAGTGAGCCTCATCATAATGTTTTCCTATGATCCATTCCGACAATTTAGTCTATGATATCAATTGAACCGTAGGTGTAAAAAATATGGCTGATTTGTGATTTACTAGGCCACAAAATAGAAAACAGTGAGAGAGGAAAAGCCTACCTTTGAATTTTTACAGGGCTCACTATGATGTCTATGTGAAATCCATTCCATCCATTAATTGCCTCGTAGAGGTTAATTCATGGAGACCAAACATTAAACCATACTTGATGTATGTTGATCACACCAAGTGAAGTGATTTGATAGTGGGTGTTTCTTACATGGTTTCCACTCATTTGGCCCACTAGAATTATAGATGTGGCTGATGTTGAATAATACTCCTAAATTATCATATTGACTCATTATGATTGGAGTGGATTTTACAAACGTGTCAAGGTGGGCCCACCTCCAGTTGACCTAATATTGGTTGGAACGTTGTCTTAGGTTTTGGATTAGATGTCGTGACGGCCATCACCCACCTAACACCTGGTTGGTGCTAGTTAGCCTAACAATGATGTATGTGTTTAATCCAAGCCGTCCATCTATTTTTCCAGCTGAATGTATGGCATGTTCCAAAAAATGAGTCAGATCCAAATATCAAGTGGACCATGCCACAAGAAAGATTGTTGGAAAGCCTACCATTAAAAATTCTTTGGGCCAAAGTAAGCTTTGGATCAAGCTGATATTTGTGTTTTTCCTTCATCCAAGTCTCTATAACCTAATGAATAGGTTGGATGGCAGATAAACTATACCTAAAAATTTTTAATGATGGGCGTTTAATCCGTTTAATCACCACTATTTTCATGTGGTGTGGTCCACCTTAAATTTGTATCTTATGCGTTTTTGGGATCATACCATAAATTGAGCTATAAAAATGGATGGACAACTTAGATTAAATATATACATCATCGTTTGGCCCACTAGCACCAACCGGTAGCAAGGTTGTTAGTTACTGACACGGTCGGCATGCAATCCACGTCTTTGACACATCCCAACTGCTACTGAGTCGGTTAGGGGTTGGCCCACCTTGATGTTTATTTGAATCTGCTCCATCCATAAGATGTGTGACAATAATTTTTTCATAGGAATAAAAGACTGGCCACATTTATAATGTTGGTGGCCCACATGAGCAAAAACAGTGCAGGGGATGCCAACTATCCAAACGGTTAATTTCACTTGGTGTGATCGATATGTATCACGAATCTACCTAATTTTTAAGATATACTACTAAATTCCTATCACAGACCTAATAATTGGGGTGGATTTCATGAATTGGTGGGGGCCTAATCTCAGCCCATCCTTTTTTACTTGTGCTGGTTGGTACGTAAAATATCTCATGCGGTACCGTGCGCGGGAGATCGAGACTCTCTCTCTCTCTACACACACACACACACACACCATGATCACCATGTGTGTTACTCCATGTTACATATACCATGATCACCATGTGTGTTACTCCATGTTAGGCACCGGGCCTAAAAACTAGGCCTCAATTGAGATGGAATAAATAATTAAAAATTGTGTAAAGGTCAAAGGTCAATCTACAAACCATTTCCCTTTGTGCGGCCTGTCTAAATTACTAATGAGGCTGATTTTTAGGCCACAGGACTCTGTTTTAGTATGTCATCAAATGGTTGGACTGGATTTGATATAATAAGTATGGTGCACCCTATATAAAAATCTACTGTAGAAGCCTCTCTCCCAACCATATCCTTTGTTGTCGCCCACTTTAGCCATAGGTTTGTGAGATTTTTTTGGATTTAGACCTAAAATGGGATTATAAATCTAATGGTTGGTATGGATCTCATATAGACATCATGGTAGAGCCCGCGAAAGAGTAGTTTTTTGGTCCACCTGCAGGACCACAAGCTATGTGCACCTATATGATAACTTCCAAATTACCTGCATGTAACATCCAGCCCTTCCAGAAAGTTGGCCCCACCACAAGGATCTCGTAGTGTAATTTTCAGCCAATCTACACATCATATAAAACAATATCCATATATTGGTACATAGTGAAACACAGTTGTGGTCGACTCAATAGCTTGATGTTATTAAGGTTTCCATAAGGTGATGACAATGATAGGTTCAATCTATTACATGAAAACTTAGAAGTTATCTCTAGTTGCACCTTAACCAATACTCAAACCAGTTGTACCTCAGGCATTCTCATTTTTTTTCCAGCAAGTTTCCCGCAAGCTGTCACTTGATTTTGACATCCAGCGTGATGTGTATGAAAGATCCACACCGACCATTAGATGTGTAATCTCATTTCAAGCTTTTATACAAAAATTCATATTGATTTGTGATTTAAGTGTGCCACAACAATGGAAACAGTTGGGAGAGAGGTCTATCCTTGTATTTATAGACCCCATGGTGATTATTATATTGAATCGACTCTCACCATTGGATGACACACTAAAATATAGTCTTGGGGCCCAAAGGTTCATTAGCAACTCATGTGGGTTGTACCAAGGGAACTAGTTTGGAGGGTGAGCTTTGATACATGCACTGCTTCTAATTGTGTGGTCCACCTCAATCACAGATGATGCTGATTTTATTTTATTTTTTTCCTTATCATGGGCCTAATTATATGGAGTGACACACATGTCAGTCGGGGGTGGATTGCAAATAAATACCACGGTCGGTCCACCCAAGCTGGGACCCATTTTCTTTCTCCTCCTGCATTTATATCAATATTAATTGATTGCAAGTTCCTAAGCTAGTTGGACCTCACCTATATCAACCGAATGTTCACAATCCAACCCACTTGTGCATCCATGCATTACCTTAACAATATCAAAGCTTGTAGACCGCACTTGAATGGACTGTTGATTTGAATTGTGCAATACTATCCATAAGTACTTTTAGAGTACCTTGGGAAAGGGGTGGGAAGAATCACTTCCACAAGTTGAAGAGGTTTCATTTCCTTGTCAATCAGAAACTATTAATTTTCCCAACTCAATAAGTGATCTCGTTGGCATACTCAACCAGTATCAGCTTGGGTGTACTAGCAAAAATAGCCTAATTAATGAAGTGGAAATGACCACGTGAAACTTAGAGGGTGTATGGGGATATGGAAAACCTTGAAATGAAATCAATTTTCAAGGAAAATTTACATTTCATACATTTGAAAGATTTTTCTTTTTTTCTTGAAACCGGTTACCATTTCCCTATTCGTTTGGATGGTAAGTTACCTTACATAAGCTACTTATACCTCTACTAGCTTATCTTGGTTTCTACTTTTTCTTTAACAAACAAGTATGTTTAATAAACAACATATTTATCAGCCAGAAAGTAACAACATCACATGAATGCTTATCTCTCAAGTTGTTTGGTCTACCTTTAATAATTGTTGTCTATCATGTGAGGCTAACCTTTGATGTAGACTATTCAGTATGTTTGGCCCACCTTTTGCCCTATCTTCAATATGAACCATCCATCATGTGGAGCTACCTACAATGTGGATCACCCACCATGCGAGGCTTACTTTCGGTGTGAGCTATCCATCATGCGAGGCCCACCTTGAATGTAGGCAATCCATCATGTTAGACATTGGATGTGGATCATCCATCATGTTAAACATTGGATGTGGACTAGCCATCATCCGGGCCCGCCTTGGATACGGCCCATTCATCATCAAGGCAGACCTTCTATGTGGATTGTCCTCATGTGGGGCCCATCTAAATATGAGTTATCCATCATGTGGGGCCAAATTTTAATATCCACCACCCATCATGTGGAGCCCACTTTTGATGTGGACCACCCCCCACGTAGGTCCACCTTCAATGTGGGTCAATCATGCGGGGCTTGCCTTGGATGTGGGTCATTCATCATTAGGGGGTAGCCTTTCATGTGGGTCATCCATCATGTAGGGCCCACCTTAAGTGTCCACTACCCATCTATGGAGCCCACCTTTGATGTGGACCGTCCATCGTGTGGGGCCCACCTTTAATGTGAGTCGTCCATCATGTGGGGTTGGCCTTTGATGTGGACCATTCATCATTAGGGGCAGTAGACCACCCATTATTTGAGGTCCACCTTGATGTGGTTCATTCATTATATGGGTCCACCTTCAATGTTAATTGTCCACCATAAGGGGCTCACCTTGAATATCCACTACCCATCATGTGGAGTCCACCTTTGATATGGACATCCATTATGTCGGCCCCACCTTTGACGTGAGCCGTCCATCATGCAGGACCACCTTTGATATGGATTATTCATTGTGTGGAGAGATGAGAAAGAAAGAGAAGGAGAGACAAAGCAAAAAGTACAAAGTTAAGAAGTAATTGTTTTTTTCTCCAATGAATTAAATTAACTTTAAGGTGTTAAGTTATTTTTAAAAAGATATTTACCAAGCTAATTTAACTTAAAAAGGTAGCTTTTTTACCATCGTAATTTAAAAAATAAATAAATCGCATATGAGGTAGCATCCAAACAGGCCTAAAATATTCAAGTGGCAAAGAAGATACACAAGGTGACTGGTCAAGATTCATACATGGAATTCATGTAAAACTGTAATCCCAAACATATAGATGAAGGGAAATTATAATCCATGATTTTTCATTTGATGAGGATTCTAGTTTACTTTTTTATTCACGTCTTGATTTTTCACCATCCATGTCTTGAATCCATTAGTTCATTTTGTCACTGTTGAGCGCCGCCATGTTTTCACAAAGAAAACGATTTAAATTTTGAACGTCAACAGGCTAACGCCTATCCATCACCCATGGCTCCACATCATCATTATTTGTGGCCTTAAGGGGATCCGACAAACAAGATTTATTTTGTTTCAGTGTGTGTTGTGGCAGGTCTCGTGTCATCGCAAACTTTTTGCAATCAAAATCAAACTAGTTTTGTATGCCAAAAACAGTCATTTTAATGATCACCATCGTATAACGTAGTGCCTGTTTATCTCATAAATGATATCTTACATTCAATGTTTGGATAATCTTTGATTTTTGAATTTTGAATTTTATTTTTATTTTTTATTTTTTAAATTTGCAGAGATTTATCATACAATCAATTATCAGGAAGATTTCCATCTTGGGTTTCAGACGGAGGCTTAAACTTGTATGTATTAGGAGGCACAAGCCTTCCTCCTTTCACCACCACTTTTGAACCTGTAAAAACCATGTTTTACATTGTTAAATGCTGACTGCGTTACATTTCCAGGGCTAGGATGGAAGTCGTAACCCTCTTTCTTTCTTGTCATGATATATACATCGCTTTAAAGTTTTGATGCCGGAAATATTCAAATTAAAAACATCTCCAAGGTACGTTTCGAACGTGTGTACACCAATCAGGACTGATGATTTGGTGGGCTCCCCAAAAGATAAAGCGATCAATTGTGGTCTCAAAAGGGATGATGACACAGGGAAGGACCTGTTGAGGTCAAGCACTGTCTTCCCCGAGGAGATAACTACTCTGAATTTACGAGGCTTCTTTATACTCAACACAGAGATACCTCGAATTTATGAGAAAAATAAGAAAATATAATAATTTTAGAAATTCATAATAAATTGATTGATGATGAAAAACGAGCTTACAACATATTAAATAGTAGCATAAACACTAGGAAAAAGTTCGGGAATCATACTATAACTAAAACTCCTAGAAATTGTGACTTACTATAAATAGCAAACTTACTATTTATAGATAGTCAAGATTTCCACTAGACCTCATGGTTTTTGGCCAAAAATAGTAAGTTTTCTATTTGACTCAATTATGCTATTCTCCTAATTATTCTAAGAACTTTTCAGGTTGAATGCAACTCCAGTAGCCCAAAGGATGAAGAGTTATAATCAAACTAAAACTTAGCAAAAACGAAAATATAATGAAAATTCGACCGTCAATCGGATGGAATCTTGCAAATTCGGCGTGTGCAACCCGGCATAGCGGGATTGGGTGGCTAAATTAGCTCGTCCTACCCCAAAATAATATATGGCACATCGTATAACTTATTCCGGTTTGCAAGATACAACCGTTTGAAGGTTCTGACGGCCTGATCACTTTCGCATCCGATTGGGCCTTTTTTGGTCCATCTCGGCCATGAATTTATACACGACCTGCTCTGCATCAGATGATCACTCACAAGGCACATGGTAGGAAAAAATGTAGAACAGTTGGATAGTCAGAGCTGTCCAATTTCTGTAACTTTGCTGCATGGCCCAAAGGATCAATGATCCTGATTAGGACATACATTTTCACATGTGCATCATAAGAGTACTTATTATCAACATTGTTGACTATACTGACACGTGCTCCTTGTGTACAGGAATTTGGTGGCTAATAATTTCGTATTTGATAGTTCTAACAGCAGGTGATTATCAATGTCATTTTTTAAAAATGAGTCAAGACAATAAAAGCATTGGTTCACTTATTATTATTATTTTTTTTTTTTTAAAGCATTAGTTCATAACAGTATATTCCTGGCCACCTTAATATTGCCTTGTCCCGCATTGATTTTATCTATGTTGCATTTTGGCTTTTTTGTTATACAAATTAGGCATCCTCTGTGATCAACGGCTGTCGTTCCATCATATAATGGCCATTCTTTAACAGACATTTTTCTTGTGCATTCAGGGATTTGGATTCAAGCGTGAATTGTCTTCAGCGAAGCTTTTCATGCTATAAGAACTCTCCAATCCGTAAGCCATCCTTTCCATTTCTAGGAATGGATACTTATTTTTTTTATTTTTTTATTTTTATTTTTTTTTATATACATAATAATAATATGGGGTAATGGTCCTACGCCCCTAGGTGCATTGGAGTTATCCTCCACCCATTATCTGTACTGTACGTGCGCATGTGTGTATGGTTATCGGCACCATCTATCATTGATTGACGGTCAACCATAAATGTCTTTGATCGGGAAATCTGGCTGCCTAGTCATTGAACTTTTTCTCATTGAGTATGATGGATCACAATCCTGTTGCCTCTTTTTTCTGTCCATATTTGTTCATCATGAAGTTAGTTATTTTATATCATCCAATCAATGTGATGTTTGGGCTATGCCCTATTCACTACCGCATCAGCTGAACAAACGGTTCAGATCTCATCAACACTTGCCACATGTACACAGTACACTAGCCCCCACGGTATGAGATTGCTGTGCTATAAAATGTGGGAGCTTTCTGTTCCGATTGTTTCATCAGATGTATGTGGTTGGAAGCGGATTGGCCTTCACCCCGGGCACAGAGATAAACCTGTGTCCATGGCTGCGTGGGGCCCACAGAGATGTCCGTAACAAATCCACTCCCTCCATCTGTTTTTCAAGACCATAATAGGGTGGAAAATAAAATTCAGGTAGATTCAAACCTCAGGTGGACCACACCAAATGAAACAGTGGAAACGGAAATGTCTACTGTTGAAACCTTACCAGAGCTGACCTTGATATTTATATTCCATTCAAATTGTTCATTAGGTTTCTACCACTCAGATAAACTATAGGCACAAATATCATCCTGATACAAAACCTCTGTAACCCCCGAGCGTTCAATCCCCACTGTTTTGTGTGGTATGGCTCACGTGTTTTGGATCTGCATGTTTTTTATATTCCTGCCCTATTGTGGTCGTGCAAAACAGGTGGACGGAGTGGATTTGTCACATACGTTCTCGTGTGCCCCACACAGCCCCGAGCAGAGGAATATCTCTGTGCCCAGGGTTACATGCAATCCACTTCCATGTGGTTTACCTAAAGATATGATATAACACTTGAAAGAATCAGAGGTTTGTTGCACCTCTACATGCGGTTTGACGTGTCAACTTGGCACATGTGTATGACATCCAAGCCATGTATCAGGTTGGACCCACCATATAGATCATCATGTGTTACTTACCATAGATGGGAAATGGCCTCAAAATAACACCAGTCGGATGATCCTAATTGCTTCAATGGAAGACATTTTTATCGATGTCTCTTTCTGATCAAATGAATCTAAATGGTGTTGTTATTGGGTTAAGGCCCACCCATTATAGGGTCCACGTTGGAAATCATGTTTAGTGTTAGACAACCATATTAAGTTTCAGTTTAACGAGATAATGATCTAACGGTGATCATATGATGAGGCGATGATCCCCATGATCCTTCAAATATGCTATGCACTGATCAATGTCCCACTCTTCCATTGATCTACAGAGTCTTCATTCGCGATAAGGTGCGGTGGACCCTCGGTGAAAATTAACGACACAGAGTATGAGTATGAGTATGAGAGGGATACTGAATCACTGGGCCCAGTATCCTATAAGGTAGCCATCAAAGAGAAGTGGGCCGTCAGCAATGTAGGAATATTTGCTTCAAGAAGCAACGGAAATTATTACACGTCTGAAGGTTTATTTCGGAATACAACAGACTCGGAGCTATTCCAATACGCAAGGCTATCAACAGGATCGCTGAGATATTATGGTCTGGGGCTTGAAAACGGGAACTACACTGTAAATCTGAAATTCGCAGAGACGGAATTTCCAGATTCAAAAACTTGGGAGAGCGTTGGAAAGCGTGTTTTCGATATTTTTCTTCAGGTATGTGTATTAAGGCATTTTCCTGTTTTTGTAAGTTCCTGTTTTACACTCAAATTCCGATATGTTTGATAGACCCACGACAAGTCCTTCTACATGCAAACACGTGCCAGTCTGGCATGTGTAGGACATTCAATGCGTCCATCAGGCGGGGCCCAATGTGTAGATCATCTGGCCCAATTTTGGTAGGCGAAACATTTAAGAAGAGTGAAATGATTGATAAGTTTCTGAAAATTGGCAACAGCCCACGTTCGAAGGATGGGCTGGATCATCTAAAAAGCAGGGCCTACTTGTTTCATGTCTCAAATGGATGGGAAGCTACGTGAGCCCACTGCAATGTCCACGATAAATCCACTCCACCTATTGGTTTTGCCTTCGTTTTTCTTGTTTTTTTACTAGGGATCGATACCAAGACTTCAAGTGTTGAAACGAGGTATCTCCACTCAGTCTGCCAGTTGACCTATTGGTTTTGCCTACTCACGTTGTTTAAAAATGAAGTAGATCCAAAACTGAAGTGGGGTATGCACACCACATGAAACAGTCGGGATTGGAAGTCCATTTAAATTTTCAAGGGGCAACAAAAGTTTTAGATCATGATAATATTTGTGTTTTCAGTTCATCCCAGTGGGAATAACTTTACGAACGGTATGGATGGAATGTAAACATGAGGGTGGACCCTGGGAAGTTTTCAGTTCATCCCACTGTTTCCTACTATCTGTTCCACCTGAGTCTTGGATTTGCTTCATTTCTAAGCTCATGTCGTAACTGAATGGACTGAGTGGATTTCTTATGGACATTGCGGTTGACGCCACATATATCTAAAGGAACTTCCTGTAGGCAGGGGCACAAGCAATTTGTGTCCCTTTCAAATGATGTTATCTAAGCAGTACTCTTAGATTATTATATTCATAAACTAGCTTTTTATTTTCCTTTTCCATGCATTATCCAATGATCAAGGCATAGATGTTTTCTTGAATTCCATGTAATTTCAAAGAGTTCCAAACATAAGGAATTACCATCTGCTCCATTGAAAATTCTGTTTTTGAAATTTTGAATTCATTGTGAGAACCATTTCTATAAATTTTGAAGCTAAGTTAATGGTGCAGGGCAATCTGGCATGGAAAGACTTCGATATAAAAAAAGAAGCAGGTGTTGCCTTCAAAGGCATTGAGAAGAAACAGTGGGTTATGGTATATCAAAATATTCTTGAAATTCATCTCCTTTGGGCTGGAAAGGGGACTTACAGACCCGCCATCTCGGCCATCCATGTTACTCCTAGTAAGATTTAAAGATTTTCTTTTTTATTGAAGTTTGATGCTGTATTAGAACTAAGAGAAATGTTGTTACCACCCGTATGCTCTTTATAGAAATTCTATGAGCTGCAATCCCAACCGTAAATGTGGTGGTGATCGTGGATGGTAATTGCAATAGGTTTTTTGGTGGTTGTCCTGTGGATGGACCATTATCATCATCATGATCATCTAAGCCTTATCCCAACTAATTGGGGCTGGTGCATTAATCCTTTTCTGCCATCCCACTCGATTGCGGCCGGAATGTTGATAATCACATGAAATTCCATAGGTACATCTTTTCTTACTCCCTCCCCTCACATATATAGGTTGTCAAGTATTTTTTTATTCCTTACACCCACATACTTTTAGGTTTTTTGCTTTCATTTTTATAGCCCCCAACTTGTACCAACGCACTCCTAGCTGCCGCAGTTTTTAGTTTCCATTGCACATGGCCAAATCATATAAATTTACTTTCCTCGTCTTATTACCAATCAGTCTTATTACCAATTGTTGCTACTCCTTAATACCAAGAAATGCGTTCATTTCTAATTCTATCATTCCTTGTCTTGCTGCTTATTCATCTCAACATCCCTATTTAAGCTACAATCATTCTTTGAATATATGTCCGGTAAAATATAGTTGATCTTATAATTATCCTATAAAATTTACCCTTTTAGTTTTAGTGGTACGTACACAACAATAATATAAAACTCTAGGCGCATCTCCATTTCATCTACCATATGCTTGAATTCTACGGGTAGCAATCTTCTAAATCTCTCCACTCTCATGAATTATCAACATAAGTATCCAAAGTGGTCATTTTCAAAAATATTTTGGTTAGCAAACTTAATTAATTTCTCGTCCTCACTCCTATTGTTATTAAAATTGCACTCCATATATTTTGTGTTAGTCCAACTAATTTTAAATTATTTACACTCTAAAGCACCTCTCCATAAATTTAGTTTTTTAATCATGACTGTCATTTGTAAACAACATACACCTTGGAATCTTTTCTTGCAAATGTCTTGTTAACTTGACTATAACAAAGGCAAAGAGATATGAGCTTAACGCCAACCTTTGGAGCAAGCAATTGTAATAGGGAACTCGCTTGTCTCTCCACTGGTGGTCCTCACACTTGCCGCTGCTCCCTCATGCATTCCTTAATCAGGACAATATATCCTCTTGAAAATCTTTTATTTTCTAGCATCCATGAAATTAAATATCCAGGGACCCTATTATAAGCATTCTCTAAGTCAATATATATAAAGATCATGTGGGGATCCTTCTTCTTCCTGTATTTCTCAACCAATTGTCTAAGTAGGCAAATTACTTCAATGATAGACCTCTCTGCCATGAAACCAAACTGATTTTTTGATACACTTATGCCTTACTCTTTGCTCAAAATGCTCTTTCTAAAAGTTTCATAGCATGGTTTGGAAGTCATAGTGAATTAGTGAATCAACCACTACTAATTGGATGGCTACAAGAGTCCTATCTATGGACTATTAATGTGATGATTTACCAAATCAACAGTCATAATAACCCCTTGCAATTCCATTTGTAGCATTCCTCTAAAAGTACATTGTAGCACATGTACATGTAAAAGTTCAACATTGACTAGTCATATTGAGTTCTTGTCCAGATTTTGAACCGACTGTCGGGACTCGACGAAAGAAGAACAAGACTGCTTTGGTTGTTGAAATTTTGGCTTCAGTTGTTCTGAGCATTGTATCTGTTTCTGTATTTTTTATTTGGAAAAGGAGTAAAAGGTTGAGAGTTGATGAAGATGAAGGTAATTCCGACGTTTGTAAATAACTAAAAGATAACAAAAATGAAATTTCAGAAATGTTCAAGTAACATAGTACAGTTCAAGAGTACATTAAAAGGTGTGCTTGGATGTACCACTGAATCATAGTTGGGTATTTTTCCAAACCACAAAATTTGGTGCTAGCCTATCAAATCGTCTTTGTTAAGTGGGGAAATCCAAATGTGGCCTAATTCGGTGAATTGCAAGATCAGTTCCATCTTATCAAGAGGAAATGAGAATTCAAAGCCCAGATCCTCAACATGAATGTTAAGGAAACTAAAATATGATGCTTTCCACTTTATTAGGTGATCGATGGCAACTTGATAGTGCATCCAAACACACGCTAAATGTGCCAATCCCATTCATTGGGTTCAACATTTTTCAACTTTATTTATTTTTATTTCCTTAATTTTTTCTTGTGATTTCTAAAAAAGACATTCAAATCCAATGAACAATTAAAATAAATAAAACTTGGACCTCCAAATGGTACAAATGTTTCTAAGCCCATGTATGGTATTGAAGTGAACGTATAAATGCAACCTGCCTTTTTATGTGTATCTGCAGAGTTTTTAAGAATGGGTCCCAGACCAATCACTTTCAGTTACAGAGAACTGAAGACCGCCACCAAAGACTTCAGTCCGGCAAATAAGCTGGGACAGGGAGGATTTGGGCCCGTTTTTAAGGTCAGTTTTCTTTTACTACATGTAAACTACAATGATCAGAAGATTTGAATGGTCCTTGGCCTTAGCGTGCATGTGGAACAATCCTAAGCCTTTGATTGGTAACCTACGAAAAGACTGTGGAAAAAACACAACTATTGTTCACATTCAATGGAACAAAAGCCAATGATCAAATGGTTGGGATCTTCTAATTTGAGAGATATTTGAGTCATCAACCTTCTTTAATGCTGCACATGAAGTCAATGGTCTGGATTACATCCAAACCATTCATTCCTTAGGTTGAGACCCATTTTCCTTTTCATTTATCTTCTTCACTTTTCCTTTTATTTTATTTTATTTTTTATTTTTTATTTTTATTTTGCAAATTTTCGGACATTTTTGTACTACTATACTATAATTCCCAGATTGAAAATGCTGTTAAGAAAACTAATAGATCTGATTTGCACTACAGGGCACATTACTCGATGGGCGGATAGTGGCGGTAAAGCGACTCTCCGTGACATCTCGCCAAGGAAAGAGCCAGTTTCTAGCGGAGATTGCCGCTATATCTGCCGTCCAACATCGAAACCTGGTGAAATTGTACGGATGCTGCATCAAGGGAGCAAATCGGCTCCTTGTTTACGAGTACCTAGAAAACAAGAGTCTGGATCAAGCACTCTTCGGTACGTTGCGGCCTTCTCCCTTCTCCATCAAACTATACTTGAAAACCAACACTAGCCTTATTATATCACATATGATTTTCGGGTGCATTTGGTTGCACTATTTGTTAGAATTTAAAAAATTACAGGTGTTGAGCTCTCACCTTTCTGGAAAAAAAAAAAAAAAAAATCAACTAGAATTTTTAGAGTGCAGAAGAATTTAAGATTTTTCAAAATCTAGATTGAATGTTATTTAGCCTAAGGATGCCCATTTGATATTCGTCAAACTTTTTATAACAAGAAAAATAATTTGAAGAACTAAAATTACCTTAAGTTAATGAGTGCTGATTGATGTAAAGTGGGTGGCGGACACTTTCGTGGCCAAGATGGACCAGAGAAGGCCCGATTGGAGGCAGAAGTGATCATGACCATCAAAACCTTAAAATAGGCGTGTATCCTCCAAATGAGAATGAATTATTTGACATACCATATATGATTTTGGGGTAGGAGAAGCTACTTTAGCCAACCAACCCACTATGCTAGATTTCCCATGCCGGATTTGCGAATTCCATGAGATCGACAGCTGAAAGTCCTTTTTAATTTCATTTTTACTATTTATAGTAAGTTTTAATTGGATTATAACTCTTGATCCTTTGAGTTTTAGGAGTCGTGCCCAACATGAAAAGGGCTTAGAAAATTTAGGAGAATAATCTAGTTAGGCCAAATTGGACACTATTTTTTGCCAAAAATCATAAAGTCTAGTAGAAATCATGACTGTCTATAAATAGTAAGCTTACTATTTATCGTAAGTCATGTTTTTAAGGAGTTTGAGTTGGAGTTTGATTATATATGAAACTTCTTCCTAGATTTGTATCACTATTTAAAGGATTGTAAATTAGTTTTTATCATCAATCAATTTATTTCTAATTTCTATTTTTCCTCATGGATTCGAGGAATCCCTGTGATGAGTCCAGAGAAGCTTCATGGATTCAGAGTAATAATCCCCTGAGGAAGACAGTGATTGACCTGATCATGTCCATCCCTGCGTCAATTGGAATTATAATGGCAAATAATGAAGAAATTGCTAAATTCCCGTGAATGTTGATCCAGTGGTTCGTTGCCTTTTGGAAAGAAAAGAAGCTTTTCACTAGGAAAGTCAGTTAACCATGCAAGGGCTGTAGCAAACCTCGACTGTTTTGCGAATATGTTAATTCCGTCCCAAGCCCAAGGCGATGCTCAACCACCCATGGTTGTTGTATGGCATAAGCCTGATTTCTGTAGGGTACTTCCAAATGTGAATCGTAGGGCTACCCTAGATAAGTCGAGCTCTAGTGATGGGGACATCGATGGCACCTTTGCTTGACGACTAGTCCATGGAGGCGATCGACTACATTGTGCTAAAAGAGACTGCGGAGGTGAGGTTGAACTTTTCTGTTTTAAAGATTTTCTCGATTGGTTAGTCAAAGTAGAACAATATTTTGATTACATAGACATGCTGGAACATAAAAATGTGAAATTAGTAGCATTTAAAATAAAATTCGGTGCTTCTGCATGCTGAGAGTGATTACAACTCTCACGTGCCTGATAGAACAAAGCACCCATCCGATCATGGCCATGAATGAGACACCTTTTTCAATCAGGATTCCTTCCTAGTGATTATGAGCAGGTATTGTTCCAGGAATACCAAAATTATTGACAGAAAAAATCAAATCGTCACAGATTACACCGAAGAATTTCAATGGTTGGCAACGTGGAATGACCTGCCAGAAACCGAATTGCAAAAGATAGCGCAATTTATAGGTGGGTTATGATCAAACATCCAGGACCGAGTTCAAATGCATCTGGTCAGGACCATATATGAAGCAATCCAGTTGGTAGGTAGGGTAGACAAACAACTTGCAAGAGTTCCTACTCAGCCTTATCCTTTAACTCAGCCCCCCATGACAGGTCCCATCTGGGATTCAACGTTGGCATGAGGAAAGGTACCAGTAGGAGGACGTCTTCAACATCCTATAATCGCAATCAGTGACATAGGGAGCAGTCCATCTAGGCCTCAACATATAGTAAGTATGAGTAGGATTCGAAATCCTTATGGTTGGTCAAGGCTGGACATTTCTTACTGCTGTGGCCAACCGGGCCACTTGTCAAACACTTAATGCCTTGGAGCCTACTTGACCATTAACGAAGAGGGCACTGAAGGATATATAGGAGAAGAAGACGGTGAATTTATTAAGATGAACAATCCATTAAAGATTGAGCTAGTGAAGAAGAATGGTTGGTTGAGGATCTTGGCGAATCCTTGGTCATGAGGCAATTATTGTACACTCCACGAAAGGAGTTACATCCACAATAACATAATATATTCCATACGTGGTGTACCGTTAATGGCAAGGTCTGTTATGTAATCATATACAGTGTCAGTAGCAAGAACATTGTCTCGGAAGTGATGATGGACAAGTTATGACTACCTAAGACAAAACATTATTCCCCTTACTCGATTGGATGGATGAAAAAGTTAAACGAAACTAAAGTAATCAAACAATGGTTTATCGAAGGTGATTATATGGCAAAGAGGCGTCCAATAATATGGCGGAGTTGCGGGCTATATATGAAGGGATGAAACTCTGTTTCACCTATGGTTTATCGAAGGTGATTATCGAATCTGACTCGAGTTGGGCCATCGAATTACTTCAAGGAAAAGGCTGTAGTTCCTGGAAGTGGACCTATTGGTTACACAGAATTTTCTCGCTATGCTCTAAGGGCATTATCCGATTCGCTCATGTGTATAGAGAGGCCAATGGTCCAGCGGATTCGCTCGCCAAAATGGGGAGTCAGTCACAAGGAAATGTCATTTGTCACAGCATCTCGTCTCTTCTAGCGTGGATTAAGGGACAAGTCCTCCTCGATAAAATAGGGCTCAGGGTAATTTGGCAGTTGGGGAAGCCTCCCGCTTCCTAGTCTTGGCATGATTCCTAGTTCCTGAGAGCAGGGGCAGCAGATTTTGGTCTGCCCTTTTGATTCTACGGTTCTAATTGTGCAGATTTTGGTCTTCCTATTCGACTCTACGTTTCTATTTGACTGTTTTCTGTTTCCTTTCTGTCTAATAGGGTGGGTTTACGATAGGAGGGTCCCGTTTGTATTTTATTGGGGCCCTCCCGAATTACTGTATTTATTCCTCAACTGGAATATACAACTCACTTTTTTCAAATAAAAAATAAAAAAAGGTAATCAAACAATGCATAGTCTCATTTTCAATTGATAAAAATTATAAGGATTAAGTACTGTGTGACGTGGTTGACATGAAAGCATGTCATATGCTATACGGTCAACCATGGTAGTCAGATTATGATGTGATCCACCAAGAACAAGACAATGTTTACGTCTTCGTCAAGGATGGTCAAAAGATGGTCCTTGCCTCTATGACACCAAAGAACCACCCTGAAGCTTATAAAGTGGAGGGGAGTTCTCTCTTGACCATTCGGGATTTGTGGTGAAATACAAGGAAACCAACAATGTGTACGCTGTAGTGGTAAACGAGGAATCAGAGCCCTTAAATATTCCCCAAGTTTAAGGTCGTTGCTAAACGAATTCAAGTAAATCAAGTGTGAAGAATCACCCGATGGATTGCCCCCTATGTGGGATATTTGATATCACATAGACCTCATTCCTAGGGCTAACTTGCCCAACCACCCTCACTATCGAATGAGTCCAAAAGAGTGTAAAATACTTCAGTAGTAGGTGAAGGAATTGATCGGTAAGGGTCTTTTCAGAGAGCATGAGCCCATGTGCCATGCCAGCATTGTTAACGCCTAAGAAAGATGCGACCTGGTGCATGTGTGTTGACAGTCAGGCAATTAATAATATTACCATCAAATATCGGTTCAGAATACTATGGTTGGACGACATGCTAGATAAGTTAGAGGGTACCAATGTGTTATCTAAACTAGATATGAGGAACGGGTACCATCAGATTCATATCTGCCTGGTGATGAGTGGAAAATGTCATTTAAGACCAAGACAGGGTTGTATGTGTGGCTAGTCATGCTCTTCGGTCTATCGAACGCATCAAGCACTTTTATACATATGATGCTGAATCAAGTGTTAAAGCCGTTCATTGGCCAGTTTGTGGTAGTATATTTTGATGACATCCTGATATATAGCAAGGATGAGATGGAGCACATGGAAGATCTCAGGCAGGTGTTACAAGACCTCCAAGTTAACAAGATGTACCTCAATTTGAAAAAGTGTAGTTTTTTTGCGGACCACTTGTTGTTCTTAGGATTTGTGGTGATGTCCATGGGCATCCATGTGGACAATGAAAAGGTGTGACATTAGGGAATGGTTGATGAGTTTCCATGAGTTGGCAACCTTCTATCATTGATTCGTGTAGAATTTCAACACTATAGTCACATTCATTATCGATTACATGAAAAGGGCTAATTTTATTGTACTGATGTGGCTGACAAGAGCTTTGTTGAAATTAAGCACCAATTGTCCACAACAACGATCTTGGTTCTTCCCAGTTTAATAAGTTGTTTGAGGTTGATTGTGACGCATCATATGTCGGAATTGGAGGAGTTTTATCATAGGAAGGCAAGCCGGTAGCCTTCTATAGTGAGAAGGTAAGCGAAGCCTCAAAGAAGTGGTTAACCTATGAGCTTGAGTTATACGCAGTTATTCAAGCGCATTGACATTGGCGACATTATCTGATCCAGAGAGAGTTTATTCTCCACATTGACCATTAAGCCTTAAAGTTTATTAATAGTCAAGCTAATATGAAATTTTGTGCATGCTAGATGTGTTACGTTTTTGCAGGAATTCATGTTTGTTCTAAAGCACAAGTCAGGGTAGCAGAACAAAGTAGTTGTGCACTTAGCCTCCATGCATCACTACTAGTTATAGTGAGCAATGAGTTGGTAAGCTTCGACTATCTCAAAGAGTAGTATGTTGAGGACGAGGACTTCAAGAATACATGGTTGAGGTGCCAAGAGGGTCATATCAGTGACCTACATATGCAAGATGGTTTCCTCTTCAAAGAGAATCAATTGTGCATCCCTCAAAGTTCTCTGAGGGAGAAAATTATTCAAGAGCTACATGGAGGTGGCCTTAGTGGACACCTTGAGCAAGACAAGACGCGGGCTCTTGTAGAGGAGCGGTATTACTGACTGCAATTGGTACGTGATGTGGGTAAAACAGTACAGTGTTGTCATGTTTGTCAAACCTTTAAGGGGCAGTCTCAGAATATAAACCTTTACACCCTGTTCCCTATTCCCGATGGCACTTAGGATGACTTATCTATAGACTTTGTGATTGGTCTTCCATGAATACAGTGTGGCATTAATTCAGTGTTCTTGGTGTAAATCATTTCTCAAAGATAATGCACTTTATCTCATGTAAGGAGACACTTAATGCAACACACATGGCGAATCTGTTCTTCAGAGAGATCATGCAGCTACACAAGGTTTCTAAGACCATCATTTCTGACCGTGACATAAAGTTCATTAGCTACTTCTAGTGGACTTTGTGGAATCAGTTTGGTACACAACTTTAGTTCAGTAATTCCTACAATCCACATACCGATGGGCAAACTGAAGTTGTGGATCGCACATTAGGAAACGTCCTTCGGTGTATTTTAGGTGACAAACAAAAACAGTAGAATTTGGCCCTATCTCAAGCAGAGTTTGCATTCAACAACATGTTGAACTGCTCGATAGGAAAGTCTCCGTTCCAGATTGTTTATGGTCGAGTGCCCTACACACTTGACTTGGTCACTTTGCCCAAGCTTCCGGGTATGAGCATTGTAGTAGAACATATGAACAACCAACTCGTGGGCATTCATGTGGATGTGCAAGCCAAGTTGCATGCCTCGAACAATAAGTACAAGGAGCAAGCCAACAAGCATCGATGACAAAAAGGTGTTTGAGGTGGGTGACCATGTTATGGTCCATCTATATAAAGGGATATTTCTAATTGGGACCTACAACAAGTTGAAGAATAAAAAGATTGGATCAGTATCGATCTTCCGAAATATCGATGACAACGTTTACGTTGTTGATCTTCCGAATAACACAGAGATCTCGCGTACTTTCAACGTCGTGGACCTGATTGAGTATCATGAACCAAAGCGGGATGAGAACTCGAGGACGAGTTCTTTTAAAGTGGAGGGGACTGATTTAGAGTGGGTCACAAAAACTTTCATGGCTAAGATGGACCAGAGAAGGCCCAATTGGAGGTGGAAGTGATCAGAACCAACAAAACCTTAAAACAAGCGTATTTCATAAACCAGAATGAGTTATTCGACGTACCATATATGATTTTGGGGTAGGAGAAGCTACTTTGGCCAACCAACCCTCTATTCTGGGTTACCCACACCGGATTTGCGGGATTCCATCAGATCGACAGTTGAAAGTCCTTTTTAATTTCATTTTTACTATTTATAGTAAGTTTTAGTTCGATTATAACCCTTGATCCTTTGAGCTTTAGGAGTCGTTTCCAACATGAAAAGGGCTTAGAAAAGTTAGGAGAATAATGTGATTAGGCCAAATTGGAAACTTACTATTTTGGCCGAAAACCATGAAGTCTAGTAGAAATCATGACCGTCTATAAATAGTAAGTTTATTATTTATAGTAAGTGATGTGTTTAGGGAGTTTGATTCTGAAACTTCTTCCTAGGTTTTATATCACTATTTAAAGGATTATAAATTCATTTTTATCATCAATCAATTTATTTTTGAATTTATTAGAATTTATTTCTAATTTCTATTTTTCCTCGTTGATTCGAGGAATCTCAATGAGGAGTCCGATGTAGAGTGGGTCGCGGACAGTTTCATGGCCAAGATGGATCAGAAAAGGGTCGGTCGATGAGAGAAATGATTAAGACCGTCAGAACCTTCAAACAGACCTATCTCGCAAACCGAAATGAGTTACTCGACGTACTATATATGATTTTCAGGTAGGACGAGCTACTTTAGCCAACCAACCTGCTTAGCGGGTTGCCCACACCGAATTTGCTAGATTCCATCAGATCAATGGTTGAATTCCCTGTTTATTTCCATTTTTACTAATTTTATTAAGTTTTGATTTGATTGTAACGTTTCATCCGTTGGGCTTTAGGAGTTGTGTCCAACATGAAAAGTGTTTAGAAAAATTAGGAGAATAACGTGGTTAAGCCACATAGGATACTTACTATAAATAGTAAACTTACTATTTGTAGTAAATTGGGAATTTTAGGGAGTTTTAGTTATAGTTTAAATCCTAAAATTCTTTCAAGGCTTGGTATCCCTATTTAAAGGGTTTTAGACTTGTTTATTTTAATCATCAATCAATTTACAAATTTTCATGAATACTATTTCTATTTTCTTTCTTTTTCCTCATGGATCCGAGAAGTCTATGAGGAGTTCAAAGAAGCTTCGTGGATTCGAAGTAGTTATCCCTGTGAGGAAGATGGTGATCGAACCCAAATCTCTGGTCATGGGACTTTATCTTATTTAAGATTAAAATAGAGAAAGTTTAGATAATTTCATCATGGTTTGACGTTATACCGATGCCAAAAGGTGACTCTCAATGGGAACATCCTTCCCTTCATCCCTAAGATAGAATATTTTATTATTCAAATACTAATTGAGATTTCATATCGTTAATTGAAGGAACAAGACAAAACTCGAAACGATCAATGGCAACTGTTACCAACAAGACGAACTTCTACTTCACAACGAATGGGTTCGTAATAGAATATGCTACAAATCGATCTACGAATCATGAAGGTCAATCTACTGCAAACAAAAATGACAAGTCCCGAGTTATGACCAGAGTCATCACTGTCTCACCATTGGCACAAGATAATAATAATGACTGGATTGTTGTATCATTCTGAAGGACAAGAGCCCAAAACGTTATAATTGCCAAGATAAATTCATCTCCAAGGACAGTTAGAGGACCAGTTACACGGAATGTGGCCAGACAGAATCCCAAACTCACTCCTCTAGCATTACATCTGAGAAGATCTTTCCCTCCTCTGACATCACAGGACTTTCCAACCCTATTCGTGGCAAACATCCGTTGGACAAGAAAGGAGAAGGGCAAATTACCTATAGGAAATCTATCAGTTTCAATATCACCCCAGAACACACCTTCAGAAGCTACAACTCAATCAATTGAATTCCATGGAAGTATAGAAGAGTCAAGCGAAACTCCTCTCTCGTTAAGCCCAATTATGCTAATGCATTCCCATTTTATTCCGATAACGACTTCATCAAAGAGTAGAGAAGACACTGTACATATGGCAGGAGTCAGTCAAGGCCCTCCACCAAGTGTCGATGAGAAAATGGCTGAAATGACAGAAGGTCAAAGAACTTTGATGGAAGAGTTGTGTGACAGAGGATATTTGTTATGTGAGGGCGTGCA
Organism: Magnolia changhungtana; assembly: GCA_030180095.1. Classification (NCBI taxonomy): domain Eukaryota; kingdom Viridiplantae; phylum Streptophyta; class Magnoliopsida; order Magnoliales; family Magnoliaceae; genus Magnolia; species Magnolia changhungtana. The sequence continues at coordinate 222,455 of JASAUF010000081.1, read as the reverse complement.
AAGACAGGGCATTGTGTGGGGAGTCACCAAACAAACAGAGCCCCCGCAAAAGGTTAAAAGAATGAAAATGAAGAGGTGGTGTTGGTATTTATGAGGGAGTTGGACCCGACTAGAGGACCCGATTAGCCTTTGCACAGGAGTGTGCAACGACATATGAATATGAGAAATGAAAGACAGATTAATCCTATTTCTTTATCCTAGAAAGGATAAACAAAGGATAAAGGGGCATTTGTTGAGGTACAAAAATGAAGATTTAAGATAAATTTAAAGAAAGATTAATAGGAATAACAAAGAAGAAAATGTAAGAAGAAAAAAAGAGAATTCATGGCGATTACGCGGACCCGCGCAAAGCATATTGATTGCACAAGTCTGCACAAATGCTATTATTGGTTGCGCACACTTGCACAGCACCAGTTTGGGCAGATCGAGTTAGATGGTTGAAATCTGATGATGAGTGGGCCTTATGGCACAAAGATCGAGGGTTTGCACATGTGGAGGCCTATAAATACCCCACTCCCCCTCTTATTTAGACACCAACGAAGATTATGAAGAAGACCAGAGCTCTGGAGGAAAAGAAGGCTTTGAAGGTATCTGGAAGAAGAAGAAGGAAAGAAGAAGGGAGCATATCATGCTGGTCCGCGCAACCAACTATGGTGTTGCGCGGACCCGCGCAATCACGGTCAATTGTGCAGGTATCTATATCAATGACCCAAAATGTTGTCGAAATGACCTGAAATACTGTCGGTAAACTAGCTTTTCTTCAATTCTAGGGTATCTTCAAAAAAGAAGATACGGTTTCTTCTTGAAAAGCCGAAATGCAGTCGGATTTAATACTTAAACTCACTCCATATTTGTATATTGAATATTCTATTTCAGAATCAAGGGAAATCAAAGAATGTAAATGAATTTAGAATGAAAAAAAAATTGATAATTGTTCTTTATATTTTTTCTCTATTATGATTAAGTAAGATAATTCCCTAAATCGAATACTTTTATTTCTGGTCGAAACTGTGGATTTGGAGTGATTATCTCCCGAGGAAGATGGTGATCGACCTCATCACATCCATCCCTGTTACGCCCCGAACTCAGAAACTGGGCTCACAAAATTCCCAATCGCCGAATCCGGCGCCGACAGCCTCCGTAGTACCCCATTCTCGGCTCCCGGCCATACACCAGGTTCCGATCCTGGGATGCTACAAGGAGGATTTTTAATCATTAATTTGATTTGTAATGAGCATAACCAAAAGCATAACCCACGAACAATAACCACAAGAACACCATCACAAAATCCACTATAATCAAAACTTGTAAGTACAATGCATATGAAGGGAAATACAAGATAGTACTAATAACTAAAACTCCAAAAGCTCGATTGTATGCTCCTACTGCTACTATGCTACGGTGGCGTCCTGGTATCACCTGCAAGCATCAATCGTACATAATCTTATAAAAAGCTTAGAGGATAGTGTAAGTGTGTGCGCAATATGAGTGTGCTCAGAATATAAGGTCAGAGAAATGCGGAGTCATGCTGATGGCTATATGAATGCAATTAGTCGTACTAAGACTATGCGGTACAGAATATAAATGCTATCAGTCATATCAAGGCCATGCGATACATAATGCAAGTCAAGCATGCTAATCCGCATGCTAATCATCAAATATTAGTACAGTTCTCATTCTGGAAAATCATCAGGGTCTAATACACTCTACGCCAGCTTGCCGCCCCTATCCAGATGCACAACTGGGAGAGTAGAAGACACCTCACTACCTGCCTGCCAATATCAGGCCTGGCTCGTCGATAGCGGATCGATTTCTCAAGCTAGTCAGACTCAACCTAGAAATTACCCCCTCACTCAGGTGGGTAAGGTCACACCCCTTTCTAATCGACCACGACGCAGTGGGAGATGCGGCCTACTAGTATACGGCCCTCGCGTGCTCATATATCCACTCGGTCTCGACAATGGAGTTTTCCTCTGGTTCCATCGAGTTTAGGGATTTTCACCCAAGGACATCCATGGCGTCCCGATATTAGAAACAGTATTTTCGTTATCCAATCCGGCCACCCACGTTGTGTCTGTGGAGGCTATGGCCTTAATGTAGCTAGGGCATATCATAATCACACAATATAAGGTGCATGAGTCATACAATCAAATCATGCATCGATCTTGTGCATAGCATGCGCTCATGTGGGATAACTCCGCCTATCAGAGAGTCCCATAAACCATCTGCCCGAAGACATATGCAATGATCAGTCACTCCTCATATCAAGCATACATATGATGCGTATGATCATGAATTATGTGATACAGTGATGGACTCTGTACATAGCGAAAATGGGCCTAGACGGCCTACACACTGCAAGTATGGGCCTATCAGTGGGCCTTAGGGAGAGTGATAATGCGGACATTTAACCAACATTATCCAACAATGTGGACGTCAAACCATCATTGCTCCCAAGGTATGGCCGCCAAAACATCATTACATAAATCATGAAAAAATCATATATTGCAATGGGCCTTAGGTATAACCCATTGGGCCTCGACCCAAGGACCTCCAATACATCAAATGGGCCTCAAACCATGGTCTCATATATATCAAAGTGGGCCTCAGTGGGTGGGCCACAATTACATCAACTTGGGCCTAATCACATGGGCCTTGCATACGTCACAATGGGCCTTATATTTATTAAGGTGGCCTCAACAACAGGCTTCATACAAATCAAGGTGGGCCTCATCAATGCTCCATAATATGGTAAATGGGCCACACCACATGGGCCACATATATATCAGATGGGCCACACTCAAATATAAGTGGTGATAAAGACTTCCACCATTAAAATTTCTAAGGCTTTAACGGTGGACGTTTAAACCCACTATTTTCTATAATGTGGTCCACCTGATCCTAGATCTGTCTTATATATATATATATATATATATATATATATATATATATATATATATATTTCCATCATAGGCCTTAAAATAATCTCCAAAATGGTTGGACAGTTTGGATGAAACACATGCATCATGGTGGATCCCATAAAGATTCAAAGGATGGACGACATAGATGAGGTACATACGCACGGTGGGGCCCACACTAATGGGAGGTGTGGGTTACAATACATACATCAGGGGGTCCCATGTGGGGCCCACCATAATGTTTATTTTCTACCCAGTCGGTTGACAAGGTCACAGAGACATGGGGGCCCACAATAATGTTTATTTTCCACCCAACCTGGGCCCACTGTAATGTTTATTTTCCACCCAACCTGGGCCCACTGTAATGTTTATATGCCATCCAAACTGTTCATGAGGTCACGTGGACCTGGGGTCTACGGTGATGTTTGTCTGCCATTCAAACTATTGATAAGGCCACCCAAACTTGGGGCCCACCATACTGTCTATATTCCATCCAACCTATGGATGAGGTCACATAGACCGAATGAAGAGGAAAAACAAATATCATATCTGATCCAAAACTTTTGCAACCCAAAAAGGGTTTCAACGGTAAGCGTCCAATCCAACTGTTCCCTGTGATTTGGGCCACCCATGACCCATGCACGGCTGATTTTTGGGTGGGGACCCACTCACCTAGGAGCCCATCAAATGCACCATGTTGATGGTCGACACACATCATGGTGGGGCCCACGGTTGGGGCCCGCCTGCCTCAAGTGCCCACGCAGGACGCTGCTGGGCGTCCTTCTGTTGTCAGCGGCAGCAGCGTCTGCTGCTGCTGTTGTTTTTTTTTCTTTTCTTTTCTTTTTTTGAGGTTTTTCCTGGGTTGGGCCCTCATCAGGTAGATCCCGATCCACACCAGCCATTGGATCCTACGGCTCTTTTCGGGCTAAATGAGCCCAATATCCAAGGTATTTTGGCGTATAAAACTTCAAAGTGAATTTTAACGGTAAGAATCCACTATTTTCTATATTATGGCCTGCCAAGTAGTCAGATCGGCTTCATTTTTCTGTTCAATGCTTGAAATGAGCTGGGGAATGGAGTGTACGGCTTGGATTAAGTACATATATCAAGGTGGGGCCCTCATAAGCGGCCCATCCCAAAAGCATTTTTTTTAGCTTGACAGTACGCACCCATGTCAATACACGCACTCCATGCTAGCCACCTCTACGTCCAGCGTCCAGGGACGCTGGATGGCATGGGTAAACACAGCATCGTGGTGGGTCCCACATGAACGTGGCCCACTTATTTAGATCACCTGATGTTTGTGTTTTTCCTTCCGTCTGGGACCACTAATGGGCTAGATGGTGTAGATCAACACATCCTTCAGGTGGGTCCCACGATGATGGATGGCATGGATGAGTTTCATACTTCATGGTGGGATCTATCTGGGTGGGCCACACCATCATATTATCACAAACAAAATAAGGAAAGAGGGAGAAAGAAAGATGAAAGAGACGTGATGGAGGGGCCCCGCCACTATGGGCCCCACATGATACAACTCATACATCAAAATGGGTCCCACAAATAAGTGGCCCCTAAAAATAAGAATTTAACGGTGGATCACCCACCTCTAGGCCTTCTCCTTGGTCCCTTAGCCTCCTTAGCTCCTTGCCTTCTCTTTTAATGAAGGTTGATGGGGTTTTGATGGTGGGGATGAGATATAAGAGGGTAGGGAAAGTGGGCCACACTTGGCTTTGGGGAAGTGCTTGGAAATGCTTGGACGTGGGATGTTGCTTGGGAGAGATTTTTGAGAAATGAGGGAGAGAGAGAAGTGATGGGATGATAAGGATGGGTGATGGGTTGAGTGATGGATGAAGTGATATGAGGGTTGACTTTGGGGTAGCTTTTGTAAGAGAGAGGTAAGGGTAGGGTATGGGTTGTTGTACTTGACTTGATGTGTGATGTGTACTTGATTGATGGGATTGATTGATTGATTGATTGATGGGATAGGTCGTAGAGATTCTCTCAGAATTCGCACGCGCGGCGTTTTTCTCAAGATGAACACGGGCCCACATCTTTTAACCTAGGTATGAGATCAATGTGTGAGTCGCGGTGTTAGAATCGGAGCGACGGCGCGGTCACTAAGGTATAGGTTTCGGTTTGAGTCAGCTTTAGTATGCAAGACTCGGCTTAGGATCGTGTACAAGCATCAGATATGAGTCGAGGATTGCTGAAATTTGACCTGAAGAACCGTAGAAGCCTATGAAACAGTACGGACTAGGATACGGGTCTTACAGCTCTCCCCTCCAAATAAAAATTTTGACCTCGAAATTTATGCAATCATTGCAAGGAAACATAACTCACAATAGAAGAAGAAACAAGGCATCGTCATATAAAATCGGAGACAACATACAAGATACAACGTATAATCAATCATTAAAGAGATGGGGATAGCGCTCTCGAATCTCAGCCTCGCACTCCCAAGATGCCTCTTTAACAGAATGGTGACCCCACTGAACCTTCACCAAGGGAATGACCTTGGTTCGGAGGACTTGCTCCTTCCGATCAATGATATGAACTGACAGCTCAATATAAGAAGCGTCCTCACGAACCTCCAACGGCTGCCAATCAATAACAGGAACGATGTCTGACCCACACGTCCTCAACATAGAGACGTAAAAAACATTGTGGACACCAGACAACTGAGATGGTAAGGCAAGCCGATAGGCCATTGCACCAATGTGCTCAGTGATCTCAAAAGGTCCAATGAATCTCAGGGCAAGCTTACCCTTCACTTCAAATCAAACTACGCCCTTCAAGGGCAAGACCTTGAGAAACACATGGTCCCATACATCAAACTCTAAGGGACGACGCTGGCGATCAGCAAAACTCTTCTACTGGCTCTGAGCTGTGCGCATCCTCTGCCTGATGATATCGATAGCCTCTGACGTCTGCAGCACAAGCTCGGGACCTAGGAGACGCTGCTCTCCAACCTTGGTCCAACAACTCGAAGATCTGCATGGTCTGTCATATAATGCCTTAAAAGGAGCCATGCCAATGGTCACCTGATAGATGTTGTTGTATGCGAACTCAGCCAATCATAGATGCTCATCCCAGCTACCCCTAAAGTCAATCACGTAGGCCCGAAGCATATCCTCAAGGATCTGGTTGACCCTCTCGGTCTGGCCATCGGTCTGCAGGTGATACGCGGTGTTGAGCTACAAATCAGTGCCCATCGCTCTCTGAAAGCTCCTCTAGAATTGAGATGTGAACCTCGGATCTTAGTTAGAAACGATCGAGACTGGAACGCTGTGCAGTCTCACAATCTCCTCGATGAATAACCTCGCAAGCCGGTCCAAAGGCCAAGTCGCACGAATCGCAAGAAAATGTGCCGACTTCATCAGACAATCAACAATGACTCAGATGACATAATGATCGCACTGAGTCCTCGGCAAACCCATGATGAAATCTGTAGATACGTGCTCCCACTTCCACATCGGGATGCTCAACGGCTGTAATAGACTAGGGGGTCTCTGATGGTCGGCCTTGATACATTGGCATGTGTCACACTCGGCCACAAAACTCGTGATCTGGCCCTTCATCCCCGCCCAAAAATACTGTCTCCTCATATCATGGTACATCTTCGTCGAGCCAGGGTGGATAGAAAACCGCGATCGATGTGGCTCGGTCATAAGATCTCTGCGCAACTCAGGAATATCTAGGACATACAATTGGCCTCCGAAGCGAAGTCCACCATCAGCACAAATTTGACAATCTATCTGAATCTCAGATGTTGCCTCTACTCGGTGATCCTGTAATGACTCATCCGCATGCTGAGCCTCGATTACCCTTGTGACAAGAGAGGGTTGAATCAACAAGCTCGATAGTTGAACGATAGAAGACTGCAGACCAAAATCAAAGTCGTTCTCTGATATATCCTCGAGCATCCTCCACTCCTGAATCATCATATGTGCCACCAGGCCTCGTGGTTGACAGCGAGGGCATCCGTGACCACATTCGCCTTGCCTGGGGTGGTACTGGAGGTCAAAATCATAGTCTTTCAGAAGTTACATCCAGCGTCTCTGTCTCATGTTTAGCTCGGATTGAGAGAATAGATACTTCAAGCTCTTGTAGTCGAAGAAGAGATCGAACCTGACCTCATAGAGATAGTGCCTCCACACCTTCAGTGCGAAGACGACTACTGCCAGCTCCAAATCATGCGTGGGGTAGTTTAGCTCATGGACCTCGAGCTGACGAGACGCGAAGGCTACAGGTCTGTCATGCTACATCAGGACAACACCTAAACCAATACGTGAGGCATCGGTAAATACAACAAATTCATTACTCCCAGAGGGAAGAGTGAGGACAGGAGTGGACGTCAGACAGTCCTTCAGGTTCATGAATGCCTGCTCACATGCATCACTCCAAATAAACTCTGCGCCCTTCCGAGTTAACCTGGTCATCGGGGCTACAATACGAGAGAAGCCCTCAATGAAACGCCAATAATAGCCCGCCAAGCCAAGGAAACTGCAAATCTCGGACGCAGTCGTGGGCTGACCCCACAAACGTACTGCCTCAACCTTCAAGGGGTCCATTGCGACACCCTCCCTCGTCACCACGTGACCGAGGAATCTCACCTCCTCCTATCAGAACTCGCACTTCTCCAGCTTCTCATACAGCTGGTTGGCACGGAGGGTCTGCAAAGTAATTTCTAGATGCTACATATGGTCTTCATGGGTCCTCGAATATATCAGAATGTCATCGATGAAGACCACAACAAACTGATCAAGATATGGACGAAAGACCTTATTCATCAACTGCATGAAGACTGCGGGTGCATTGGTTAGTCCAAAGGATATGACCTGAAACTCAAAATGACCATAATGAGTCGTGAAATCTGTCTTCGGGATATCCTCCTCTTGGACTCGGATCTGATAATAACCAGAATGCATATCAATCTTTGAAAAGAACTGTGCAACCTACAGCTGATCATATAAATTGTCTATCCTCGGGAGATGGTACTTATTCTTGATCGTGACCCAGTTGAGCTCACAGTAATTGACGCAGAGCCTCAACTAGCCATCCTTCTTCCTGACAAAGAGTACTGGCGCTCCCCAAGACGAACTGCTCAGACGAATAAATCTCAATTCACGCAACTCGTCTAACTGTCACTGCAGCTCACGCAACTCCATCGGTGTCATACGGTACGGGACCTTCGAGATAGGCATAGTACCGGGTACAAGATCAATCTGGAACTCAATATGACGGCACAGTGGCAATCCCGGAATCTCTTGGAACACGTCGAGGAATTTATAGACCACCGACAACTGATCGATACACAAGGCAACGGGCTCCTCGACTGCACAAGACATCAAAGAAGACAATGGCTCTCCTCCGGGCTCTGCAACGAACTGAAACTGCGGTAAGCCTGGTATGTAGAACGTGACTGTCCTTGCAGAACAGTCTGAGATAGCGTGGTACTTAGCAAGCCAATCCATGCCCAAGATAATGTCGAAATCTGACATCGGCAGCACAAATAAGTCAGCGGACAAAAAGATATCACCAACCAGAATAGGGCAAGATGAACAAAAATGGCCCAATACTGTGGTCTTCCCCAAGTGCATCAATACGGTTAATCTCTCACCAGCAGACTCTGTCGGTAATCCAATCGATTGGCAGAAATCCTCAGACATGAATGAGTGCAAAGCACCGAAATCAAATAGTACTCGGGCGATGCATGAAAAGACTGGAAGTATACCCTCAACCACTCCTCCGGATGACTGCGAGTCCTGCTGAGCAGCATAGAATCTAGCCTGGGTTGGATGGGGATGTGTCTGTCCTCTCAGAGGATGTTGTTCTTCTTGATGTCGCCGAGGTGCTCAAATCTACTCTGCCTGCCTCTGCAGTGATCTCGGAGCTGAGGTCTTGGCCGACGAGGCGAAGGCTCTGGTCTGCCATGTCTTTGCATCGGGACAACACCTAAACCAATACGTGAGGCATCGGTAAATACAACAAATTCATTACTCCCAGAGGGAAGAGTGAGGACAGGAGTGGACATCAGACAGTCCTTCAGGTCCATGAATGCCTGCTCACATGCATCACTCCAAACAAACTCTGCGCCCTTCTGAGTTAACCTGGTCATCGGGGCTACAATACGAGAGAAGCCCTCAATGAAACGCCAATAATAGCCTGTCAAGCCAAGGAAACTGCAGATCTCGGACGCAGTCGTGGGCTGACCCCACAAACGTACTGCCTCAACCTTCAAGGGGTCCATTGCGACACCCTCCCTCGTCACCACGTGACCGAGGAATCTCACCTCCTCCTATCAGAACTCGCACTTCTCCAGCTTCTCATACAGCTGGTTGGCACGGAGGGTCTGCAAAGTAATTTCCAGATGCTACATATGGTCTTCATGGGTCCTCGAATATATCAGAATGTCGTCGATGAAGACCACAACAAACTGATCGAGATATGGACGAAAGACCTTATTCATCAACTGCATAAAGACCGCGGGTGCATTGGTTAGTCCAAAGGACATGACCTGAAACTCAAAATGACCATAACGAGTCGTGAAATCTGTCTTCGGGATATCCTCCTCTTGGACTCGGATTTGATAATAATCAGAATGCATATCAATCTTTGAAAAGAACTGTGCAACCTACAGCTGATCATATAAATTGTCTATCCTCGGGAGATAGTACTTGTTCTTGATCGTGACCTAGTTGAGCTCACAGTAATTGACGCAGAGCCTCAACTAGCCATCCTTCTTCCTGACAAAGAGTACTGGCGCTCCCCAAGACGAACTGCTCAGACGAATAAATCTCAATTCACGCAACTCGTCTAACCATCACCTTGCTCACGCAACTCCATCGGTGTCATACAGTGCACGGGGCCTTGAGATAGGCACGCACGGGACAAGATCAATGCTGAACTCAATATGACGGCACAGTGGCAATCCCGGAATCTCTTGGAACACGTCGAGGAATTTATAGACCACCGACAACTGATCGATACACAAGGCAACGGGCTCCTTGACTGCACAAGACATCAAAGAAGACAATGGCTCTCCTCCGGGCTCTGCAACGAACTGAAACTGCGGTAAGCCTGGTATGCAGAACATGACTGTGGTCGCAGAACAGTCTGAGATAGCGTGGTACTTAGTAAGCCAATCCATGCCCAAGATAATGTCGAAATCTGACATCGGCAGCACAAATAAGTCAGCGGACAAAAAGATATCACCAACCAGAATAGGGTAAGATGAACAAAAATGGTCCAATACTGTGGTCTTCCCCAAGTGCATCAATATGGTTAATCCCTCACCAGCAGACTCTGTCGGTAATCCAGTCGATTGGCAGAAATCCTCGGACATGAATGAGTGCAAAGCACCGAAATCAAATAGTACTCGGGCGATGCATGAAAAGACTGGAAGTATACCCTCAACCACTCCTCCGGATGATCTGGTCTGGCCGACATAGAAATCTAGCACTGGTTGGATGGGGATGTGTCTGTCCTCTCAGAGGATGTTGTTGCTGCTGATGTCGTTGTGGTGCTCGAAACTAGCTTCCTCTGCCATCTGCTTCTGCTCTCGGAGGTCGGTCTTGATCTTTCCGCTACTAAGGGGGCCGGTGGTGGAATCATTGTCGCCGCTTCTTCTATGTAGTAGAGGCCGGTGTGGTGCTCTCACGTCTTCATGGAGGTCATTGTGGTGCTCTCGAGCTTTATTCTTGAGTCGGGACACTCCCACCTACGGTATCCTATCCCACAACATTCATAGCAGGTATCAGAAAGCTGTCTCTGAGGTGGTGCCGCTGGAGGTGCCGACGGTGCTACTGGTGCTCTGGCGGATGGGTGGCTCCTGTACCTCTGCGGTTGTCGATATTGCGGGGAGCTACTGGAGGGGCCTTGCCTCTTCCGTCCCCCCCTCTGATCTCTATCAGCTTGCTTGCCGGCCCACTCAATCTCGTAAATTGAGCCCTCCGCACTACTGCCTAAAAAGTCGAGAGCTCATGCCCAATAACATGGCCTCGAAGACCGTAATGTAAGCCGTTCTCTAAACGGCGGGCCTTCCACCCCTCATCATCAACCAAATACAGTGCGAACCTTGATAGCGCCATAAAACGAGCCACGTACTGTGCCACGGTCATGTCCCCCTGCACCAGAGTCTCGAACTCCAGTACTCTCTGACGTCGAATGTGGTAAGGGAAGTACTGCTTCTCAAATCGGTCGATAAAGTCCTCCCATATTCAGACATAATCAGGTCCTGCGACTCGGGTAACAGAGGTCCACCAGTGCTCTGCCTCACCCTGGAAAAAGAATACAGATAACCGGACTTGCTGCTGGGTCGCACATGCCATAATATTGAAGATCGTCTCCATATCAGAGCGTCATCTCTCGGCTGCAGTCGAATCTAGCTCGCCCTGGAAATGTGGAGCTCAAGCTGTCTGAACTCAAGAAAAAAGGGCGATCGCGCACTCCTGCTTGGCCTGGGCAGGAGAAACAATTGGGCGCCTGCCCTGTCCCTGAAGCGCAGCAGTCACAGCCTGCAACATCTACTATAATTGAGAGGCACTCACAAGCATGGTCGGATCTGCACCAGCATCAGGTGGAGGAACGTCATCCTCAGGTAACGGAGCAGGGATCTCTGACAGTGGAACGGGAGGCGTAGGTGGTAAAGCAGGAGCCTCAAGTGGTGGAGCGGGAATCGATCGGGTCACTGGCCTACGCGGCATGTCCTATAGGAAGAATAAGGATGCTAATTAACCTTGAGAATCGCACGTTAGTGACCTCAATTTGAAGGTTTTACACTCAGAATCTAATCACCCTAAACTCATAGCAAACATGTGATGCTGTTCTCGGTTATTCCCAAGTTATGCTCTGATACCAACTTCTGTCACGCCCTGAACTCAGAAACCGGGCTCACAAAATTTCCGATCCCCTAATACGGCGCCAACAGCCTCCGTAGTACCCCATTCTCTGCTCCCGGCACACATACACCAAGTTCCGATCCTGGGATGCTACAAGGAGGATTTTTAATCATTAATTTGATTCGTAATAAGCATAGCCAAAAGCATAACCCATGAACAATAACCATAAGAACACCATCACAAAATCCACTATGATCAAAACTTTTGAGTACAATGCATATGAAGGAAAATACAAGATAGTACTAATAACTGAAACTCCAAAAGTTTGACTGTACACTCCTGCTGCTACTATGCTACGGCTGCATCCTGACATCACTTGCACGCATTAATCGTGCATAAGCTTATAGAAAGCTTAAAGGGTGGTGTAAGTGTGTGCGCAATATGAGCGTGCTCAGAATGCAGGTTTAAAGAAATGCAGAGTCATGCTGATGGGTATATGAATGCAATCAGTTGTACCAAGGCTATGCGGTGCAGAATATAAATACTATCGGCCATATTAAGGCCATGCGATGCATAATGTAAGTCAAGCATGCCAATCCACATACGACTCATCAAATATCAGTATAATTCCAATTCTGAAAAATCATCGGGGTCTAATACACTCTACGCCAGCTTTCCGCCCCTATTTGGACGCACAACTGGGAGAGTGGAAGAGACTTCACTATCCGCCTACTAATATCGGGCCCGACTCGTCGATAGCGGACTTATTCCTCAAGCTGGTCAGACTCAACCTAAAAATTGCCCCCTCACTCAGGCGGGTAAGGTCATACCCCTTTCCAACCGACCATGATGCAGTGGTAGACGCGTCCTACTGGTATACGGCCCTTGCGCACTCGTGTATACACTCGGTCTCGACATTGGAGTCATTATCTGGTACCATCGAGTTTAGGAATTTTCACCCAGGGACATCTATGGCTCCCGATACTAGAAACAGTATTTTTGGTATCCAATCCGGCCACCCACGTTGTGTCTGTGGAGGCTATGGCCTTGATGTAGCTAGGGCATACCATAATCACACAATATAAGGTGCATGAGTCATACAGTCAAATCATGCATCGATCCTGCGCATACCGTGCGCTCATGTGGGATAACTCCGCCAATTAGAGGCCCATAAACCATCTGTCCGAAGACATGCAATGATCAGTCACTCCTCATATCAAGCATACATATGATGCGTATGATCATGAATTATGTGATATAGTGATGGACTTTGTACATAGCGAAAATGGGCCTAGACGGCCTACACACTGCAAGTATGGGCCTATCAGTGGGCCTTAGGGAGAGTGATAATGTGAACATTTAACCAACATTATCCTACAATGTGGACGTCAAACCATCATTGCTACCAAGGCATGGCCGCCAAAACATCATTACATAAATCAGGGAAGAATCATATATTGCAATGGGCCTTAGGTATAACCCGTTGGGCCTCGACCCAAGGACCTCCAATACATTAAATGGGCCTCAAACCATGGTCTCATATATATCAAAGTGGGCCACATCAAGTTGGGCCTAATCACATGGGCCTTGCATACGTCACAATGGGCCTCATATTTATTAAGCTGGCCTCAACAACGGGCCTCATACAGATCAAGGTGGACCTCAACAATGCTCCATAATATGGTAAATGGGCCACACCACATGGGCCACATATATATCAGATGGGTCACACTCAAATATAAGTAGTGATAAGGACTTCCACCATTAAAATTTCCAAGGCTTTAATGGTGGACGTTCAAACCCACTATTTTCTATAATGTGGTCCACTGGATCCTAGATCTGTCTTATATATATAATTCCATCACAGGCCTTAAAATAATCTCCAAAATAGTTGGACGATTTGGATGAAACACATGCATCATGGTGGATCCCATAGAGATTGAAAGGATGGACGACATAGATGAGGTACATACCCACGGTGGGGTCCACACTAATGGGAGGTGTGGGTTACAATACATACATCAGGGGGTCCCAAGTGGGGCCCACCATAATGTTTATTTTCCACCCAGCCGGTTGACAAGGTTACACAGACATGGGGGCCCACAGTAATGTTTATTTTCCACCCAACCTGGGTCCACTGTAATGTTTATTTTCCACCCAACCTGGGCCCATTGTAATGTTTAAATGTCATTTAAACTGTTCATGAGGTCACGTGGACCTGGGGTCCATGGTGATGTTTGTCTGTAATCCAAACTGTTGATATGGCCACTCAAACCTGGGGCCCACTGTACTGTCTATATGCCATCCAACCTGTGGATGAGGTCACGTAGACCGAATGAAGAGGAAAAACAAATATCATATCTAATCCAAAACTTTTGCAACCCAAAAAGGGTTTCAACAGTAGGTGTCCAATCCAACTGTTCCCTGTGATGTGGGCCGCCTATGACCCATGTGCTACTAATTTTTGGGAGGGGGCCCACTCACCTAGGAGCCCATCAAATGCACCGTGTTGATGGTTAACACACATCATGGTGGGGCCCACAATTGGGGCCTGCCTACCTCTAGTGCCCACGTAGGATGCTGCTGGGCGTCCTTGTGTTGTCAGCGGCAGCAGCGTCTGCTGCTTCTACTGTTTATTCTTATTCTTATTATTTTATTTTTTGAGGTTTTTGATGTTTTTCCTAGGTGGGGCCCTCATCAGGCAGATCCCAATCCACACCAGCCATTGGATCCTACAGCTCTTTATGGGGTAAATGAGCCCAATCTCCAAGGTATTTTGGCATATAGAACTTCAAAGTGAATTTTAACCGTAAGAATCCACTATTTTCTATACTATGGCCCGCCAGGTAGTCAGATCGGCTTCATTTTTTGGTTCAACGCTTGAAATGAGCTGGAGAATGGAGTGGACGGCGTGGATTAAGTACATACATCATCATGGGGCCCTCATAAGCGGCCCACCCCAAAAGCATTTTTTTTATTAGCTTGACAGTACACACCCATGTCAGTACACGCCCTCCATGTTAGCCACCTCTACGTCCAACGTCCAGGGACGCTGGACGGCATGGGTAAACACAGCATCGTGGTGGGTCCCACATGAACGTGGCCTACCTGTTTGGATCACCTGATGTTTGTGTTTTTCCTTCCATCTGGACCACTAATGGGCTAGATGGTGTAGATCAACACATCCTTCAGGTGGGTCCCAAATTGATGGATGGCATGGATGAGTTACATACTTCATGGTGGGATTTATCCGGGTGGGCCACACCGTCATATTATCATAAAGAAAATAAGGAAAGAGGGAGAAAGAAAGATGAAAGAGACGTGATGGAGGGGCCCCGCCACTATGGGCCCCACATGATACAACTCATACATCAAAATAGGTCCTACAAACTAGTGAGCCCTAAAAATAAGAATTTAACGGTGGATCACCCACCTCTAGGCCTTCTCCTTGGTCCCTTAGCCTCCTTAGCTCCTTGCCTTCTCTTTTGATGGAGGTTGATGGTGTTTTGATGGTGGGGATGAGAGATGAGAGGATAGGGAAAGTGGGTCACACTTCGCTTTAGAGAAGAGCTTGGAAATGCTTGGATGTGGGATGTTGCTTGGGAGAGATTTTTGAGAAATGAGGGAGAGAGAAATGATGGGATGATAAGGATGGGTGATGAGTTGAGTGATGGATGAAGTGATGTGAGGGTTGACTTTGGGGTAGCTTGTATAAGAGAGAGTTAAGGGTAGGGTATAGGTTGTTGTACTTAACTTGATGTGTGATGTGTACTTGATTGATGGGATTGATTGATGGGATAGGTCGTAGAGATTCTCTCAGAATTTGCACGTGCGACATTTTTCTCGAGATGAACACGAGCCCACATCTTTTAACCCAGGTATGAGATCGGTGTGCAAGTCGCGGCGTTAGAACCGCGACGACGGCACGGTCGCCAAGGTATAGGTTTCGGTTCGAGACGACTTTGGTATGTTAGATTCGACTTAGCATCATGCGCAAATGTCGAATATAGGTCGATGATTGCTGGAATTTGATCGGAAGAACTGCAGAAGCCTACGGAACGGTACAGACTAGGATACGGGTCTTACAATCCCTACATAACTACTGTCGATTCTCTAAATGAGAAGATCTCTCTCAAATCTATTCCAAATGAAGGAAAAGTTAAGAACCAACCTATCAACGCTTGAAGCATGACCAAGGGATACTCACAGAGCCTCCTAGGTGGACTACCATATGCTTTACCATATTTTAAGTACATGATCCTACCTTAATTTTATTTACACCTATTTTGTCCCAATCTATATTATCCAATAAGAGGCCACCACATGTCGGCACTACATACGAATAGACGAAATCCTACTCACGCCCCAGGGATATCTTCCCATCCACATCTGTTGGCAACATGTTACTCATTAAAAGTAAGAACGGATAAGGGTTGTATGCACATTTGCGATGAAAAGCAAGGGACCCTGCCCAGAGGACACATGGCCATCGTATGCATATCATATATCACACTCCAACATATAAGAGAAGCTACAAAGAGGTCCTCTCACATAATCATGCTTAAATGGGAGATGTTCTATAGACAATTGATTATTTCATAAAAACCATGGGTTAGATAGGGTAAATCAGAAGCAAATCGCTTTAGAAGGACATTAGATCGTGATGACGCATAAAATCTAAATCCTTTGAAGATATGGCAGATGAACCATTGAGGAACAAGAAGGAAATCTTGTTCTAGCCATCGCTTCTCTGAACCTATATAAGCCGCATTCGAATAAGAGCTCGGGGCCCTTGCCGAAATACACACACAATCTATCACAGTGCAACATTGTCTACCCTAGTTTAGTCTTAATTCCTCCACTTTTGTCCAACCACCCTCATTGCAGAAAGTTTGAAATTTAGCTTAGATCTTAGTTTAATCTTCTATTGTCCAGTGCCATCATTGCAATATTGCATTAGGAGTAGTATAAATATTCATGGCCATCGTCGTTCGATTCTTAATCTACCAATACCTTACTTGAGATATCACACAAGTCACATCTTGCTAACCATTTTCCTTGATCGTTTGTCCATACGGGCGATCATAGGTAATGATCTTTTATTCATTTTTATTTGATTTTATTATTTTATTACCTAACAATAGTAATCTATAAATTCAAATTAATAAAAATCGATAGTTTACCCCTTTTAGTTTGATTCTAACTATCCACTCTTCTATATTAAGAAACTTGAGGATCACGATCACCTCTGAAACAAAAGTCATTGGCTCAAGGTAAAAAGAACTCATGAGAAGGACTAACCCTCCCCTTCATAAATCGCTTGATCACTACCATATTAGTGGATGGACAATCAGATCAACCTTCATAGGTTTGATCTTATGATTGATTTGGTGCCTGGGGTCATAAGCACTTAGTTAATTCAAATCGATTATGACTCTGACATGTCTGACATAATTTTAATCGTATATGTTTAACCAAATATAAGTCATCTTTTACATGTGTGGTCACACATTTGGATTGAACAACAACATTATTTTTTGGCACGCTCGATGGGACAGTGGTGTGCTATTCTTAGCATTTCTTAGTGAAAGGTAAAAAAGGTAAGAATAGAAAAGACTAGGGCTAGTAGTCTCCTTAAGGTTTTAGGAGAGCCACTAGGTGAGGAACAACAATCGGACGAACCCATCGACATGGAAGCAAGATCCTCTTCGCAACCAAATTTAACTTTAGGAGAAGAACCACATCTTTGACATATGAAGAGATTTGTGGCAACTCGTAAAAAGCAACAAGGTGCAAGCAAAGAGCTTCACTAAGCTCGTTGATGGTTGGTTTGAGAGACTCACCACGAAGTGAACAACACCCTACCAAGGCCGGCTAAACCACCTATAAGGATAAGTTGAGTACGGGCTCAAGGCCGCTCCATATCACCAGCAGTGGTGGTAAGCAGAAACCATCGAAATTGTCGACAAAATGGCTAACATGAGTATCCTAACTGTCAGAATGCGTATAGGGGTAACTCCATCCTGGTGTTGAACAGGTTAAGGGGCAACCACCCTTGTCACCAGAGCCACAAAATTATTATTAAATGACCAAATACGCAGGAGGCAACCTCCCATGGTGTTGATGGATCGGCAAGGCTACATGAGGTTTGAGATGCCCAAGGGACCACCTCCTATTCCCCCACATTTGGTAGCCGATAACCTAAAGGTACAAAGGCAATGTCCTACGTAGTTGCACCGACCTCTCGACCGAGATGGCATTATTGGGCTCATCCAAGAATATGGGGTGTGGCCCAACAGCCGACAAGTAGCTCGATCAATCTATTGAAAACCCTACCCAGACTGTGAATTAATATTTTGAACTATTAAAAGGATTTAGGGTTATTGAATTCACCCTCTTCTCAGGGTAAGGTGAATCTATCACAATCAAGCACATTGGTTGGTTTACCATACAATGTGGTTAAGTCTTGTCTCATGATTTCTTAAAAATGAGGTTGTTTGGTAACTTCCTGACAAGAGCGACTTTTACTTGGTACATTAACCATCTCCCCAACTCGATCTAAATTTGGTTCGAGATGTAGGAGAGGCTTCAAATGTTATTTCATCAAACAAAGCCTGAAGTCTCAATTGCCGATTTATCCAAACTTCACCAGTTGCATGGAGAATTAGCCTAGCAAATTATTGCCTAGTTAAAAAAGTCAAGAAATGATGCTTCATTATCTTATGAGAGGCTGAGTTTACTAAGCTTGCACTTGATGGCATGGACTTTGAGCTTCATAAGAAGTTTGAAGGCATGCATATTAATGATCTTTTTCAACTCTCGCCCAGGGCCAACCGCTATATATGGATTCTTCAAGAGGAGAACCAAAGGATGAACTCATTGTAGGGGACATATTACCATGACCCCAACTATGAGTTGGTCGTCACGAAAGTGGTGGGAAAATGGCCATATAAACGTCTGTCCTTAAAACGGACAAAGTCTCATACCTCCATAGAGATGAACCCTCAAAGGAATGCCCCTGACTATTCAAGGCAATATACCTCCGATATCTTTAAGGCCAACATGATCTTTGACCTTCTCTTAGAAGTCAAGTTCATCATCAACTTATCAGAATATAAGAAGATTCTATTGGACGAATAACTAAAACTCACGCTACCAAAAATTGCTTTATTTTCTAAAATATGGTGCAAGAGAACATCGATAAGGGACTTCTCAAGTTTTTTAATGAGAAGGAGGCCATGGGGGTTGACCAAGACCCTTTCTCGAAGACCACCAATATCATTGTTGTTTTGGCTGAGATCAAAATGGTCTGGTAGATTTGAATAGTGGAAGACAATGGTTATTTAGACTGCCACCAAACAACCTTCGTAACCTCAAATGATCACCCCTCATGTGATAACATCCAGATCATTCCAAGGGACAAGGTAGGACAAAGGACAAGGGGAAGGCTCCTCTAAAAGAGATGCCCAAGTGACCTATCATCTATGAGTTGTGCTATAAGCATATTAAGGAAACTCCCAAGTGGGTGTCTCCTACAAGCAGACATCATCCACTTGCATGACCGTCAAATCAATCAGTTCAGGACCTGCCAGCGACGTTCGACCAATTGTTGTATATGTCCACCAGTCATACATCTCACAATCAAATTATGAACATGGAAAGATTAGCTGATGCTACTTAGCGTTGATACCCAATAGGCAAGAGCCATGAGTAACCTAAGTATGGATTTCGAGAATTGCAATCCCAGGATCAATGAATGGCCACTCCAAGAAGACATATCATTAACGATAACAGTCTTTGGATTCCACAGTGGCCAGCAAGGTTGAGGATGGTTAGGTCGATTGAGCCTCAGACCAAATGATGGACCATTACGATCCATCGAAAATTTCCCCCCAAGTTCCTCAAGGCCTAACCAGAACCCTTAAGCACAAGCTCTAGCAATAGAGAGTCAAGGCCAAAGTGTTCACTATTGTAGAATGCATGATTCATAAAAGGTCGTGGTCAATCATTAAAAAACTTGGGCAACATGTTGAGGAAAAGGCGTCATACAAGGTGACTCCTTCCCTGAAGGAAGCACCCATGTAGGATGACCTTAGAGACAATTACTTCACCTCTGAGGAATATCGTGATATAGCCAACCAATCCTTCCAAGGATCACCCCACCCCAAGGACTTTTTAGATGGAACTGGGAGCTAGACTAAGGTGCTGGACTCTAACGAAAGTGGTGGAAAAACCATAATTATATTTGAAAGCCTCTCACCACTTACACTCACCTGCAATATGGCTTTTGTCTTGCCCATGATATTCTAGGTTAAACTCGATTAGCCAAACTAAATGGCTAGAAATGTAGAAGATGTGCCTGAAACCTCTATACAAGCAGAGATAGTTTCCCCTACAGTTGACCAAAGTGTACGGAACTAGACCAACCATCATGATTAAAGAAGGCGAAGAGTGAAAAAAGTGACTTTAAAAAACCCGTCCTACTTGATGACCAAGCACCTTAAGCTTTTTATATGATGCTATCAATATTATACCAATGTTGATGGTTCAAAAGCTTGAAAAGATGGTACAAGACTTAATGTCAGCCAAAGTCATGGTCTCCTACTTCACAGGGGGAGTCATGAATACTAAGGGTGTCCTCCCTAAAGAATTGTTGGTTGGTAGTAGGAAGGTCATGGTGGCCTTTTTCATCGTCAAACGAATGACCAACAATAACACCCTTCTAAGGAGAGACTAGATGAACTTGAATTGGTGCATCCCCTCATCTCTATATCAGTTCCTAATCCTTTGGAACAAGAGGAAGGCCAAGATCATCTCCATAGACAATCGAACATTTTTAGCCAAACCAAACATCACTAAGGCCAGCATCTATAAAGGGGAGATCATCCCATTACACTTATCAGTTGCGATAAATACAACTGACCAATAGGAGTCATTGCTGCCATTGATCCTTCGTGAGATCTTGATACATTGATCAACATAGTAGACTCAACGGAATCTAAGTCAAACTAGATGCCTTCATCGACAACATCTCCATGCTAATGCAAGATCAGCCAAACGATCTTGCCCCAAATATGGCTAATGAGTGGCGTAGTTTGTTGATAAGTACGATGATAGATAATTGGTTGACCAAGCCAACAATTATGATGATAAAAGAACCCTCAAGTACTGAATGAAATCATTCCATATCAACCACCCATTGAGTACCTTATCGAGGAGGTTCTGTTATGGATTATGGAATCAAGATAGATAATTAAGAGGCTAAAATTATTGCCATTCTTTGTAACCTTGAAGATTATCTTGGGACATCAGTGAATATAAGGGGTGCCACATCAACATTATAGAGTGATTCCTCTAGAAGGATGAAATAGTAAAGGATGGTGTGGCGTTCCTTAAATTAGAGCCTACACCTACCAATATGAATGATACTAAGGCCAAATTTTAAGATTCACTCATGAAAGTGAATCTGGGAACATAAGAGAAACAATGACCCACTTTTATCACTGCAGAGCTCAACTCTCAACCTCAGATGGAAATGATTGCATTCCTACAAGAATATTTTGACTACTCTGCACAGGATTATTATGAGATGTCTAGCTTCGATAGGGATCTTGTAGAGGAACCTCTTCCCATCAAAGAGGGGTTTAAGCTGTTTTAGCAGCTGACAAGGAGGATGACCCCAATAGTCACTTTGAGAGTCAAAGAAGTTAAACCGCTACTGAAGGCTAGATTCATTCAACCACTCAGATATGTCAACTGGATTTCTAACATCATTCTAGTCATAAATAATAAAAAAATAAAAAAATTGAGAGTCTATGCAGACTTCAGAAACCTCAATCTAACGACCCCATAGGATGAGTATCCAATGCTTATTTTAGACCATCTTCTCAACCGGTCTACCAGACACAAGATCATGTTGTTCATGGATGACCACTTCAGTTATAAACAGATCTATATTGCCAAGGAAGACCTATATAAGGAGGTGTTTTAATGCCCAGGAGCAATTAGATCATATTGTTGGGTCGTAATGCCTTTCTGATTGAAGAATGCTAGAGTCACCTACCAAAGGGCCATGAATGTCATTTTTCATGATATGATTGGCAAGTTCATACAGAGGTGTATATCGATGACGTAGTGGTAAAATCGATCTACCTAGGAGACGATTTTGTGTACTTGAGTCATTCGCTTTAGTACATCAGAAGACACAAGCTCAAGATCAATCCACTCAAATGTGCCTTTAGAGTGTTTGTTGGAAAATTCTTAGGTTTAATCATTCATTAGCGAGGTATAGAAGTCAACCAAAATAAGGTACGCGTTATTTTAGAAGCCCAACCACCAAGAAACAATAAAAAAATGTAGAGGTTTAATAGCCAGATTAATTTTCTATGCCAATTTATCTTAAATTAGGCCTATAAGATCAATGCTTTCTCTCTGTTAATCATGTTGAAGGTTGGAGAAAAAATTGAGTAGCAAGAGGAGTCTACTTTTAACAAAACAAAAGAGTATCTTACAAAGCCACTAGTGTTAATTCCTCCAAGAAAAGATCAACTATTCAGACTCTAGATTGCAGCCACTGAAAAAATTAGTCGATGCACTATTAGTGTAAGAGAATGACTACTGAAAAAAGAAGGCAATCTACTATCTTTCGCAAACCCTACATGATCCTACTGTCGATTTGTTTCCTTGAGTCACAAGCATTCAATCGATTTAAACCAATTACAACTCCAGCACACCCAACATAATCTTAATCGCACATGTTTAACCAAATACGAGTCATTTGTTACACTCATGGCCACGCGTTCGGATTGAACAACAAAAAATTCATGTACCCAAATTGATCCAGTCCCACAAATGTCAATGTCATTACCCAAACTTCAGAGACCAAGTGCACATCCCAATCCCACATTTTGTCGTGACTCATACATTAAGTATACTTAAACTAAAAAACATGTATAAAATCATTGGCGACAATCACATATACATGATGTCAAAGCTAAGTTTCATTCATTATTGTTCAGCTATGAACTATTTATTGTTGAGGTCTTATTCATATGTAAGCAAAATGATAATCGGTCTAGTGCAGTAAGTTCTTATTCAGTAAGATAGAGTCACATGTCTCGTGGATCGTTCACTAGCTCAACTGCATCGACAATCTCTTACACCAACGGTTCAATTTCAATTACATATTGATGCAGGACAATTAACCATTTGCTATAAAAGCTTGAACTATTAGAGTATGGTGAATTAATCCCTTTATCTCATAGCCCAGGCCCCACATCGCATGGGTTAGGACCTCGGCAGAACCCCCTTCGTGGGCCCCAAATCACATGGACCGCCCACCTCGAGTGTGTCCCCGCATCCCACTGGCTACCCCACTTGAGCCTAGTGTGAAATGCGCATTAATCACCCTCGGTGAGGAGTCTCGAACACGAGACCTCCTCTGTAGGCCGCACCCATCCCGAGTGTGCCCCTGCATCCCACAAGCAACCCCACTCAAGCCCAGTGTGAAAATGCTCCTGCATTAATCACCCCCAGTGAGGAATCTCGAACATGAGACCTCCCGCTCTGATACCAATTTGATGCAGGACAATTAACCATTTGCTCTAAAAGCTCGAACTGTTAGAGTATGAAGAATTAATCCCTTTATCTCATAGCCCAGGCCCCCCCATCTCATGGGTTAGGACCTTGGTTGAACCCCCTTCGTGGGCCCCAAATCACATGGACCACCCACCCCGAGTATGTCCCCGCATCCCATGGGCTACCCCACTCGAGCCTGGTGTGAAATGCGCATTAATCACCCCCGGTGAGGAGTCTCGAACACGAGACCTCCTCCGTGGGCCGCACTCACCCTGAGTGTGCTCCTGCATCCCATAAGTGACCCCACTCGAGCCCAGTGTGAAAATGTCCCTGCATTACATATATTTTGTTTTTCATCAATAAAAGGGTGAGATGGCCATGCCTAGTGAAAGTTCTCATCATGGTTTGTTCACATTAAAATCAAAGATGAAAAAAGAAACATACGACACATTTAATAGGTATTAATCTGATTAAATGCATGAATTGCATGTGTGCACTATGTAGAGGATGTATTTACCTGCACGAGTTGGAAATTCATCAACCCCCATCTGCCCATTAGGGAAGGCTTCCACCATATAGATACACAAAGACATCTTTCTTTGTATATCATTTCCCCAAAAGTCAACAAACTAGGGGCGAGATGGATCTACAACTGATCCGACTTGTTTATCATGTAAGACCCATCTGTAAACAGTAAATAATGAAATAAAATAAAATATACTAACCTAGAGAGCTTTTACACTAAAAACCTAAAATTCTCTCTCTTTTGATAGAGGTCTCGAGAATTCTTAGTAAAAAGGATACTTTATTGCGATGGCGGGTATCAATCCTTTAACTTGTTCAGTAACTAAGAGAGTTGTTACTACTTGGCTAGTTGGCTAGTTTTATTTCTTAAAGAGAGAATTATATTTTTAAACCCATTTAATTATTTACATAAAGGGCACATGTGTGAATTACCTATGTATAAAATTTTAGGTTGTTACATCCTATCCCCTAAAAGAAAATTTTCGTCTTTAAAATTTACCTGTAAACATCATCGAAAAAATGGGGGTGCTTTAACCAAATTTCTTTTTCCTAGTCCCATAATGATTCGTTAGCTCCAAGATGAGTCCATAAGATTTTGACTTGTGGCACGGTCTTGGTGCATAAATTTTTTTTTTTTTTTTTTTTTTTGTGATCCAATATATGCACCGGCCTTTCCATATAAGACGTATCATCATGCAGCTCGAGGTCTTACCAATCTATGACATGTAAAGCATCCCTTTCATACTTTTGCATTATTGAAACATGAAAGACATTGTGAACGCTTGCAAGCTGAGGTGACAATGTGAGTCAATAAGCGACTGTTCCCACACCTCGAAAGGTCTGATATAACGAGGTGCAAGCTTTCCTTTATTGTCAAAATGCATAAGTCCATTCAACAGAGAGACCTTTAAAAATATGTGATCTTCCACAAAGAACTCCAAGTCTCACCCTCTGTTATCTGCATAACTATTTTATCGAATCTGTGTGGCTTGTAGATGCTTCCTAATAATCTCGACCTTCTCTAAAGCCTCTTGAACAATATCTAGTCCAACGAATCACTTTTCATCAACTTTTGTCCAATAATTAGGCACACAACATGGATGCTCATATAAAGCTTCATATGGTGTCATACCTATGTTTTCTTAGTAATTGTTACTATAAGAGAACTAGGCAGAATGAAGATTATCATCCCAACTTCTTTTGAAATCGAGAGCGTAAGCACGCATCATACCTTTAAGTATTTGATTCACTCGCTCCTCTATCTGCTCATTGGATTGGGATGATAAGTTCTGCTATAGTCTAGTGTAGTGCCTACGGCTTCTTGTAAACTTAATCAAAATTGCGAGGTGAAATGAGGGTCGCAATCAGATGAGGTGAAATGAGGGTCGCAATCAAATAAGATGGAACTAGGCACTCCATGAAGACACACTACTTCATTGATATATAGTTTGGCGAGTTCATCCATCGAGTAGTTAATGCTTGTTCACAACTCCAAGTGTAGGGATGCGATGTAGTAATAATTTCGGTAAGACTGAGGTCGAATCCATAGGGACTAAACTTGTGCATATTCTGTAAGTAACTAGAAGTAGAACTAGAAGATGATCTAGATCTAAACCTGAATATTTGGAAAGAGTAATTGTGGTATTGTAGATTGAAACTTATGAATTTAAAGGTGGGAACTAGGGTGTCAAGGATCTACTTATAGCTATCAAGATGCTACCTTACTTGATTCAAGAGATCCAACTGGAATCAGAGTCCTATCTTATCCATTTGGAGAAAAGAGATGATTAAATTGAACTTCTTATTGATCTAGCTCCAATGGAGGAGAATTGTGGAGATTGGAAGGGATTCCGTCACCCAACCATGCCTAGGATACGATAGCAAATAACAGGATTTGATTTACTAAACCCACAATCTAAAATAAGAAAAGAAGATACTCAAAGCTATCACAGCATCTACTGTATTTAAGTCACAATAAACCATTGAAAACTGAAAATATTCTTTAAAATCAGATAGAAATCAATGAAGTTCAACATAAACATGAATCAAAGTAAAGTAAACATCTCAATCACGCTACAAGTTTCACCTCTTAGCCCTAGGTAAGAGGTTTATCCAACCATAGACATGATTGAACTAATAACTCTTGAATAAAACATAAAAACAACTAAGGAAGAAGAAGAAAAACTCTTAACGGCCGCTCTCCACAATTTTGCTCCACTCCTTAAACCCAAGATGATCCTTAGGAATTTCCTAGGGACTCCTATTTATAGTTGTGAAGCTTCACCTTATACATCGACTTGGAATTTCCTCAAACCGCCTTAAGTTACGTAATCCGTAGCTTTTCTGCATTACGCTTCAGTAGGACCGGAGTCACCTTCGGTCGGACCTAAGTCAAATCCGAAGTCGAGTCTGAATTAGGAAAGGATTCTGTTTCAGCAAATGGCCGACTTCGATCATACCAAACTTAAGTTGTCGGTCGGACCAAATTAATCTTCGGTCGAACCGAATTAACTCCAAAATTCATCGTTCTTCGCTAGAGATTTTTGTGCACTTTCAGTCGCATTGAATTGTCCATAGGTTAAACCGAATTAGCTTTCGAATTCCATTGTTTGTTGTTGGATTGTTTTGTACAAGTTCAGTCAGACCGAACATGGGTTCGGCCGAACTAAACTGTCTATTTTCTACTACAGATTCCGTGATCTTTCAAGTCCTTTCATCAGCTTTTGTACTTAGTTTCCTTGGATCTTTTGCATGTGAACTCTTCATTCTTGGTATTATACGATCTCTCTTTTACCTTGGTGATTCTTGAGCATTAAATCCATGCTTTTAGCATTCTTTTTAATCCAAGCTCTTGGATTCTCCTTGCAACACAAACATGTATAAAATATACCATTAAGCATTATCATATTCATAAAACCAAGATATAAATAAGGAAAAGTATGTAATAGTTGACACTCAACAATGCAGATGGAAATAAAGTGAGCTAACTTTGTCAGTTGATCAACGATCACCCAAATTGAGTCACGATTCTTCCGAGTCATGGGTAGTCCAACTATGAAGTCCATAGACATATAGTCCCATTTTCATTTAGGTATTTTTAATGGCTACAATAATCTTGATGGATTTTGATGATCCGCCTTCACATGCTGGCAAGTAAAGTATCGAGAGACGTAATCGAGGATTTCTCTCTTCATATTCTGCCACTAAAACAATCTCTTCACATCCTGATACATTTTAGTACTCCCAAGATATATGGCAAACTTAGTTCAGTGTGCTTCATTTAAAAACTCTTCTTTCAGTTTCAGAATATTGGGTACACACGGGTGGTTGCAATATCAAATTCTTTTTTCTATGCCAATCCACCATTCTGACGTATCATTTGCTTAATGTTTGGCCACTATTTTCAGTAACAATTCGTCATCACCTTGTATTTATAAAATTTGTTACTTCAAAGTCTACATCACATTAATTACACAACCGAGACTCTTGATTGAAGCATCAATATAAAGTATGAATTTTACTATATTTTGTGGAAGGGTGAGAACAGGGGGTTGTGGTCAAAAGATTTTTTAATTCTTCGAAAGCCTCTTCACACTTTTCGGTCCATTTGAAAGGTACCCCTTTTCGAGTCAGATACATTAATGGCCCAAAAATCTTGAAAAGGTCCTTAATGAACCTTTTGTAGTAACCGACAAGTCTGAGGAAACTTCTGACTTCCGAAACATTTGTGGGTTGCTCTCACATTACCACAACATCTATCTTTGCATGATCTACCACAATTCCTTTGTTTGTCACCACATGATCAAGAAACTTGACGTTTTCCTTTCAAAATTCATATTTACAAAATTTAATGCATAGTCAATTGTCTTTTAGAGTCTACAGCACTACCCTTAAATGCAACTCATGGCATTAACTAGTCTTTGAATAGATCAATATATCATTGATGAGTACAATAACAAAATAATCCAAATATGGTTAAAAAATCTCTGTTCATGAAGTCCTTGAATACTTTCAGGGCATTAGTCAGTCTGAAGGGCATGAACAAGAATTAATAGTGCCCATAACGCGTTCTAAAAGCAGTCTTGGAAACTTCTTCATCTTTTATCATAGCTGATGATATCCTGACTTTAAATCAATCTTGGAGAAGCAATGAGCTCCTTTTAACTGATTGACCAACTCATCAATATGAGGTAATGGATAGTTATTTTTTATCATCATCTGATTCAAGCAACAGTAGTCTAAACTTGACTATTACTCCCGTCATGGGGAGTATGTTGAACAAAATGCTGAAAATGAGTTCCATTGGTGGGGGAATATTGATATTAAAATTGTGCAAGACTCCTATTAAGGGGAGGAGTTGAATAAAATTAAAATAAATTTAATTGAAATTGAGCTAAATTTAACTGGAATTGAATTGGATGTAAGTGAAATTGAGATAGATTTTGATGAGATTAACCTTTGTTAGTCGGGTCAAATCTGAATCTCACTCTCTAGAGAGTAGGCTGGCTACTAAGGCCAGTCCTTGCCCATGGCATTTACCAGTGCTTAATGTAGGCTCCTATTAGGGGAAATATTTGACTAAAGTGGATTCCCAATTATCGGATGCTGGACTAATTAAGTTGAGTGGACATTGGACGTTTGTAGAGACATTAGGATTTTGAGCTAGTACTCTAACTATGATTGTAGGAAAGTCTTAGAGGGTGGCCACGACTCCATCCTGCACGGCCCCAATGATTACATTCTGAAATGGTTGGGGGATAAGGAGTTGATTTGCTAGTGGGCCAATCTATCATAGCCTTAACAACCATTTCCACATTTTTAAAGCCAGAGGGCCTTGGGTACACCTTCCACTTTGATAAGTGGTAAAATAGGTAATTTCACTACCATATGACATGATATAAATGGTTGGAGGACACATGGCATTGTAGATCCACTTTGATAAGTGGTAAAATAGGTAATTTCACTCTTTAAGGAAAGAAATAACCATTTTATCCCTGGGTGAGGATCCCATTCATGCCCAGTTGTTTGTTTTCCCAAATCACTATCCAAGAAGATCTTCAAAGAGATCCCAAGATCTGTTTAGATTTACAAAGATTCAAGTGACTATGTCATTACTGCCTATTCAAGATTTTTGCAGTTTTTTTCACAATGGATCTTAGGCCCTTTTTTTTAATTTTTTTTTAAGATTATATATTATATATTTAAAAAAAAAGGGGGAGGGGGGGGGGGGGGGGATATACAATCACTTCGGGCGGGCTTCACAAAAAGGACAAAACCACGCCTATCATATGAGCTAGGGGAAGAAACTAGCCTTCCTTTAAGTAACCTAGACCCACCCTATCCAAAAAAAGAAGGCCCCTAGTGATTAAGGGGAGTTCAGCCTGAGACTCATAGAAAGAGTTGACTTGAGAAGCACTTCCTCTCTTGGCTAGATCATCCACAATTACATTTGCTTCCCTAGGAGTATAGGTGAAAGAGATGTCCAAAATCTCTGATAGCAATTTAACCCTTACGTACTAGCAACACATGGACCACATCGGAGTGGAATTCTTCGAGAGGATATTCACGATGGATTTGGAGTCACTTGCCACTACAGTCTTAGAATAACCCTTTTTTTTCTTTTTCTGATCATAAATCTCTTTTTTTTTTCTTTTTTTTTTTTGAACATGATTGAGAGCTGTACATCATATGAGAGGGCCTGCCAACAAAAAAGGAGCAGGCCCAAACATGAGGCCACAAGAGCCACTATAACTCACACAAATAACCGAGACCCAACTTATCTAGGAAGAGAAGGCCTTTGATGATGGCGGAGAGCTCAGAGATGGAACGAAAAAGCTGGTGAGACTGACTGCTACTACCTTGGCAGGCCAAACCATCAACTATCGCGTTAGTTTCTCTAGGGGTGAAGGAGATTGAGACTTCTATGATAGCCATGAGGGCCTTGATTTTATCCCACCAATACCAAAGGGCCCAAGAGATCGCCCCCTGTTTAAGAAGCACGTCCAGCACCACCTTAGAGTCGATAACTACTTCTATCTTGTTAAAGCTGAAGTCTCTGCATATGGACTGTCCTTCCCAGATAGCTTTCACTTCGGCCCTTCCACTCGTACCAAAACCATAGCCCGAGGAGAAAGAAAAAATAAAATCTCTCTCACTGCTCCTTCTCACCCCACCGCCTCCAGAGCTACCTGGGTTGCCCAGGGCCAACCCATCAACATTCACTTTAATCCAACCAGAAAGGGACCAAGTCCATTTGACCGTACTAACCTTTCTTGGACAAAAGGCATTGCCAGAGAGGCCCAAACCATCCAGGCCGGAGGCAGAGGAAATACGAACCGTCAAAGGAAGAGGGAGAAGGGGCGCAAGCCTGTGAATCCAGCGGGACACGTTGGCAATCACTGTCTGGGACGAGATTAGCACCCCATCTAGGTGAGCAACGTTTCTAGCCAGCCATATTTTTCAGAAGATAAGGGGTGGCGTGAGACCTCTAAGAGTGAGAAGGTGGTCTGTCGAGGCTGCAGATGTCCACCACGGGGAAGCTCTCCCAATGGCCGAAAGCAGCTACCGACGTGGGATGCTAAAAAGGCCACCGAAGTCGTCTCAAATCGTCGCAGCCGGCGCACTAGAGGAGAAGACGTGGTCGACAGTTTCACAACTCAATGATGGGGGGCAACAGGTACAGCGGGATGCCAGCGAGACACCTGTTGCCTGAATTCTTGAGTCAATCGAGACCGCTTTCTCGAAGATCTTCCAGGAGAATAGCGATATCTTGGGCAAAAGGCTTGGGTGCCAGACCCATTTGGACTAAGCAACAGCCTCACCATTTTGCCGTGAGGCCCTCCAAGCTGTAGCAATGGTGAAACCTCCACTGTAAGACTTCGTCCAGGCCGGACGGTCAGCAGATGAGGACATGCAAAACCCCTCGTCCATGACGTGATCGATCACCAGTGGAGGAAGAAAACTCCAAGCAAAAGAGGGATCCAGCCACCCGCTTGGACCCAACCAGTCACGCACCTATGCCTGAAGAGGAGGGGTGGCTAGTGCTCATTCGCTAAGCGAACCCATCTCAGTCTAATCATCCAACCAGAAACTGCACTCTCCCGTGCTGATGATCCAGCGAGAGTTAGCAGTAATGAAGGGGAACAAATGACAGATTTTCTTCCAAAGGGGGGACGCAGCAAGGGATTTGCTAATCAGCCCTAGGTCAAAAAAATCAGCTACATTTCCTGGTCAGAAACACTGACCAATAACTACCCGGCCTGCTGTTGCAGAAAACGGTCCAAGCCATTTTAACTCTGAAGGCCTTTATCACCCTATTATAGCTCTTAATGCCTAGCCCACCTTCTTTCTTAGGCATGAAAATAGATTTCCAACTGGCCCAATGGCAACACTGACAGCTTCCTTCCCAGCTCCAGAAGAAATCAACCGTAGCTCCATCCAGATCAGTAAAAAGCCCTGCAGGAATATTAACAGCCGCCATTGTGTGGACTGGAATGCTAGACAACACATGGTTTATCAATGTAAGGCACCCTACTTGGGACAAAATGTGGCCTTTCCAACCCGAAATTCTGCTAACAAACTTATCCAGGATCTGCTGGAAATAGGCCCTGCGAGTCCTACCTTTGAATATTGGGATCCTCAAGTAAGAGAAGGGGGGAGGGGGGGTTCCCACATTGAAGCCTAGGATGCCCTGGGATGACTTGAAGAAACCTGTAGGTTCTCCATTGATAAGAATGGAAAACTAGGAATTGTTCCAGCACCTCTCAATAAGTTAAATCCATCTACCGTTAAAACCAAATCTGCTTAGGATTACCATCAGAAAATTACAATCCAGCTCATCATATGCCTTCTCCATATCTAGTTTGATTAGGATGTTCCCTCTCTTAACTTTCCTGTCCATATCTCTGAAGATCTCTTGTGCCAAGGCACAGTTCTCTGTAATGGATCGCCCTTTGACGAAAGCACCCTGTTCAACAAAAATGATATTTGGAAGAATACTTCCCAGCCTATTAGCAATAACTTTTGCAAAAATCTTGTATATACAGTTACAAAGGCTGATGGGGTGAAAATTAAAAAATTTTACCGAAGCAGCTGTTTTAGGAATGAGGCAAAGGAGGGTCGTTGAGAGGGCCCTTGAGAGAGGATTCCCATGAAAGAGGAAATGGACCGCCTTCAGTATGTCCTGGCCCACAATATCCTACCAATAGTGAAAAAAAAAGCCCCTGAAAAGCCATCTGGGCGGGAGCACTATCTGCAGGGATGGCCTTAGTTGCCTCATGGACCTCTTCCATGGAAGGGTCAAGGAGAAGATACCTATTATCATCCTCTGACACGGAGGGCGGGATGACGTCTAAGATGTCGTTGGGAGAAGAAGAATGAGGCTCAACCTGTAATAGAGTCGAGAAGAAGCTGACCGCCGCACTCTTGATAGCGCTAAGATCAGTAAGAATAGTACCATCCGCCTGCTTGATTTTGTCAATATGAGATCTTCTGGCATAGTCCATTGCAAAGGAGTGAAAGAATGTAGTGTTTCGGTCTCCCTCTTTGAGCCAATGATTCCTTGATTTCTGCTTCTAAAAGATTTCCTCATATCGTTCCTGCTGGGCCAATCTGTCTTTGGCATGTTAGAGCCAATGGAGAGAGCCTGCGTCATTGGATTGTTACATAGCAGACTTAGCAGCAACCAAGTCATGTTCAGCTTGCTTCAGATTTTGGAAAACATTCCCAAATGTGTTCCAGTTTCAGGCCTTTAGGGCTGACTTAAGGTTCTTCAATTTACTAGTAAGAACCTGAAAAGGATCACCCATAACTTCAGATTTTCAGGGTTCTTTGACCAGATCTTGGAAGGATTCATGTAGGCACCACATTCGTTGAAATCTGAACTGTTTTGGGCCTGTTCTGCATTACTGGGGAAACTGAATCAGGAGGGGAGCATGGTCAGAGTGTAGCCTGGGGAGGTGCGACACCCGAAATGAGGGAAAGGAAGACAGTCATGCCTCGTTCCTGCAGGCACGGTTGAGCCTGGCCCAGGCTCTGGAGAGACCTCGTTGATTATTGCACCAAGTGAAAACATTTCCCGAGAAACCAGCATCCCTAAGGCCTGCTCTGTTAAGCGCCTTCGAGAATTCGGCCGCACTCTACGCATCGAAAGGGCTAGGTCCTCTGCATTCTGAGGAGAGTAAAACCACGTTAAAGTCCCCCGCCACCAGCTAGGGGATGGAAAAACTGTTGGCAAGCATACGGAGTTCATCCCACAACAATCTGCAAAAGGACTGGGAGCATTTGACATAAACAAAAGATGTTAGGGAGGCTTCTGGGCAATTGTTGGGCCTGATAAGCATAGTCATAAACTGACTGGAAGCCGAGACGATGTCTATGTTGACGGAGGAGTTGTAGAAAATCCAGACATTTACCCCTTCCAAAGCATTTGAAAGGGAGGAATGAAAGCCAAGTTTCAGCCATGTGCTGATTTGTTTCGAATCATGAAGCATAGGCTCAAGGATTGCGACCACCAAGGGATTAGACTAATGGATGAGCCGCTTTAAAGAGTTAATGGTGGCAATTTTGTCAACCCCGCGGGCATTCCAGACGAGCAACTATCCACGGGAAATCTTGTCAGGCCCAACATTGCGATGTTTCAGTTGTCTCAGTCTTCCATTCCAGCCTCCATCAAGGCCAATAATGTGTGGGATATGCTTGTGGGGCTTCCTTCCCACACATTTCTTGTTGGAGTTGTGTATAGGCTGGCCTTCAGAAGTTTCTGGAACTGCTACTACAGGGGGAAGAGTCAGAATCTGGGTGGAAGAATTCCCAGCTTTCATGGTGCTAATGGGAGAAGCAAGGACAACAAGTGGGCTAGAGGCTGCAAAGATGTGGGGAGATGGCATACGACCCACTATCTCAAGGCTATTGTCTCGAGAAAAAGACGTGATGGAGAAGGTCGCTTATAAGCCACATAGGCCTTTCTAGAAGAAAGGCGAAAGATCCACAGAGATATGAATCTCGTCAGGGTCTTCATGTCTGCGAAAATCCCTGAGAGGGAGGGAATTCCAAGCCTTCATGGCCTCATCAACTGAGGATTCCTCAAAAGCGTTGTCTGCTCTGAGTGGGTTATGGCCCTCCGATAACGCACGCCGGTTGCTCCCCTAAAATTGAGAGTCCCAACATGTAGCAGGGGTGTTTTGCAAATGGAGGGAGGAGCTAACATGCCCAGCAGGGATTGGAGGGGCGATAGTTGTAGTCACAGTCCCTGAGATTTGTTTAACACTCTTATGGGGACACAGGCATGCAGGAGAGCGTTGTGGAGGCTCCACAGGCATTGGGACAGCAGCTATGGCCTGCCCAGCACACCTAAGGGGAGACTGGCTCAATGCCTGGACCATATCTGATGAAATACTGGTATGGGAGGGGTTCTGACTGAGGTGAGAGGCTGGGGATTTGGCAACTAAGAATGGATTGTTAAGTGAGGGTTGGGGAGGGGCATGAGAGGGCTAACCTATTGACGTAGGAAGGAGGATAAGATGAGCGGCAGGGGGGATGGGGTCATAGTAGATGAGTCATTGACCGGGGAAGTGCATGGAAAAAGCTTAACGAGAGGTAGGGTTCGGGAGGGGGTTGTGGGTCGGATGCGAGCAATATTGGATAGACTTGGAGGTTTGATTGCGAGGGGGAGGGATGTGGTGGTTTGGAGGGGCATGGGTAGGGTGATTTGGGGTAGTGCGACTGGATGGGTTAGGGAGTCTGAGTGATGGGTTGTTGGAGGGGTTAGGGGAAAAGTTTCTAGGTTTTGCTAGCTCAACAGTGAGGGGTTTACCATCCATTCTCCAGCCATTGAGCACCCCAATTGTAGCATAGGCATCTACTGAGTATTGGAAACAGACAAAACCACAGCCACGATGATGACAAAGCTTCTCGTTCCACGGTGTAAAGGTGTCGGTGACCTTTCTATACTTCCCAAACACCCTGTATAAATCTTCCTCTGAGGTGTCAAAAGAAATGTTATCCATGAAAATGATATAGCCTCCATTCCTGCTCGTTATTCTGGCATGTCCAACACTCCTGCATGAATCCTAGGAGTGTAGTGTATCTGTTAGTTGAGATATACCTCTCCTAGGCTTACTTTGCAAGCCACAAACAATCTCCATTCTTATCTTAGAATAGCCTAAGTCAGCGCACTTCGCTAGGCCCTCCCAGATTGCTCAAAATTCAACCTGGGAGCTAGAGCCCGCCCCATAGCTTGAGGAGAAACTAAAAATAAAATTCCCTTCACAACATCTCCCAATGCTCCGCCACCACCCGATGGGCCCGGGTTTCCTATTGCGAAACCATCGACGTTAATTTTTATCCACCCCCTATTGGGCCGAATCCATTTCACTACCCTGGAATACTTGGTAAAGGGCACCGGGTTGACAATGCGAAGACACAAGAGAAGATGGGTAGATCGCCTGTTAAGGCTATTGCGAAGAGGCAGAAGGGCCGATTTTCATGATCCAACGGTGGATTTGGGCTATGACTCTGAAAACGCTGAATGTTGAGCTATCGAATAGAGCTCTATTCCTTTCTAGCCATATCTCTCAGAAGATGAATGAAGGGAGGATTGCGCACAAAGGACGGAGGTGGTCTGGATTGGAGTTTGTCCTCCACAACGTGGCCCTGTCCATAGCTGAAAGTCGAGCCATACCATGCACCCTGAAAAGGGATTGGAAGTAGCTCCAAATCTTCCTTGCAGCTGGGCCTGCTGAGAATAGATGGTCTATGGTCTCAGAGCTAGGCTGAAGAAGAGGGGGGCAGCACGAACACTTAGACGTGAGCTGGATGCCTCTAGCTTGGATTCTGGTGTCCACTGGGATGGCTTTATGGAAAATCTTCCAATAGAGCAAAGAGATCTTTAGTGGAACGGAAGGGTGTCAAACCCATTTGACCCAACCATAAGTAGTCCCCGTTGGTCTTAAGATGTTCCAAGCCGATTTAACTTCAAAATTCCCCGACAAGGAGGGCACCCAGATTCCTCTATCGTCCTTTGACGTGGTGTAGATTCCTTCCTCGGCTATATGATCCACAACCACTGACAGGAGGAGGGAAGGCGCTCACATCAGGTCAAGCCAGGCATAAGGCCTATAAAATCACGAACCTGGATATTCTGATCATGGGAGGGCTGAAGAGACCATTTAGAGAGTGGCCTGAGCCCCGACTAGCTATCGCCTTAGAAATGCAGATTTTCTCTACCCACGATCCAACGGGAACTAGCTGCAACCTGAGGAAACATAGCAGCAATGCATTTCCAGATAGGGGAGGAGAGTTTAGATTGAATGGACCCATCAACTGCTGCGATGTGCACCTAATATTTGCCATTGATGAAGCTTGTCCAGCTGCTAAATTTCCCAGAGCAAATGACGTTTCAAGCCATTGATCCCCATGCCTCCCTCCTCCTTTGGACGGGAAATGAGTTCCCACCTCAGCCAATGACAGTGCCTACGGGTTCCCTCCTAGCCCCAGAAGAAGTTGGCACAGGCCTTTTCAAGCTCCCCTAGAAGGGACGAAGGGATCTCAGTCGCTGCCATAATATGAACCGGGATGCTGTTGAGGACGTGGTTGATGAGCGTGGCCCGAATGGCTTGGGACAATAGTTTGGTCTTCCAGCCGAAAATTCTGCATTGAACCTTTTCTAGGATCGGTTTGAAAAATGACTTTGATGCTCTCCCTTTGAAGATCGGGACCCCCAAGTAGGTGAACGGGGTTGCTCCTTGGTGGAAACTGAGAGTTCTTTAGGTTGATTTGATCCTGGATTGAGATTGGGAGGAAGAGAGAATGAAGAAACTTTTGTTGTTGCTGACTTTCTGGCCAGAGGCTGCTTGGAACATGCTGAGAAATTCTGCGATTTTTGCAAGTGTAGGCTTCCCCTCGTTAGCGAGCAGCAATGTGTCATCCGCGAACAGTTGGTGGGTGATGACCGGGCAATGTCTGCGAGTGGCATAAGGGAGGCAGGAGCCATTTGTGAAAAGGAGATGGAAGCCTCGGCTGAGCACTTCAGATGTTAGGATGAACAACCCAGGGGAGATTGGGTCGCCTTGACACAGACCTCTGGAAGAACGGAAGAAGCCACAAGGTTCACCATTAATGAGGACTGAAAACCAAGAATTAATCCAACATTTTTCAGCCAAAGATATCCAAGTAGGATCGAAGCCAAAACGGTATAGGACTTCCTTGAGGAAACTCTAGTCCATCCTATCGTAGGCTTTTTCCATGTCCAGCTTGATAAGAATCTTTCCCCCTCTGACTTTCCTATCGATGTCCCTGAATAACTCTTGAGCAAGAGCGCAATTCTCTGCAATGGATTTTCCTTAAATAAAAGCCCCTTGCTCATGAGAGACAATCTTAGGAAGAAACCTGCTAAGCCTGTCTGCAATCAGTTTGGAGAAAATTTTATAAATGTAATTACATAAACTTATGGGACGAAAATCGGGAATTATTTTGGGTTTGCAGATTTGGGAATGAGGCAAATTAGCGTAGCTATGTACGCTCTCGGGAGAGAGTCCCCTTTGAAGAAGGAAAGTGCCGCCTGATGGATGCCATGACCTATAGTTTCCCAGCAACCTTGGAAAAATGCCCTTGTGAAACCATTGGGACCCGGGGCTCCGTCTTGGTGAAGGCTGTTGACGGCTAGCTTAACCTCGTCGATGGTCGGGTCCTGCATTAGATCCTGGTTGTCTTAAGCAGAAATCAACGTTAGAATGGAGCTGAGAATACTCTCATGGAGCACCACAAGTTCAGCTGTCATGAGAGAAGCATAATACTCTGCTACTACCTTCTTGATGGAAGGTTGGTTTGACGAAATCCGCCCATCTGCCAACTGGATACACTGGATGGATGACCTCCTGGCTCGATCGGATGTCATATTATGGAAGAATCTAGTGTTCCTGTCGCCTTCTTTCAGCCAATTACATCTAGACTTCTGCTTCCAATAAATTTCTTCGCATAGTTCCAGGTGGGCCAGATTTGTCTTGGCTGGATCTAGCTTGTGAAGATGATCCTGGGATGGGTCTAGGCCCCTAATCCTTGTATAGGCTGGTAGATTGGGCTTGGCTTGAGGCCTAGTTAACATAGGTGATGGTAGTGAACAAAAAAAGGTGTTGGTAGTGAATCTATGGTTGGTCACTATCCACTATGAGTGGCCCAGGGGATGAAATGTGTCACACAAATCATTGTTTGTACTTCAAATTGTATGTGAAACTTATCGGGTTGGTTAGGCCCACTAGGCCTTGTTATGGTTTTAGGGTTTATGGGTTGGCTAGGCTACATTCCTAAGGATTTTCTAAAGTTAGAAGTTATCTCACATGGTCCAAGAAAATGTGCATCATTGCTGGTGAGGGGTGTCTACAACTCCTCACCGCTCTAACTTCACATGATGAGCCTACGTTCTTTCCCAATGCCATAAAACTTCCTCATTGATGTGAAGTAATGGCAATAGAAATTCAAGCATTAGAGCAAAATGGAACATGGACTTTACAGTACTTACTGCTTGACATAAAAGATATTGGAAGCAAGTGGGTTACAAAATTAAGTACCATACTGGCAGAGTTATCGAATGCTTCAAAGTATGCTTAATGGCCATAGAATGTAATCAAATTAAGGGTCTCAATTTTCATAAAATTTTTACACTTGTTGCCAAAGTGGCCATTATTCATTGTCTCCTAATTGTACCTGTCATTCGCCATTGGTCACTCCATCAATTAGGCGTCAACAATGCCTTCCTCTATAGAGACCTTCACAAGGCAGTATATATGAGACCTCAACTAGGAAGCAATGTGTTTCCTGTTTCAATAAATCCATATATGATTTTTAAAAAAGCATCAAAAAACTAATTTAAGAAATTGTCCTCTATAGTGAAAGAAGGAAATTATCCTCAATTATTAGTAAATTATTTACTATTCACTCATTCAGATGGCCCTCACTTTACAACAGTCATTGTCTATGTTAACAATATTATCTTGATAGGAAGTGACCCCATTGTCATCGCTGCTTTAGAAACATTTATTAATAATAAGTTTCATGGTAAAGATCTCGGCCTCACTCACAGAAAGACATTTTACTAAATCAAACAAAGTATACTTTTCATAACCTTAAAGATAGTGGCCATGTTGGGGCTTGACCTGCCACTTTCCCCATAGAGCAAAATTTGCACTTAATTGAAGACCATGGCACACCTCTTCCAGATCTCACTACATATCATCAACTCATTGGACATCTCATTTAACCATCACTCGCCCCAACATCATTTTTGTGGTCGACATCCTAAGTTATTATTATTTTTAATTATTAAAACCAGCTGCTAAATTTCCATATATCGCACCAAAATTTACAATTCGGGCTCTCCAGGAGAAAAATGGACCTCAGGAGAGCCTATCATAACTACAAACAAAGGTCAGCCCAGTTTGGACCTGTGGGAGAACTACCCACAAGGCAACGACCACATCCGACCAAACCAAAAAACCGTGGCCCAAGAGAAGCTCAAAGGTGGGCTGCAAGAGAAACCCATAACACCATGTTAGACCATTCTGACGGCTCCCAATTGTTCACACCCTAAGTATAGGATTGTGATGTAGTCATAATCTCAATGAGACCAAGGTCGAATCCACAAGGACTGAACCTTATACATAATCTGAAAGTAACCAGAAATAGAACCAGACGAAGATATAATATAAATCAGAGGAATATAAGGGAATAATGGTGAAAGTATTAATCTAAAACTTGTAAAAT
Source organism: Magnolia changhungtana (assembly GCA_030180095.1). Classification (NCBI taxonomy): domain Eukaryota; kingdom Viridiplantae; phylum Streptophyta; class Magnoliopsida; order Magnoliales; family Magnoliaceae; genus Magnolia; species Magnolia changhungtana. The sequence goes on along the minus strand of JASAUF010000081.1, from coordinate 182,836 downwards.
TCGAAAGTAGGAAACTAGGGATTCAGGGGATCCACTTGTAGAGATCAGAGAGATCTACGCTTGACTCATGAACTCAACTGAACTTCGAGTCTCATCTTCATACAGTTAGAAGATATATCACTAAAACTCAATCTGAACTTCATTCGATTTAGTTTTCAAAGAGATGAAAGGTATAAGAATTAGAGATGATTCCATCACAAAACCATGCCCTCTATCATCCAATCATGTCCAAGGGGCAATGATGAATAACAAGGCTCTCTAACTTCACAATCAAAATAATGGAAAGAGAATACTTACAGTCATCGCAGATCTATTGTAATTTCAGTCAAAACAATCCATTAAAAACTAGAGGCATTCCTATTAATCAAACTAAAATCAACATCAGTTTAGTCTAACATGAATCAAAGTTGTAGAGTCTTTCCCATCACGCCACAAGCTTCACCTCTTAGACTTAGCTAAGAGGTTTAGCAAATCATGACCATGATTAATAATCCTCTAATAAAAAATATATATAAATCAATATATATATATATATATATATATATATATATATATATATGGGAAAAGGTATAATGAGCTCGAGCGTTTTATGGTCGTCCATGAGGTCAAGCTGTGTGGGCCACACCGTGATGCCTTTTGAACATCAACACCATCCACCAGATGCACCATTCCATCGTGGGCCTGGACGGCCCAAAATCAAGTCAATCTGTGACTTTTGTGGGTCACACCACATACAGAAGTGCAGAGGGGCCGTGCACCATTAAAACATTCATAACCATTTTTGAGGGCCCACCGAGATGTGGTTTCCAAATCTAGCCCATCCATTATGTGTGTCCCACTTGAATGAGGGTTCAGACCAAGTTTCAGGTGCATGGAAAACTCAGGTGGGCCCCACCAAGTGCTTTTATATGTTTTTGGCATGTATTCACATGATTTTAGATGGTGTGGCCCACCTGAGTTCTATATACTGGTGATTTTGGGCCGTCCAGTGCCCAAGATGGAATGGTGCATCCGGTGACTGTTGATTTTCGAAAGGCATCACGGTGGGGCCCACACAGCTCGACCTCATGGATGTCCGTAATACGCTCAAGCTCATTGTACCTTTTCCCTATATATATATATATATATATATATATATATATATATATATATATATATATATATATAACAAAGGAAAGAAAACACCGTTTAGAAACTGCTCCACGTCCAGCTCTCCCTCTCTCTACTCCACGTCTAGGACTTTCCTACAATGCTCTCTTTCTCCTCTTTCTTTTATAAGGTGAGGCAGTGGAGAGCTTTCACGCACAAGAGGCTGTGTGTGTTGAAGTCGGTGGCATACGTAAAAGCTTACGCAGCCAGCGAAAAAAAAACCTTTCATTTGATCCCGTTTTTGGGACGATGGAGTGGCTACTTTCGGAATCGTAGCCATTCAGACTCCTTGGTGACAGATGGCCGCCCCGTAGGAAGGTTTTGGATGGTCCAGATGGGCAGTCCGATCACCTCCATGATCGTGCAACGGACGAAAGTCCTGTCTCCTCTCAGACACGCGTATCTTAACGTAGGGAGCTGCGCTGATGCTTGGTGGGGCCTACTTCAGCTGACTTTTGAGAAATCCACACCGTCCACCGGATTCCTCTCGGAATTTTGGTTGAAAATGTGTATTTTTGGCCTTCTGTTGATGAGGCCCACAGGATCTTTTTGTCTACAGTTCATCTTACGTTTGGACGGTTGAGATCCGTTATCTACTATCTTTCGAAAAACCACCACCTGAGACTGAGTGAGAGGGGCCATGTGAGTCTCCTGGACGGTCTGGATCGGACCGTTGATGCACGGTGGTGGCCCACAGGACCCAACCAGTTGCTCTGTTTGCAACAACAGAGAACGACAATTGCCATTTTTGAATTTCTAGCCGGTCAACAACCTGTTGACCGACTGTACTAGCTCGGTGCACAGCGGTTATGCACCGACTGTGCACTCACACCCATGAATGTGGGGTCCACCTTTATGTAAATGAGAAATCCAGGCCATCCATCAGTTCTTTCAGATAATTTAAGGGGTTGAGCCCAATTTTGAAGCATAACCAGAGATCAGGTGGGTCCCAGATTGATGATTTGTACTCTGATCTGTCCTTTGGGTCATTTCCACAAAGTTCCAATGGCTGATTTTTTATATGTATGGTTAATTTATGGTCCTCATACCATATATGAAGTTTCAAGCTGAACGGATGGAGAAAACCCTTTGATCTTGCATTCTAGATGATTCTCAGGCCTTTTTAACGTGACTGACTTTATTTTCTCGAATCCTGGGCATGTAACTTCTTCGATCTCGGGCCCCTGGAGTCTGTCCCTTGCCTTGGTGATTTATGAGTGTTAAATCCATACTTTTAGTACCTTTTTCCAGTCCAGGCTCCTGAGCATCACAAACACAATTAAAATGGGGTGTTAGACGGTATTATGCTCGTAAAATCAGGTAATAACTAGGGTGTAATATGCAATATTTGACCCTCAACACCAATCCCACCTTGTCAAGGAAGAGCAAGCCTCTGACCACATCCTAAGTTAGTTCATGCGCAATACACACTAACTTTTTTATCACCCTGCCATTCAAGTACTTCAAGATCTCAAATCCTCTCCTTCTAGCAAGAGAATCATTCTTCCTTCTAGCAATTCCCTCCAACTATATGCTTATTGTGACTTTGATCGGTCCAATTACTCTAAGCATGTCGATCCACAACAAGTTAATAATGCTTGGTCAATGCCCCATTTCTTGGAAACAAAAGTAGTTGACAGTTTTAAGATCATCCACTAAAGCTAAATATCATGACATGGCCAATGCAACTTGTGAACTTATTTGGCTTTAATCACTACTTTAAGATCTTGATGTCCACCACCCTCAATTGATGCAGCTTCATTGTGACAATCAAGCTGCCTTTCATATTGTCACTAGCCTTGTTTTTCACAAATACACTAAACATATAGAGATTGATTGTTATCTTGTCCCAAAAAAGATTACTACTGCGATTCTCTGCATTTATTACATGCCTACCAATCAACAACTTATAGAGATCTTTTCCAAAGCTAGTGCCTACCAATCAACAACTTGTAGAGATCTTTTCCAAAGCTATTGGTCAAGACTCCGTCATCATCTTCTTCACAAATTGGGTGTTACAAATCTCCATGCTTGAACTCGAGGGGGGATATTATGAATGATTTGATCTTCCTCCATGTATATTAGGTAAGAATTAATCTTCCTCCATGTATGTCAGGAAAGACTCAATATCCTTCCATATTCTCTGAGATTTAATTCTTCCTCAATGTATTTCTTTTGTATTGGGAGCCATTCCCTCTGTATTTATACACCATAATAATTAATAGAAAAACAAGCAATTCCTCCGTCTCTAAATTTCACTTTAAACCATGACTGTATAGTAGCCCATTTGATGATTAGAGTGGCTTGTTTTCTGACCACTACACATACAAGATGGGCCGCAACTGAGGAATGACCTGGACCTCGAACCCACATGCTAGCAGTGGCACATGTGACGCAGAGTACAATTCAAAATCCCACCGTCGCATGTATCTGCAGGAGAGCGTACTTGTACTACATTTCAATGCTAATGCATGGCTGCCATTTTCTTGCAGGAGAGAGTAACTTGCATCTGGATTGGCATACACGCTTCGAGATATGCTTGGGAACAGCAAGAGGTCTCGCTTACCTTCACGAGGAATCCAGGCCCCGCATTGTTCATAGGGATGTCAAAGCCAGTAATATTCTGCTTGATGCTAATCTCAATCCAAAGATATCAGATTTTGGTTTGGCCAAGCTCTACGATGACAAGATGTCCCACATCAGTACCCGTGTCGCAGGGACAATGTAAGCATTGTTGAAACTTCCCATTCTCCTTCATTTCTAAAGGTCATGTTTGGATGCTTCATTGAACATAATTGCAATAATCCAACTCAATGTAGAGCCTAAGACTGAAGCAGAAGTTCCATTTCATGATTTCAATCTAGGGGTTGATTTGTCATTATGAATGGAGTGGTGTTGCACAGTTTGGTAATTTTCCAATTTGATTTTAAATTATTGCAATGCAAGTCAATTGAGCATCCGAACACAGACTAAATTTCTTATCACGGGATGTTGGTTTACATTGGAGTGCCTCAAACTGCTATCTTGTTATACTGGAAGTGGCTACATCGCACCAGAGTACGCCATGCGTGGGCATCTGACGGAGAAGGCTGATATATTTGGGTTTGGAGTCGTTGCTCTGGAGATTGTAAGCGGAAGGCCAAACCCATGTGAGAACGTGTATCCAGAGAATATGTATCTCGTTGAATGGGTATGACATTTAATTTTCCTCCTAACATAAATCGGAAACGTAAAGGCTGAAAGTCAATTCTTTCATTTTGGAAAATTCTCTTGAGACTCCGAAATTCTTTGGTAGTTAGAAAAATGAGACAAAGTTAAACTCTTATTTAAGAGCTCAATGTCAGTTAGCTTTAGTAACGATTTAGCTGACTTTTGATGTTCTGCCTCCCAAACGAGTATCCAATAACAACATTAATGTTGTGGCTGAATAGGCGACTGACCTCATTAGATCTTGATCTTACACTAACGTGTCTACCTATCTTGGTGCTTGGAGTAATTATATTTTGGTTTGAATTGAAGCCTCAATTTCATTTTTGGCACGCCTACACATATACACCCAAAAATAGCAGCAACAGGGTGCATCCAAACGTGACCTTAAATAATTACATGGGGCACACTTGCATTCTAAACTACCAATATGGGGCTCTTGAAATATCCATCCAACAAACACGGCGGACATTTTCCAATATGGTCACTGTATTGTTGCTTCGGTAGGCTCGTGCTCCCTATTGCTTTTGTATATGGTTTACAAGATAGGTGGGCCCTCAACCTTTTTGTGGGGTCCCACCCGAATGTGTAATTATCCTTCCCTCATTTAATAAAATTTTCATATATATATATATATATATATATATATATATATATATATATATATATATATATATATATATATATATGAGATTTTTAGGCCAGATCATCAAGATTGGTGGGGAATTGGCATAAGTGACCCACATCTCATTTCTCATTTCTTTCGTTTTTTCTTTTTTTTTTTTTACTTTTTTTTTTAAATGTTTTTGGTTGTATTCAATCCGTTCTATGACCTTGTAGGCTTGGCATCTCCATGAAAACAACCGCGCATTGGAACTGGTTGATCCAACACTATCCAACTTCGACGCAGAAGAGGCAGCTCGGATGATCGGCATTGGTCTTCTATGTATCCAGGCATCACCATCACTACGGCCGCCCATGTCACGGGTGGTGGCCATGCTGCAGGGAGACATTGAAGTGAGCACCGTCATGTCAAAGCCAGGCTACTTAACTGATTTGCCCCCCAATTATACAATCAGCTTCATGAGTGACGGCACTTTGACAGCATCGACTAGTGTAACTTCCAGCAGCCAAAAGTTATCATCCGGGAATGAAAGCATCTCACCCTGACAACCTTTTAGCTGATGCTTCTCGAGGTTGACCGCATCCGATCTCTCCATACTTGCATAAATATATGTGCATGCATATAAGACAACATATTTAGAAGCCAGGCGGTTTGGTTGTTGGTATTTGATACATGCTTTGCATTTATTTAAGTCACGTTTGGATGATAAGTTACTTTAAATATGTTGCTTATTCCAACAGTAACTTACCTTGGTTTCAACTTAATTAGGAGATAAACATGTTTGGCAAGTATGTTCAGTAAAACACCAGACGTTGGGTTATTGAAACCCCCAACCCAGCAATGCGGTGAAAGTGGAGCCCACCCTAATGTATGGGTTATATATCTACTCCGTCCATCCAATTTTCCAGATCATTTTATTACTGGCCCAAAAATAAGCCAATCCAAATCTCAGGTGGCTCACCACAGGAAACAGTCGTCATTGAACGCCACGGTTGAAAGTTTCCTAACGCCCACTGTAATGATTATTTTCCATCTAACATATTGATAGGATCAGGTAGACCAAAATGAAAGGAAAAATACAAATATCATCTTGATCCAAAACTTTTGTGGCCCCCAAGAATTTTTTAATGGCAAGCGTTCAAGTATCATGTTTCCTTTGGGGTGGTCCAATTCTGAATTGGATCTGCTTTGTTTTTAGGCTTCTGCTCTGAAATGAGCTGGAAAAACGGATGGACGGCATGGATATAAAAAAGATGGAAGGCATGGATATACAACACATCTATCCAAGTGGGTCCGCGGTAAGGGCTTGAGTAAACACGTTAGTACCCTGACCTTGCGGGACGTGGATTGTTGGTTAAACCTAACTCCACGTGCCCAGGGCCCACCATGATGTTTCTTAGAAATCTACTATGTAGATTTATTTTACCATGTCATGTTAGGAAGTGAACCCAAAGACAAGGTAAATCAAAGGCTTAACTGAGCTACATTGAAGGAAAAGATGGAGATTCAATGACCACCATTGAAATATTTCTAAGGCCCACTATATGATTATATGCCATCCAAACTGGTTATTAGGTAATTCCTACCTCATAAGATCATATGAAGAAACAGGTGTACAGGTGCACATTTCAAAAAACAATTAAATGTGAGCCTCATGACTATTTCAAAAGGGGAGGTTCAATACCACAGTTTCAATTAGCATGACCCACTTGAGTGGTGGATCTACCTCATATTTGGGACCACAGCTTAAAATGAGCCAATAAAAATGATGGGTAGGGTGGATTTCTCAAAACATTATGGTGGGACACTTGATTTTTTGAGCTCCTACCTTCCAAAGTGGGGTTAATAATACTTTTTCTAATTGTGTGGCCTACATGAGTATTTGATCTTCACTGTATTTGACACACTGATTAAAATGAGATGAAAAAACTGACGGCGGTGGTGGATTTCTTGAAAACATTATGGTGGGTCACATGACAATGGCCCGGTGGTTTCAATAGTAGGTATTCAAAATATATATATATATATATATATATATATATATATATATATATATATATATATATATATAAACAAAACAAAACAAAACAAAACAAAACGACAAAGAAAAAAAAGGCCAAGATAAAACTCAAATATTTTTATTGAATAATATCTAATATGTATGATTTCTCCATTATATCATTATAAAGAAATATAAAACCCTAATTTGTAACTACCAAAAATAGTAAAATTTTAGTCCTAACAAAAGTTACCCAAAATAGTAAAACTCGTCCTAATTTGCAAAAAAATATAAAGTCCAGATAAACTTTATTAGAAGAGTCGTAGCATGATTACAAGTCATTTCTAAAAAAAGATGAAAATCTAAGACTTTAAAAATAAGAAAATATGACAAAAATTAAAATTATTAAAAATAATATTTTTTTAAAAAAATTTTGTTTTTAAATTGGAGTTGTGTGTTTTCTCATGAAATGGATGCATGCGACCCACTTAATGGGTCGGTTAATTGTGGATCGCCCATTATGGTAAAGATTGATAGCTTGTGCATCCCGTAACAATAATCGAATCAAAAGTCATGGTTGATTTATAGTTCACACTTCAAACATTAATTTCTTCATAGCCCAATTACGTTATGCCCTATATAGGACTCACTCAGATTTAATGGATTACTTCCACTTCCATTTGGCCTTTTTATGGTCCAACCATGTTAGAAATGTATATGTATTAATGATGTTGTGAGGGGCTCTATGAAGTCTAAAAATATATATTTTTTCTATCTAAGCCGTCCATATATTTGGAAATATTACTTTAAAGCATGAAATAAAAAAAAAATCAGCTAGATGAAAGGCTCAAGTGGACCACACGGTAGGAAACTTGGAGATTAAATCACATTTGCTTCATATGGTGTGATCTACTTGGGCCTTCAATCTACCTTAAGTTTAGGATGATGAACTAAAATAATTTAATAAAATTAATAGTAGGAATGGATAAACCAAATCCATCATGGTGGGCTCCACGGAGCCCATGTCAGGACCGTCCACGGTCCGTCTCGTGAGAGGACTTCCAAATTTGGGCGCGCACTCATAACAGAGCCGCGCCCAAATCGGGGTTATTTCTCTCTCCCTTTCCCAATCCTCTCTCTCCCTCCCGATCTCTGCTCTATCTCTCTCATTCTCCTCCCTCTCTCTCCTATGCATCTCTGCCTCTCTTCTATCTCTCGCCATTGCAGCAGCCGTAAAGCTCCTACCCAAAGAAACACACGCCGTGAAGCTCCTCTCCATGGGTTTGATATCTTCTTCTCTTTCTCTGTCTTTCAGATTTGATACATGCTAACTGTTGGATGAAATGGCCTGCTATCTGTTTGTTGAAATGGCTGGATGAAATGGCATGCTATCTGTTTGATGAAATGGCTAGATTTTATGCATGCTATCTGTTTGATAAAATTCCTCTGTTTAATATATTAGTCTTTTAGAAGATCATTTCTTAAACTACATTTTTCAGTAGAGAATGGATCACCTTCAGGATAAATCATTGCCCTTGTGGCGCCATACCATCTTTCCTGTCAACATGAAAATGGTAGACCCCATCATGAAGTTCACCTGGCACAAAAATCAGGACAGTTTGCTCATCAGATGCACCAAACTGTTGGAATCAATGGACAGACGACGATCTGATTTGACATATTGGTGTGGCCCACCTAGAGCGCAGATCAGCAAGAAGGGTGCGGCATACCATGTTCACGGTTTGGATGTTCTACACGAGTGGCAGGTTGGAGAGAGATCATATCAGTTCTCTTTTTCAACTCATGTCAGTACCCAGATTAAGAAAAATTCCAACTCCAATCACTGTTTACATGATACAACAACATGGGTGTGGAAACCACGGGCCCACCTGATGAACAGGGCTCCAAGCTCACATGTGTGTGCCATGTTTGTGCTTGCGGCGCTTGTTTGGTGTTTGTAGATAGGTGTCTGCAGTTAGCATTCCTGCATGCATTGGGCTGGCCCAAGGTCTGTCAACGTGTGTGGTGGCTAGCCATTCTAAAATGAGAGTTATGCTGTCTAGCTGCCTTCTGGGCATCAATGAACTGGCCTATCAGGCGCAAGATTCTGCAGCTTGCTTTGCTTTCTTTTGCTTTTCTTTCGTACAGTCTGTTCTGGCCTGCCTAGTGGGTAAGGCCATTGTAGTTTTGGTTTTTATTTGTAGCGAGCATCAGAGAATGCATATTTTATCAGTTTCACTGATATTTTAGAGTTGTGTACATTACTGTAAAACATAAACACCAAGTTCTGAGTTCTGCCAAGGACTAGTTAGAATAAAATTAAGACTTACCAGCCCACATAACAACTCCTCCAGCATTCTCAATTCTATTACGCTCATCACTTCTATTGGGTTTATGATCTTCAGAAAGAGCTATGGCTGTCCAGCAGGAAGAACATGAAAACTGAAGTTAAAACTTTAAGTTGCAACTAATTGCCTCCAGTATTCATATCTAGAGAGATAAATCCCACACACTGGGCACAAGTACTGAACAATCATTTAAAAAGCATGCTCGAAATCTTGAGTAACAGTTATTATTATTATTATTATTTTTGTTAAAAAGGAAATTGAATATTTCAAAGTCCAAAAGAAAATATGCATGTTAAGGAACAAGAATCTACTTATCAATATGCAGGCTGAAAGCAGTCCAAAAAGGAAAATTGCTTCAGGAGGTGGAAAAAGAATGGGATTCAGAACTGCCGAGCAGGCTTCACCTTAATCTTGCATTTCAATTATGACACCAACAGAGTTTTCTTTTTAACACTGAACAAAGTATGGTATTCGTATGTGTCGGGTAGGTTATCTCCCAGCAACACCATCCTTCTGTTCTCTCCCACCAAGGCTTAAGTTTGGGGTTGGTTGTTACTCTCATTTGAGTTTCATAATCATTAACTCACTTTCAGTTCTACCTATAATAAGAATACCATGTAAGAAAATAAGAGAGAGAAATAGGATGGGCAATGTGGAACAGAAAGTTTATGGACAATGTGGAACAGAAAAGAGTCTTGGCCGCTCCATTGTCTAGGGAATTTTCCGGATCTGTTCCGTACATGATTTACACATTCTCAAGCTGACCACCAAGCACGAAAGAACAAAATATACTCCAATTGGTGACTTGAACCCAAAGCCATGTTGTAAAAATAAAATAATCTTGTAACCACTGGATGCACCAATAACAAGGATACTCATCCTTTTTAAAGATTGCAATATCAGAAATGTATCAGATGCATATCTGCCACACATGCACATGTATAGGAACTCCTGGTTTTCCAAAAATGCTATCTACCAGCCTATCCCAGTTCCTCACCCTTAACCACTAAGAAGCTAGTTCTCTTTTGAAACCAACCACTAAGTAGCTAGTTTCTGTTCTGAAACCAGAGGTTCAAAGATGTGCACTCTTCGAAATCCTTAACAATTGGACTCAAACAGAAAACATCACAACCACAATCCCACAAGTCTCAGAAAGTTGTGAACAGGTTTGGAACCCAAAACGATAGATACAGCACCCAATACTCATAGACAAGCATGGAGGACTGGGGACGCAATTGTTTGCTTCAAATCTATAGAGTTTCTGCATATGCATAGACAAGCATGGAGGACTGGTTGTCTTCCTTTCAAGTCTTTAGTAGAAAGCAACATAATTGCAATTTTGAGCCTATTTCATTTATATGAATAGTAAGGGCGGTAGTTGCAATATTGATTGTTTCTGTATTTTTTATATGATCATTGTTAACTTATGCATCCAAATGCAGCAATAGTCAATTGTAAAGGTAAAAGATTGTTGGCCACATGCATATAATTGATAAATTTTGATGACTTACAGTTTGACGGTGATCCTTGATAAAGTGGAATGACACAATCGAATTCGTATAGCTGGACTCATCAGTTGGGATAAGGCTTATGTGATGATGATCGTCATCATCATGAAAATGCATATAATCATGGTATTAAAAAAAGGTTATGAAATGGTTATTATGTAATGGTAAAAATGGGACCCGTTATGCGATAAGATGCCTAATGCCATTCTGAAAGAAAGAAAGAAAAAGGCTGTAATGAGCTGATACATTTTCTCCCTTTCTACCAGGCAACAATGAATTACACAATTTTTAGTTATTTGTATTGAGAAGGTAAATAGCCATGCTAGGCAAGTGAAAAATCTCAAGATAATGCATTTGTCAGACATGCATACAACTGTTGAAAACCTGACAGCTGACACATCCTTAAAATCATGCGGTGGCCCACACAGCACCGTCAGCAGGCAATCCAGATCCCTCATGATACTGGTGAAAGATTTCTTGTCTGATTGTACGAATAATTCTGGCTGTAGAGTTAATTACAGTCACCTGGTTATACATTTGTTTGATTCATCTATCGAAGTAGAAAACAATTGCAATCTTTAAAAAAAAAAAAAAAAAAAAAAACAGAGAGTGGAAAACAAGTGCTGACCCCTGTAATCCTGTTGTTTGTTGTAGGTATTGCATCTGCTTCAAAAATATTTGGGAGAATATGTCCAGGGCCTTTCAATAGAAGCTCTAAGAGTCGGTGTCTGGAATGGTTTGCACAAGTGTTCACCATGTTCTAATCTTATAATACAATTTACTAATCTTCTGGCGCCTCTTTTTTTTTTTTTTTTTTTTTTTTGAGTTTAACTGTAAGATTGAAAATACTTCGTAGGTGACACATAATTAGCATAATTCTATCAGGTTGTGTTTGGTAATTTATGTGCTGTATATTGTTTCTCTTTGCTGTGTTAATCCATCAGCTTTGTATACTGTTTTGGTTCTATAGACCTGTATCCATTTCATTTTTCCACTCAAATCTTTCAGTTGTACTTCAATGTTTCTTTTCATAGTTGCATGAAGCAGAATGGGCTTGGGTGCTAGAGTGAGAACAGGGTAGTTCTCAAGATATTAAGAAGCAAAAATGTCTATGTAAATCATTTGTGATTTGTTACCTTGGACGATTTCTGAACAATCCAAAATCATTTGTGATTTGTTACCTCTAGTGGTTGTTTTGCGATTTGAAGGGTTGGTTTTTGATGATATGGTTAACTCATTTATGGTGGTGGATTTGTGACAACTTTTACTGGTTTGTGATTGTCAATTTGTCATTTACTTGTAATAAACTAAGAGCTTAGGAAATTGCAGTTTTCGCTGATGTTCTTCATTTTCTGGTCATTGGGGAGGTTGCTGAGGTCTGTTTCTTGCTAACTGAGTACCTCAATTGTGAGAAGTTTTTTTTTTTTTCCTTTTTTCCTTCTTCTCACTTTTGGCCTCTTTAACCACACCAGCTTCAGTTTATCTATAGCAAGTCTTGCAAAAAGTTTGTTTCCCCCCTCATTGGTTCCATTTCTCTTGTAGGAGATGTTGTCCTCAAAGACTTGCAGTTGAAGGCAGAAGCGTTAAATTCTCTAAATCTTCCCGTCACTGTCAAAGCTGGTTTTGTTGGTTCAATAACCTTGAAGGTACTTTTCTTATCAACTGGCATATTCAATATTTCTGCATAATGTGTACTCAAAACTCCTGTTTTGTTATTGGATACTTGAAGGCACAGTTGTGTCACTTGTAAACTTCCTTTTATTTCTAGACTGATTGGTTACATCCACTGGTCTTATCTATATCAAATCCTTATTTTGAGAAGTTAATCTATTCAAGGTCTTTAAGTGACATGAATATTTCTTTATTCGTTTGTTTGACTTATTTTAAGATTCTATAGAGGCAGGTTGAAATTTTGATCCAAAACAGATTGAAACATACTTTAATTGCCACTTCATGTGGAAACTAAATGTTAAATATGCTTTGAACTATCCTTACAAAGTGGATTTGGCAAAAGATGTATCAGTTTTTTTTTAAAAAAAAATATTTAATAACATGCATTCATTTCTAGTCTCTCTCTCTCTCTCTCTCTCTCTCTCTCTCTCTCTCTCTCTCTCTCTCTCTCTCTCTCTCTCTCTCTCTCTCTCTCTCTCTCTCTCTCTGTACACACACACACACTGAGGTCCACGAGCAAAGATGTGTTGGGAACCTATATGCTTCGAATCCTTATATGAAGTGAGTGTTCTATCCAATTGTTGTGTTCTGCATGGCAGAGTTCCTCTGGAGACTGGTTATGTTGAAGCCACAACATATGATGCAAGCTTATCTCATGAAGTGATCTGGGGTTGCAATTGGTCTATATGAGATGAATGCTCACACCACATCAGTAATTGTTTTTGCTGCAGAGGCTACTGATTTGCTATATTTTTTCTTTTGTTTCTGCGTGGGTCTGGAATGACATTGTTAACTCTGATTGCATAGAATCACTAATAAATTGTCCTCTTTTTTTTTTTGTTTTTTTTTTTTCTATGCATACTTCCTCTATTAGATTGAAGCATTTGGTCAGATGGCCTTCTTGTTGGGATCAAGAGTATCTTTTTTCTCACCAAAAAATCAGGCTGGTACACTCATTAAGTTGTAATGATATTAAAAGCCAGTGGATGGCTTAGAAATTGTGTTGATGATGGTCCCAACAATTCAACAGTATAGATCACCTAGCTTTAGACTACCCCTGTACCAATCAGGTAAATAAGGACATGTTCAGGGTGACCTTGTGCCTAGGATAATTTTTTTGCTTTCATTTTTCTTTTCTTCACTACTATTGGAGTAATTTATTATCAATGTCCCATTTCTATGAATGTGAAAACTTGATTCTTCATTTTACTTAAGAAACAAAATGAAAATGTGAAGGTGTTCATACCCTCCATAACATGGAATTTTTTATTTTTATTTTTTAAAAAGGAAAGAAGGAAAGAAAGAAAAAGACTACTAGTAAAGCATAGGAGAAACTATTAAATTCCCACTGATGCATTACCATTTTCTGCTATTGGTTTATAGCTAAGGAGTAATAGGCTATTGGTTTGCCTTGAGTAAAGTTATGAATGCTTGTTATCTCTAGCTTTGCTATTCCAACTTCCAGTATTCCCTGTTCAATTATCATTATTGTGCCACCGAACGTATCCTTAACTATTATCTTTTTTGAACTAATTTCACTATCTTTACTGTAAACATTGACCCAGGTTTCTGAGAAGTGCAGAGGTCCCGATCCATCATGTGCCCAAAACCCTTTTAAGGTGCGCATTGAACCTCTGTTATGATTTCCTGCAACGATTGCCATAATGGCATCGCCATTTCACTATTTTTTGTATGCTGTTGGTAAGTAATGAAGACGTTATTTCCACAGGTCCTTCAGTTATTGAATGAACACAGTGGAGAAGAGCGGATTTTGCACTTGTATGATGAATGGTAAGCACATTGGACATTCTGGCCATGGAACCTTCTAAATGTTTCTACCTTCTTATTGATTTGAAATGGAGGGTTTCTGTTTCTTAGCTTCATGATCCTTCCAACCAGATCCACTCCCACTTTGTGCTTTGGACTCCCGCTTCCACTCCCTTGTTCTTTATAGTTGCCCGTGTTTTCTTTCTTTCTTTCTTTCTTTTTTTTTTTTTTTTTTTGAAACAAATGCTTCCCCACCCTCACACCCAAGTTTGTTGCTGCTTCATTTCATTCTTCGGGCAACCATATTATGTTTTGAGCATCTTGACAGTTTCTTGATGTATTTTAGGTTTTACAGTCTCATTGGACCTGGAGATACTTTAAATGTGATTGGAGAATTTGATGACCAGGGAAAATGCATTGTGGACCGTGATGACAATCTCGTCATCATTCATCCAGACATACTTGTCTCTGGAACACGGGTAATTGTTGCATATAGCTGCTTTAAGTTTCTGGTTCAAGTTTCAACTTCTGATCTGTGGTAAAATGTATGCTGGTTTTGGCAATGCCATTTGGAAACTAATTTTCGGACAGGATCATTGTAATCATTCTTGTTATTATATATATATATACATTTTTATTATTATTAAAATTAGCATATTGCTAGGAATTTCATTCTACTCTTAGCTACAGATATTATCCGTAGCTATATGTACATTTCGCTACACAGTATAGCTATGGATTATATCCGTAGCTATTGAATTCTATTGCTATGGATTTAATCCATAGCTATAACTTTTTAACCTTTAGCTACACCACCGTGCAATAGGTATTTAGCTACGGTTTTTATCCGTAGCCTATGCCTCCTTTTTTGGTGGTGCTATGTCAATGGTTGTGATGGGATGAAAGATTGTCCCAAGAAGAGAGAGAGACTCAGAGGGCAATTTGTTCAAGGAAACATGTTCTGGTCTAACATATGTGAATGGAACCTAGGTCATGCTTTAACATGTCGAGCAGCGCCATGTCATCCATTCAGTGAGGGTGGTTGAGCAAAAGGTCAATGTGCCAGAGCGGTTATCAAGACAAGTGACAAGGAAGGCAAGTACTGCTAAAATGGTTATGATAACCGTCAGGACATGGGAAGCATCTAGTTGCATGATCGATTTAATGCAATAAATAATGAAAGAAGTCAGTAGAAGAAGTTGTTTCATACCAACCAAACCAAATCAAATTTATTTTTCAATTATTTTGTGCTCCTTAGTTAGCATTATTATTATCATTATCAGTTGTTTACATTCCTTAGTATAATTGGTCATAATAACAAGTATCAATAATCAAGTAGTTGTTAACTTTAGTTGTAATTTGGGTCTACGCTTATATGTTGGATTCAATTTAAGTGTCAAGTAAGCTCTCCACTCAAAAAGGTGTTTTGTAGTTCTCACGACCGACTGTAAGAATTTATGTTATATTTTATCTGTATTGAAAAATCCTTTCATATAGAAGACAAAGGTGCAACCCATCTTCAGAGGATGAGCCATACCATCTGATAATCACTTGATAATTTTAAACATGGTGCAAAACTTTCTATCGTCGATTTGTGTGAGATTTTAGCACCATAGTTGCACCTATAACAGATTGCATGAAAAAAGGACCGTTCAAGTGGACCGATAAAGCTGACAAGAGCTTTCATGAGATCAAGCATCGTTCGTCTATAACATCAGTCTTGGTGCTTCCGAATTTTGACAAATTGTTTGAAGTTGAATGTGACGCTTCATACGTCGGAATTGGAGAAGTATTATTACAGGAAGGCAGGCCGGTAGCCTTCTACAGCGAGAAGCTCAGCGAAGCCTAAAGAAGTGGTTGACTTATGAGCTTAAGTCGTATGCAGTTGTTTAGGCGCTGCGACATTGGCGGCATTATCCGATTCAAAGAGAGTTTGTTTTGTACACTGACCATCAAGCATTAAAGTTTTTAATAGTCAGACTAACGTGAATGGTGTACATGCTAGATGGGTTGCGTTTTTACAGGAATTCACGCTCGTTCTGAAGCACAAGTTAAGATAGCAGAACAAGGTGGCTGATGCACTTAGCCATCGTGCATCACTACTTGTTACGATGAGTATAACGTCCCGGATTTTTCCCAACTTGGAGTTAGTCGTTCTTAGGCAATGGGTCAATCATAATACCTTACTGACTTCTCAAAACTCAATCCCAAAGTTTAAAATTCCTTTTCAACCAATTTCCTTCAAAATCTCACATTTCACCACCTTAATTTTCAAAATTTTCTAAGTACTTTCATATTAGATACTAATCCTTAAGTTTAAGTGATGAAGAACAATACTTAAACTAAAATTTACTATAAATAGTAAATAAATAAATAAAATGGGTTTTTGACCATTAACCTTAAGAAATCTCATAAAATAAATAGGTTATTTGGATAGATCAGCTTCTCCTACCCCAAAATCATATATTGCACGTCGAATAACTCATTCCAGTTTACAAGATATGCACATTTCAAAAGTCACATGACAGAATCACCACCAGACTCACTAGCGGACCGCGATGCCATTGTGCCTACCGCGAGGCCTCGCGGTCGGGTCCAGCGGGCTGCAACGGGCTCATGGGTCCGGCGGCCCATCACCCTTCCCACATGCGTATGGGGTCCGTTTTCTGCAGTTTTCGATCGACTTTAAAAAGTCATATCTCCCTCAATATAATCCGATTTAGGTGGTTCAAAATCCATGTTGAAGCTTAATAAGTATAGTTTCATATAAAAATAAGTGAAAAATATAATAAAAATTTTAATATAGTTGAATTTAGGTTGATGCGACAAGTATCTAAAAATTATTAGTTCGGACAACTGTTATTTCTAGAATTTTTTTACAATACGAAATCTAATGAAATTTGGTGGAGATGAAGTAGACTTGATGATGAACTACTAAAAAAATAATTAAAATAATATACTAACTAAAAGTGCCAAAAAGGGACATATAACTACCCTGAGACCTTATTCTGTCGTAATTAGGGAAGAATTTAGTTAAGTACTAAACTAAACAATCGATGAATTTGGCTTGAACCACTTTCTATACAAATTACAAGATCCAAACCCATTAAAATCACTAACCCAACATTACTTTAAAACCTAGGGACAATCTCAAAACCCAGTTGCTCCCGGAAGCACATTGGAACTCCGTATCGGACCTGGACCGCGCGTTGAAAGTCCGACGACTACGAGACTGTAGGCTTATGACCGCCTTATTGGGCTTAACAACCATCGCAGGAATCGAACCTAGATAGTATCCAGAAACACACAACTTGAGCCTGGAGCGAAGTGTATGAGAAACGTGAATATCTTTAGAAAGTGAACCAGAACTTAAGTAAATTGGGTCATTCGCTTGCGGGCAAAATTGAAGACTTCAGACCGTCAGATTCTGACCAAACTTCACTCATGGATCAGGAAAATTTTTCTGCACCAATCAGTATACTTGTGTCCCTGATCGAGGAACGACGACCATTGATCAGATACGGTCTTTCACGGCCGATCCGTTTGTCAGATCGCACCATAAACACAGTCCTGGTATAGATCCATTGTCAAGAAACTTGCTCCATGACGTAGGTGAAACAGGAGCCTTCCTAAGGGCCCTGTTTGTCAAAAACAGGCACCCTTTGGCTATAACCTAAGTATATCATGGCCCTGAGGCCATTGACATCAGTTTTGGGCCTATATAATGCCCTTAAACCACCCCATTCCCATTCCATACGAAATTCTCTAACCCTAGGAGAGGGAAGAGAGACAAGAAGAGAGAAGTGTGAGGAGAGAAGAGAAAGAGTGGGAGATCGTTGCCGGGATTCTCTCTCACAACTCCACGCCTTGATTCACCTCCCCACCTCGTTATACGATCGTCCTCGGTTACGATTTGAGTAAGAAATCCTAACCCTAATCTTGATTTAGGAATTCAAATAGGGTATTCGATGAAATAGCTAATCCATTTCATGATTTAAGTAGTTGTTGTTCTGTAGACGGAAGCGTAGGATTCGAACCGAGTTCGAAATGAGTTTTCCGACGAAGGGTGCGGACTATAAACATTTAAGTTATGGTTTTCAAGGCTTTCAATGTCAGCTAATGATTTATGTCTGACTTGATTTCTACCATATGATCTTAGTTACGATGTATTCAATAATTTATACATGTGTGAGAACTATGTGAATATAAAATGCATTCCATGTGTTTGTTGAAATGTTCAAATGAATATGAAATCATGATTTGTACTTGCCATGACTAATAACCTAGAATACATGATTGTTGTATATATGACAACTCCTTTGTGAAAGGATTCGCCATAATATATGTTATAACTAATTTAGTTCATATATGTGGTAATGTGTAGTCTAAGTGTTTAATAAAATGTCTGATTGAGAAATTATCCGATGAATTAAATTTACTAAGGGTGTTGAGATAGGATTCTCAACTACCTTCTCTAGATGTATAATTTCCTTCATATAGTCTTAATTCCAACTACGTGATTTATGTATAAAATGCATATGTATAATAACATGTTCTATGTGTTTGATAAAATGTCTGAATGAGTAATTGTTTGATGAATTGTATTTATTAAGGGTGTTGAGATAGAATCATCAACTACCTTATATATACGTATAAATCTGTTCATGTAACCTAAATTGTTACTACATGATTTATGTATGAAATGCATGTGTATAATAACATGTTCAGTGTGTTTGTTAAAATGCTCGAATGAGATTTATTTTTAAAATGTTCGTTAAATGCTTATATGATTATCAAATGTATACATATGTTGCATTTGAGTATGATTGAGACTACTATGTAGTCCAGGCAATCGGTAATGGTTTTCGATTGAGTGGCCGAACTAGTCTTGCCATAGTGGATGAGTTCGATGAATCTGAGTCGTACGATGATTGTCGACAGTGGTTAGGCCACGTGGAGTGCTTATGCGCTCCATGTCGATTAATTCAGCATGCGCTCGTACCAATCGAATTTGTCAAATAAACCGATTGGCCTAATATGTGTTTACTACGTATGGACGTTATTCCTTGAATCTAAGGTAACACTTACCAATGTAAAAACCCATTTTAACCATGGTACTACAATCCGTTAAGACTCATGAGCCGGGCATGGTGGTATGGGACACTGTGGTCGAGTTGTCGGCCTACGCTGGGGTGACGAGCCTCCCTGTAGTAACCAGTGAGTAACTCAAACTCGTGAGCCGAATACGATGGTATGAGACACTGTATTCGAGCTGTCGGCCTACACCGGCGCAACCTGCCTGCGGTCTCAGCGTGGGTTGGGTGAACCGTCTGATCCGGACCCCCTTCGAAAATAGTGCTCCAGTTGGTAGGGCATTGGTGGAGTGACCTCGAGTATAAACTTTCGAACTTACATATCCACTGCTTTTCAATTAGGGGTGATGTTGCCCATAACTTGCCTATCGTATGTAATTAACTAGAATTGAAGATCCTAAATGGATCATCGTTTGGGTAAATGATATAAAAGGGAGGTACCTTAGCTTCCCAAACCTGCTGTTTGAATAAGCCTAATTAATTACTCAACTAACACGACTATGCACCGCATTGCATGTGCTTTGGTGAGGAAGGCACACGTTTAAGGAGTTTGTCATGCGTGACCGTGAGATGAAGTCACGGAGGAAGTGCAGGAGAGGGTATGCATCATTACTGCATATCATCCCTACATTAATAAGAGTAGTTAGGAATTGCTTGTTGTACTGCTTTATCATTACTGCTTGATTGAATTGATAACATGCTAACCTTTGCCTTATAGTACCACTGAGTTGGCCACTCATTCCCACCCTGGGACGGTGTTTTAAAACACCACCCAAACTCTGGTTTAGATGTAGGCGATGATGAAGTTTATACAGCGGAGTTGGACTTCGTAGGCGAGGAGGAAGGATTCTCCTACGTTCAGCTCTCAGACAGGTCTATGTAGACCCCGTGCTGATTCGATGGGATTACAGGGACTTATGGATTAGTTGGACATGTACACTTTGATATTTTGTAATTTTTGGAACCATACATGTATGTATTCAACCCTGTTGCATTATCGTACTCTGGAGGCAGATAACCGCTTATTTATCTCAATACATATATTTCAGTCTTTCGCTTGGTAAATTACATTATCTCTGGAGTATGATATGTTGTTTTAGTATAATCTCACTCATATTTAAATTCACTAATATGAACAACTTTTAATCATCATTATTTATGTTGCATAAGTGATGCGTTGGATCTCGGGAGTTGAACTTTGCTTGACCCCCGAAATTCAGGGCGTTACAATGAACAATGAGGTGGTCGGCTTCGACTGTCTCAAGGAGCTGTATGCCGAGGATGAAGACTTTAAAGATTCTTGGATGAAGTGCTAAGAAGGTCATCCCAGTGACCTTCATATAGAAGACAATTTTCTCTTTAAAGGGAATCGGTTGTGCATCCCTCAAGGTTCTCTGAGGGAACAGATTATTCAGGAGCTACATAGAGGTGGCCTCGGTAGACATCTTGGGCGAGACAAGACGTGAGCTTTTGTGGAAGAGCGATATTACTGGCTACAATTAGTACGTTATGTGGAAAAAGTCGTATAACGTTGTCATGTTTGGTAGACCTCCAAGGGGCAATCTCAGAATACGGGCCTCTACACCCCGTTACTTGTTCGTGACAGTCCTTGGGAGGATTTATCAATGGACTTCGTGCTTGGTCTCCCACGAACACAACGCGGCATGGATTCGGTTTCGTGGTGGTAGATCGTTTCTCTAAGATGACGCACTTTATCCCATGCAAGAAGACCCTCGATGCAACACACGTGGCAAATCTATTCTTCAGGGAGGTCGTACGGCTATACGGGGTCCCCAAGACCATTACATCTAATCGTGATACCAAGTTCATTAGCCACTTTTGACGGACTTTGTGAACTCGATTCGATACACGACTTCAATTCAGCAGTGCAATTACTACCCACAGACTGATGTACAGACCGAAGTTGTGAATCACATGTTGGGAAACCTCCTTTGCTGTATTTCAGGAGAAAAACTGTAGCAGTCGGATTTAACCTTATCTCAAGCAGAGTTTGCATTCAACAACATGGTGAACTGCGCGACAGGAAAATCACCGTTTCAGATTATCTACAGACGAGTACCTCGCCACACACTTGACTTGGTCCCTCTGCCCAAACACCCAGGCACGAGCATTGCAGCAGAACATATGGCAGAAAAAATCATGGGCATCTATGCGGAAGTGCAGACCAAGCTACATGCCTCGAACAAGAAGTACAAGGAACAAGCGGACAAGCACCAAGAACAAAAAGTGTTCGAGGTGGGCAACCGCGTTATGGTCCATCTGCGCAAAGAGAGATTTTCGACCGGGACGTACAACAAGTTGAAAAATAAGAAGATTGGACCCGTCCCAATCATTCGAAAGATCAATGACAACGCTTATGTTGTTGATCTTCCAGATGACATGGCGATCTCACGGACTTTCAACGTTGCAGACCTGACCGAGTATCATGAACCAGAGCAGGATGAGAACTCGAGGACGAGTTCTTTTGAAGTGGAGGGGACTGATGTAGAGCGGGTCGCGGACAGTTTCATGGCCAAGATGGATCAGAAAAGGGTCGGTCAACGATAGAAGTGATCCGGACCGTCGGACCTTAGATCGGGAGTATCTCACAATCTGGAATGAGTTATCGGGCGTAAAATATATGATTTTGGGGTAGAACGAGCTACTTTAGCAAACCAACCCTGCTATGCTGGGTTACGCAACCCGGATTTGCGAAATACCCCTGGATCGACGGTCGTTTCTCTGTTTTAATTTCGTTTTTACTATAAATAGTAAGTTTTAGTTTGATTATAACTCTTCATCCGTTGGGCTTTAGGAGTTGCGTCCAACGTGAAAAGATCTTAAAATAATTAGGAGAACGGTTTGGTGAAGCCAAATAGGACACTTACTATTTTTTGCCGAAAAACTTGTGCACTAGTGGACATCACGACCGTCTATAAATAGTAAGTTTACTATTTATAGTAAGTCGAGAATTCTAGGAGTTTTAGTTGTAGTTTGCTTTTGATTTCTCTCTCATTGCTTGGTATCCCTATTTAAAGGGTTTTGAACTCGTCTATTAGAAGGAATTAATCAATTTCGAATTTATTAGAATTTATTTCTATTTCCTGCTTTCTTTCCTCATGGATTCGAGAAGTCTATGTGAGGAGTCCAAAGAAGCTCCGTGGATTTGGAGTAGTTATCCTCTTGAGGAAGACGGTGATCGACCTCATCACGTTCATCCCTGCATCATTTTTTCATATATATATATATAATTTATTAGAAACTATAAAATACACAACATATATGGCCCAAATCGGATTGGTTCGGATCGGTCCGATCCGGATTGATATTGATCTGAGCTTGATTCGATAAACAGTCAGATCTACCCGATCCTACCTGAACCACACTGATCCAGGCCATCAGTTCGGTTTGAATCGGGTCGGATCGGGTCGGATCCACCGAATTGGGTCAAAAATGCCCAGCTCTAGATGTGGCCCACATGATTTATGGTCTGAATTACTGATCAGACCTTTTATACAATAATAATTAGGACCATCCATTCCTGTGTATTGATAAGATGGTTGGGATCATTAGATCAAGAGTGATTTTACAAGCGAAGGATAATCAAAGGTAGACCAACATCATGGATGATCCAAATCAATGGCTAGATCTGTTTTTAGTATAATCAATATGGACTGCTAATTTAAATAACCAATGATAATAGATTGGTTAGGATAATCCCATGACTTGACTTTTGAGATCGATGGGCCCCACATGATGGTCCCTGTTGGACTATATCTCCAATGTAAGCTATATGGATTGTCCATTTCAAGACATTAATTAGATGGGGATAAAGTGGTTTTTTCCATAGAGATGGGCAATCAAAGATGGGATAGTCATGGAGAATCCAAATCAATGAGGTGACATTTTCCAATATGAATAATCAAACTAGCCTGTTTTTCCACTAATCAATAGTTGTAGCTATCTTTAAAGCGATGGTCAAGTCATTGGTCGGTTAAAGGTGCAATATATGTGATAGAGAGGCTGTGACCCACCAAATTATAGTATTTTCCAAGAAAAATCGTAGCTTGAACCAAACACAATTTAAAACTCTTCTTATTCCCCATCAAAACTCAATGTGTCAACCAAAAATCCTCATTTCCACTAAGAAATATTAAGCCAATTTTATATTTTAACACTCCTGTGACCAAATATCTAGGGCTTTCAACGGGTTGGGTCTTGTAGTACTCATGCCCAAGTCTTGCCAAGGTCTATAGTACATGTTAGGTTAACCAAGTTTGGGTCCTGATGAGCCTTGGGACTTTATACTCATGCTGTTGTGGTAGCCTCATGTATATATAAGAGTTTCAACATGAGGTCATGAGTTTGAGCACCCATTACGGTTAAAAATCAGTGTTGTGAGTGCATGGGCGCCATATGTGGAATGTGAGTGCATGTAAAAAAAGAAAAAGAAAAAAGAAGAGCTTGGACCACTTTTTTGAAGAATTAATATCTATTATAAGTTTTTGGATCTATGCTTTAAGTTGGGTTAGACAAATAAGAACATTTACATGGTAGCAGGTGGATGGGTTAGATCACACAGTACAGGTGCCACTTTGAGGCATGCATGGTGTGTAAACAGGCTCTCTTTTACGCTGAGGTCTTGGTATGGATTCCCTAGTGGGGGTGGCTAACAGTTAAGTATGAACTAACAGTGGAGTGTGTACTAACAAGCTAACCCAAAATTTAAAAAAAAAAAAAAGAAGCTCTCTTTTACATTCGTTCCTGTATTGTTGCTTTAAACTGGAATACAATTGGATTTTCTTTATAATTTTTTTAAAAAAAAATTTGAAAAAAAAGGTCTCTTTTACATTTGCACGGTTTGAAAACTCACTCCATTGTTAGAATAGTTAATATACATTTAATGCAAATGACCCAACTCAACTCAGTTAAAAAATGTGAGACCTGAACAAGTCTGCGAGCGGGTCCAAAATAGGGGTCCACACGGGTCGGTTCGGTTCAGTTCTGGGGTGAAACCAGAACCGAACCGTTCCTAACAGTTCTAGGATTTTCAGAACCGGAACCAGACTGTTAGCACCCTCAAACCGAAACGGAACCGAACTGTGAAAACCGGTTCAATTCCGGATCGTTCCACGGTTCTGGGCTTTTTAAAATCCAGCCCAATTGGTATGAGATGCATTTATATCCACCATTCATCCAAAGACTGCATCACTGGAAATAGTGGAGGTAATGTCTCCTATAGTTGAAACCTTCCTAAGGAGAGAGAGAGAGAGAGAGAGAGAGAGAGAGTTTATGAGTTTTTTTTTTTTTTTTTATGTTTTTTTTTGTTTTAAACATAAGTTTGGATCCAAGTTTTGGGTCCACTATTCAGATTGCGGTTCGGTTCGATTGTACATGCCCCTAAACTGTAACCGAACCATATCCAATGATTCTTTATTTTTGGAACCGGAACCGGTGTATTCTAGAACTAGACTAAACCGGACCGTTTGATTGGTTCTAGTCCGGTTACATGGTTCTACCGGTTCAATGTGCACCTCTAGTCCAAAAGGAGATCCGGACTTGTTTAACAGGTTTGGGTCCGTTACACGGCCAGGTACCCATTGACAACCCTACAAACAGCCATCGGCATTACAAGTAGCAGCTAAGTGAAGGTCCCAAAGATGGGGCAATGTAGGCATCATCGACGGCTAAGATCATCCGACCAGTTGGATTTTCTGTGGATACCTCGTTCATATTAACGTGCGCGGATTGCGTCCGGTCTCCAGCCACGAACTGTCAGTTCTGTGGGTGGGCTTACTGTGATGATTTGTTTATCCACGTTGTCCATCCCTTATCTTAGATCATTTTAAGGCAGATCCAATGCTCAAGTGGACCACACCACATGTGACTCTTACATTTAATGCAACTTACATTTAATGGTGTGCATTTAACGCAACTAAGCTTATTATTTGTTGTAGTCCACTTGAGCAATGGATCCGCCTCGTTTTTGTGCACACACCTTAAAACGATACGAGAGAGAAGGGATGGACGACGTGGATAAACAGATACATCACGGTGGCCCGGCCCACAGAACTGACCGTTCCTGGCTAGAGACGGGTGGGGGCAGGACGCAATCCTTCTTCCCACATTAATGGACGCCGACTTCCTGCCAAAGCCTTTGGTGATGTTTTTGGGAAATCCACTCCATCTATTCGTTTTGTGTTCTCATTTTAGGATGTAAGGCTAAAATTGATCCGTAACAATTACTCAGGTGGGCCAAAAACGTGATGATTAAACGTCTATAGTTGATATATTTGTGTGGCCGCAGAAGCTTTGAATTTTCTTACAGCTGGGTGGTGTTGGCATGTAAACATCACTGTCGATGTCAGGAACGTTTCAACGGCAGAAATTTTCTTACAGCCGACTTAAGTCTCGGATCCTTCTCACTTTTGGCATAAAGTCGTAAAAGCATCTCACAAAACGGACGTATGGAGTGGATTTCTCAAAAACATCAATGCAGTCCCACTTAAATTGGGAAATTTCCTGCTGTACGACCCATTTATGGTCCATTCCCAAAAATAAGCCCACTTATTTTGAGCTCCCAAGAATAAGCCCCAGCTGTACGGCCACATTTCTTAGGTCGAAAATGCCCCTACTTTTTTCAGTTTCTTGATAAAGGAAAGTTGGGGCTCCCTATAGCTACGGATTATAACTGTAGCCATAACCCGCCGATTGCAAGAGTGTGGATAGCAAGTCATGATCGACCGGGTCAATGAGACAGTGACTCGGGGTCAACCGGGTCCAAACCCGGTCAACCCCGACTCACTGTCCAACCTGTGTAGTTTTTTTTTTTTTTAAAAAAAAAAATTTTTTTTACTCGGGGAACTTTTTCTCTCCTACATTTTCTCTAGTACATATTTATATAAATATGTATATATAAGCATATAAAATTTTTTTTTCTCTCTTTTTATTCATTTCTTTATTTATTCATTTAATAGACATATCTCTTAAACCAGAATGAGTTACTTGACATACCATATAGGATTTTGGGGTAGGAGATGCTACTTTAGCTAACCAACCTACTTATTTTCCAAGATTCCATCAAGTCGATGGTCAAAAATCCATTTCATTCACTTCGTAATCAATTTCAATTAGTTCACGGTGAATTTCATTCATTTCATTTCACGGTCAATTCCATGCATTTCATGGTCAATTTCCTTCATTTTCACGACCAATTCGCTTCACTTCACGGTCAATTCCATGCATTTCACGGTCAATTCGCTTCACTTCACGGTCAATTTTGACGATTCCCCTTCACTTCACAGTCAATTCCATGCATTTCACGGTCAAGTTCCTTTACTTCAGGGTCAATTCAATGCATTTCACGGTCAATTCCCTTCACTTCACGATCAATCTCATGCATTTCACGATCAATTCCTTTCACTTCACGGTCAATTCCATGCACTTCACGGTCAATTTCCTTCACTTCACGGTCATTTCTCTACACTTCACAGTTAATTCCCTTCACTTCACGGTCATTTCCATGCATTTCACAGTTAATTCCGGCGATTCCTCTTCATTTCACGGTCAATTCCATGCATTTCATGGTCAATTTTCTTCACTTCACAGTCAATTCAATGCATTTCACGGTCAATTCCCTTCACTTCACGGTCAATTCCATGCACTTCATAGCCAATTACCTTCACTTCACGGCCATTTCCATGCACTTCACGGTCAATTCCCTTCACTTCACGATCATTTCCATGCACTTCAAGGTAAATTTCGGCGATTCCCCTTCACTTCACGGTCATTTTAATTCATTTCACGGGAATTCCCTTCACTTCACGGTCATTTTAATTCATTTTACGGTCAATTCCCTTCACTTCACGGTCAATTCAATTCATTTCACGGTCATTTCCATTCACTTCACGGTCAATTTCGGCGATTCCCCTTCACTTCACGGTCAATTCAATTCATTTCACGGTCAATTCCCTTCACTTCACGGTCAATTCACTTCACTTCACGGTCAATTCCATGCATTTCACGGGCAATTCTCTTTACTTCACGGTCAATTCAATGCATTTCACGGTCAATTCCCTTCACTTCACGGTCAATTCCATGCATTTCACAGTCAATTCCCTTCACTTCACGGTCAATTCCATGCATTTCACGGTCAATTCCACTTCACTTCACGGTCATTTCCATGCATTTCACGGTCAATTCCCTTCACTTCACAGTCATTTCCATGCATTTTAGGGTCAAATGAAGGGAATTGACCGTGAAATGCATGGAAATGACCATGAAGTGAAGTGAAATCGCCAGAATTGACTATGAAATGAATGGAAATGACCTTAAAGTGAAGGGAATTGATCGTAAAGTGCATGGAATTGACTGTGAAGTGAAGGGAATTGACTGTGAAATGCATTGAATTGACCGTGAAGTAAAGGAAATTGACCGTGAAATGCATGGAGTTGACCGTGAAGTGAAGGTGAATCACCGGAATTGACTGTGAAATGCATGGAAATGACCATGAAGTGAAGGGAATTGACCGTGAAGTGAAGGGAATTGATCATGAAATGCATGGAATTGACCGTGAAGTGAAGGGAATTGACCGTGAAATGCATTGAATTGACTGTGAAATGAAGGGGAATCATCGAAATTGACCGTGAAATGCATGGAAATGACCATGAAGTGAAGAGAATTGACCGTAAAGTGCATGAAAATGACCGTGAAGTGAAGGGAATTAACCGTGAAGTGCATGGAATTGACTGTGAAGTGAAGGAAATTGACCGTGAAATGCATGGAATTGATCGTGAAGTGAAGGGAATTGACCGTGAAATACATTGAATTGACCGTGAAGTAAAGGAAATTGACCGTGAAATGCATGGAATTAACTGTGAAGTTAAGGGGAATCGCTGGAATTGACCGTGAAGTAAAGGAAATTGACCGTGAAATGCATGGAATTAACTGTGAAGTTAAGGGGAATCGCTGGAATTGACCGTGAAGTGAACCAAATTGACTGTGAAATTCATGGAATTGACCGTGAAGTGAAGCGAATTGACTGTGAAATGTATGAAATTGACCATGAAGTGAAGCAAATTGACCGTGAAAGTGAAGGGAATTGATCGTGAAATGCATGGAATTGACCATGAAATGAAATGAACGTGAACTGATTGAAATTGACCGCGAAGTGAATGAAATGGATTTTTGACCATCGACCTGATGGAATCTTGGAAAATAAGTAGGTTGGTTAGCTACAGTAGCATCTCCTACCCCAAAATCCTATATGGTACGTCAAGTAACTCATTCTGGTTTAAGAGATATGTTTATTAAATGAATAAAAAGAGAAAAATTTTTATTATATGCTTATATATACATATTTATATAAATATGTATTAGAAAAAAATGTAGGAAAGAAAAAGTTCTCCTTGTAAAAAATATTTAAAAAAAAGGTGTACACAAGTGGGACAGCGAGTTGGGTCGACCGGGTTCGGATCAGGCTGGTTGTTTTTCCCTTTTGTAATCCCCATCGCTTTTTGTGGGTCCCATTATGATGTATGTGTTATATCCAAACCGTCCATCTATTTGGCGAACTCGTATTAAGGCTTGAGACGAAAAATAAGACAGATCTAGCTATCAAGTGGACCACACTGTAAAAGGCAGTGGAGGATTGAACGTCTACCATTGAAACCCTTTTAGGGGTCATAGAAGTTTTA
The DNA here is from genome assembly GCA_030180095.1 of Magnolia changhungtana. Lineage (NCBI taxonomy): Eukaryota > Viridiplantae > Streptophyta > Magnoliopsida > Magnoliales > Magnoliaceae > Magnolia > Magnolia changhungtana. Next base: position 153,774 of record JASAUF010000081.1, on the reverse strand, counting down.
GATCAATTTGAAAATTCTTTTTCCTCTTCATCCAGGTCTTTGTGACCGTATGAATAGATTGGGTGGAAAATATATGTTATGGTGGGCCCTATGAAAATTTTAACAGTGAAAATCAAGTTTCTCGCTGCTATTTGTGGTGTGGTCCAGTTGATCTTTGGATATGATTCTTTCTTTTTTTTCCGATAATGCTCTGAAATGATCTCGAAATATGGATGAATGGTGTGGATATAATAAATACATCATTGTGGGGCCCATGTCAAGGAGCGTCAGCGCTCGTCTTCGCATACTAGCCAATCGACATCCGGAAGGAAGGAATGACGGGGGTATTTTGGTCCGTTGAAAAGTCGTCCGCACATGGGGGAGTATTCTTGGAAGCTTAAAAAGAAGTGGGCTTAAAATGGCTGGTGGGCCATAAATGGGTTGTACAGTAGAAAATTTCTCACCAAAATTTCCAGCGCAGGAATTTGATGCGAAAGGCTTTCGAGGAAATCCACGTCCCACGTTGAGGGAAACGGATGGTGTACCACACACCCGCTATGTAGCTGCTGTATTGACGTCAGCAAGTTATGTGGGTCTAATTATGAGGTATGTGTTATATCCAAACCGTCCATCCATTTAGAGAGCTATTCTTAAGGCTTGAGATGAAAAATAAGACAGATATAACCATCAAGTGGATCACACTGATAAAAACAGTAGGGGATTGAATGTCTACCATTGAAACCCTTTTAGGGGTCACAGAAGTTTTGGATCAATATGAAATTTGTTTTTCCTCTTCATTTATGTCTTTTTGGCCTTATGAACAGATCGGATGGAAAATAATCGTTATGGTAGGCCTACGAATTTTTTAACGGTGAAAATCATTATCTTGATGGTATTTGTGGTGTGGTCCATTTGATATTTAGATATGATTCATTTTTTTATGATGCTCTAAAATGATCTCGAAAAATGGATAAACGGTATGGATATAATAAATACATCACTGTGGGGCCCATGTAACTTTGATCTCCTTCGAACAGTTCATAAGCTCGGAGCTCGAGGAGCGTCAGCGTTAGTCTTCGCACGACACGTACCTACACCAGCTATATAGCTGATGTATGGTACACCAGCCAATCCACTTCCCACATTAACCGTATACCTGCATGACAGGTGTATGGAAAGGGAAATGGATTGGCTACTCCCCCTGCCACCAGCCTCGTGGTTGGTGGTTGGTGATCTGTGGGCACCACCATGATGTATGTGTTTCATCCATTCTGTTAATCCATTTTTATGGATCATTTTAGGGCTTGATCCGAAAAATGAGAGGGATATAAATCTCAGGTGAACCACACCATAGGAAAACAATAGTGATTAGATATCCATCATTAAAATCTTCCTAAGGCCCACTGTTCTGTTTATTTGACATCCAATCTGTTGATTAGGTCATACATGCCCAGATGAAGGGAAAAAACAAAGATCAGCTTGATCCAAAACTTTTATGGCCCCTAAAAAGTTTTTAATGGTCGACTCTCATTCAACACTTTTTCTTGTAATGTGGTCCACTTGAGATTGTGATATACCTCATTTTTCGTCTAATATCATAAAAATGATCTGAAAAAATAGATGGACGGCATGGATGGAACACATACATCATGGTAGGGCACATGGAACATCGACCATCAGCCATTGGCTGGTGTCAGGGGGAGTAGCCAATCCATTTCCTATGGAAAGGGAGTGTTTGATGACTAATGACAATCGGACGCCGATTGTGTCCTCCCCCTTCCCGGATGGGGCCCAAAGTGATGTAAGTATTTTATCCACGCTGTTAATCGCTTTTATTAGACCATTTTAAATTATGACTTAAAGAATGAGGCAGGTCCACAGCTCCAGTGGACCACACCAAAGGAAGCTGCAGCGATAATGACACTCACCGTTGAAACTTTTATGAGGGCCACTGTGATTTTTTTTACCATCCAAACTATTAATAAGGTCATGTAGACGTGGATGAAGGGAAAACACAAATATAAGCTTGATCCGAAACTTCTCCAGCTCCCAAAACTTTTTAATGGTGGACGTTCAATTCCCACTTTGTGATCCATTTAAGACTTGTACTGCCTAATATTTTGCATCACCCCTTAAAATGATCCGATAAAAATGATTAACGGCAAGGATAAAACACTTACATCACCGTGGCCCCGTAGAGCCCTGCAAGGAGGGATTTCCGTCCGGGCGGGGGTAGGACGCAATCCGCGTCCATGACAATCAGGCCTCGTCAATTTGAGCCAACGGAGACGAGGCAAATGCCACTTTCTTTGCGTACACTGCACGGTGCACTTTTTTTTGGCCAATCCGACTCTCACGTGTGGCAACCTGACACGTATAAAAAATCTAATCCACTCATCAGGTAGGTCTGCTGTGTTCATGGTGAGGATTCTAGGTGTCCTAGCCCATCGCATGGCTGTGGCGCGAGGATATCTCTCCAGTCGACAGCCATGACGATGGGACCAGAATCACCTGCCAGACTTCGGCGCTTGTTTTACACAGCTTGTACAACACCCAAGCTCTTTGGGTCCACTACGTTGTATATGCAAAATCCACTTTGTTCATCAGATTCTATCCTCGATTATAGACCCTGGGGTAAAACATCAACTAGAAGCACATGTCAGGTGGGCCGCATCACAGGGAATAATGTGGATGGAATTTCAACCATAGGCTTGTGTTCGAGGCCACCTTATTATCTATCTTTCATCAAAACAGTCAATCAATTTTAAATTATGCGGATAAAGTTAAGATTCTAAATTAATGCTGATGAAAGTATCAGACAATTCACACCTCATGAAACTATAGGTTTTAGGAGCGATTTTACATCAATTCCATTGGTGTGGACTATATCAGTTTTCTATCAATCTGAAATATTGTATGTGCAGTTCCAACAATGGTTCTCACCTGATGGACAGATTGGATTTACATGTACAATATGGTGCCCCCACAGTTTGTATGTGACCCGGGGCTGTGTGAGCCCCTTAGATATATCTCTGTGCCCGGGCGTGTGAGGCTCACAGAGATGTCCGTGAAACATCCATTCTGCCCACCTGTTTTGAAAGACCACGGCAGGACAGGGTTCTAAAAATCACGCAGATTTAAAATTCATATGGGCCATACCACACGAAACAGTGGGGATCAAACATTCGGTGGTGACAGAAGTTTGGTATCAGGATGATTTTCGTTCCTGCAGTTTATCTGAGTGGTAATAAGCATATAAACATCATGGTCAGCTCCAGGAAAGTTTCAAGTGGATATAGTTGTTCCCACTGTTTTATTGGTACGGTCCACCTGAGTTCTAGATCTGCCTGATTTTTAGAATACCATCAATTGTGATGTTTCAAAACAGATAATGCAGCGTATTTTTCAGGGTCATTTCTTTAGACCCCATACAGTCCGGGAACTAGAGATGTCTCTCTGCCAGAAGTCACGAGTAAATCCTGGTGCTGCATGGGAGCACATGGATTGGGCACTACCCAGCCTGTCCCTACCTAGGAACAAACCGGGGCTTTGTGGGGCCACTTTGATGTATGGGGTTTATCTCTGTGATCATTAGTTGCCATTTAACCTATTCATAAGTTCACGTGGACTTGGATGAAGGGAAAAGGCAAGTATCAACTTGATCCAAATTTTTTGTGGTGTTATAAAAGTTTTAACCCCTGTTGTATAGTCCACTTGAGCCTTAGAACTGCTTTATTTTTGAGCTTCTTGTAAGACTCCTATTTGGTGGGCCACACATGATCATCAGATCTGACCGTTGGATTATTCAGATTAAGTGATTCAGTGGGCCCTACTAAGACAAATATGAAAACTTACGGTGTGGAGACCCTAGATGGAGAAGTGTGATAGGTAAACTTCTATCCCTCTTTCTTATATATAGACGTCTTGGTCCCCTCACCAACACGAGTGAGAAAACTCTGGTCACATTGAAGGTTCTCCTAAAGGTGCAAGGTGCGGAAGATCAAGATTCCTATTGGCAGAATGTCATCCCAATTAGGTACGCTTTTAGTTATAATTTTGAATCTCCATTGTTGATGCATATAAGATCCGTCAATTCCGCAATACAGATCCAACACTTCTACCCTAAAATGATTTGGTAAAATGGATGGACTGTGTGGATAAAGCCGTACATCGTGGTAGCCCTGTTGATGTCCCAATGGCACGACATGGCCAAGCTGGCAAAATGGATGGGTAGAGAAGTGCATGCTACTCTTCAGCAGTGGTGGTGAAATTATGGGGTGCAGGTTTTGAACGGCAGCTGTAAATTTCGGAAATGGATTGCCTGTGGCACCACCACAAGGATATCCCGTGGCTCAGCGTGGACCAAGCTCTGTGGGGCCGACTGTACTGTGAATTGTATTTTATCCATGATGTATATCTTTTTGCCATCTAATTGGCCTCACACGACTTGAGCCACGTCGTTCCACAGGATATTCAGACAGTCTGCTTCCGCGTTTCCAGGGAGAATGTAATTGGCTGTCTAAGAGTGCATCCAACACGCATAACGTTCACCAATTAAAGTCGTTGCACCGCCTTGGCAGACTCAGATAATAAATATAGTTTATCACACAAATATTTAGACTTAAGGCCTGTTTATTTACCACTTAATATATCATGGAAATCTTAAAATCAGATTTCATCCACTTAATATATGATTTTGGGTGTTTCTTTATCGCACTTAAAGAAAGTTCTTAATGAAAATTATTCACTGAATTAATTTGGGATTGGTGTATGTGCCGAAAGCAGTAAGTGATGCATGTGGATTGCAGTAAGTATAAGAGTCTTTCGAAATTCCCCAAAATATCTCTATTCCTCCGAACTCATCTCCCTCCTCCACCGACTTTGACTTTTATGTTCCATTAAAACCCTACTTCTCTCTCTCTCTCTCTCTCTCTCTCTCTCTCTCTCTCTTCAAAAACTCCCAAATCCGTATGTAAAAACATACAACATTTGTGCCCTATGTGCCAATCCGTTGAGACATCTGATACGTCCATAATGTAAGCTTGTTCTTGTTAGAGAATGAGTTAAAAAATCAATTGGAACCACTACTCAAGTTGATTATAACTCTTCATCTGTTGGACTTTAGAAGTTGTGTCCAACATGAAAAGTGCTTAGAATAATTAGGAGAATAACATGGTTAAGCCACATACAAAACTTACTATAAAAAGTAAATTTAAAGTTGCGAATTCTAGGAGTTTTAGTTGTAGTTTACTTCTGATTTCTCTCCTATTGCTTGGTATCCCTATTTAAAGGGTTGTGAAGTACTCGTTTATTGCATTCATTAATCAATTTTAAATTTTATAGAATTTATTTTCTATTTTCTTACTTTCTTTCCTCGTGGATTCGAGAAGTCTAGTCCAGAGAAACTCCATGGATTCGGAGTAGTTATCCTTGATCAGGAAGACGGAGATTGACCTCATCATGTTCATCCCTGCGTCAATACCATACGAAACAGTAGGGATCGAACACTCCATTGTGATAGAAGTTTTGTATCAGGATGGTTTTCGTTCCTACAGTTTATCTGAGTGGTAATAATTCTATGAACGGATTAGATGGCATATAAATATCATGGTCAACTCAAGAAAAGTTTCAACAGTGGATATGGTCCAACTGAGTTTTAGATATGCTTGATTTTTTAAATCCAATCAAGTGTTATCTTTCAAAACATATGAACCGAATGCATTTTCCAGGGTCATTTCTCAAGACCCCATACAACACTAGGCATAGAGATATCTCTCTGCCAGAAGTCAAAAGGAAATTCGTGTGCTGTGGGAGCACATGGATTGGGCACTACAAGGCCCATCCCTAACTGAGAACAGACTAGGGCTTTGAGGGGCCACCGTGATGTATGGAGTTTATCCAAGCAATCCATACATTTTACCATATCATCTTAGAGTACAAGCCAAGAAAAAAAGAAGTAAATCCAAGGCTCAAGGGGACTACACCAAAGGATGCAATGGTGATAATGACACCCCAGTTGAAACTTTATTAGGGCCATCTTTGATGGTTAGTTGCGATCTAACCTATTTATAAGGTCATATAGACTTGGATGAAGGGAAAGCACAAATATCAATTTGATCCAAAGTTTTTGTGGCATTCTAAAAGTTTTAATCTCTATTGTATAGTCCGCTTGAGCCTTAGCACCGCTTTATTTTTGGGCTTCCATCTTAAAATGATTTGGCAAAATGGATGGACCATGTGGATAAAGCCATACATCGTGGTAGCCCTGTTGATGTCCCAGTGGCACAACATGGCCAAGCTCGCAAAATGGATGGGTAATGAAGTGCATGCTACTCTCTAGCAGTGGTGGTGAAATTAATTATCGGGCGCAGGTTTTGAATGACAACTGTAAATTTCTTACAGCTTTTCTTTAGTTTTTGGAAAGTGGATTGCCTGCGGAGAAAAAAAAAATTAGATTTCAAGCCGAGTGTCTCACGTTACACCTCGATTCAACTTTATAAGTCTTTTATCTCATTTCTTTTATTTATTTTTTATTTATTTTTATTTTTTTTATTTTCAATAGTATATTTTTAACGTCTTGTATTTTCATTACTTTGGATTTTAAAAATTCTCAAATTTTTGTTTGCTAGAATTAACTTATTTTGTCACTTAGTGACTTTTAATGCTTGATGCTAGCCTATACACGGGTGTTATTAGTAAATAACTATACAAATTCGATTAATTAACTGTAGGAAGCTAATGAATACGCCCAATCACTAAAATCTTGGATCTAACCTTGTGACTTATCCATATAGGGTCTAGATCTAGCTGGCCTATCACTAACTAATCAAGACAACCATAACTAAATAAAGACTTACCTAAAGCCAAGTCAACTAGTGGCTGGATCTTGATTAATAAACCGACCTAGTTGGTATACAATTTTTTGGATCAGATCACCATTTTCACTTATTACGAGTGGTATGGCCTACATGAGTTTTGGATTTGCCCAAGTTTTAGCTTCCAGTCTTATTTTGGTCTTGCAAAACAAATGGATAGAGCAAATTTTTCACAAACATCGATCTCTGTGGGCTCCACACAGCCTCGGGTAGGGAGGATCACAGGCAAACAACTCTGGTTGTTGTTTTTGTACCAGCATGAGAAAGGATTTTACACACTGATAAACTGATAAAGAGTGATAATTGATATTCATGCACCTGAAATTGTAATACTGGAGTATAAGTAACTAAGATCAACCATATTTAAATGTAATGGATCATAACCTATACTAAATGAAGTTATTTAGTGGGTGCTTGATGGATATTTGATGGAGAGTTGAAATGAAAGCCATTCATTAATGGTCTGAAATCCAAGGATAATATCCATTAATCAAAGGTTATGATCATTCAATCAACCGAAATTTTGAGGATAAATTATCTACAGTGAGTCTTGTGTTTTGGACGGTTTAATTTGAGTTAATGCATGCCATGTATACACATTCGAGTTGCCTGAGTATGGAAGGTCGCAACGTAGCAAGGCCTAAAATAAGTATTTCGCCGGACTACCATGCCGACTCATCTGCTCTCGATCGAGTTGCAACTTACCAGAGCCAGGAGTGAATTGGCTCTTCTCGCCCCAGTCGGAGCGACTCGGCTAAATTGGGTCAGGCTGAGTCCAAATCAACTCAGAGGAGTCGTATTTAATTCATCTGATTCATTTATTCATGGGCTAGAGTGCGAGTTAGGTCGAGACTTCACGGGGGTCCTTACTCTTGCTCCAGTGGTAGACTCTCGGGAGTTTCAATACCTGGTCAAGGGTGCAGGTACCCATAGGTAGTGAAATTCCATTACGGCGTGAGTGTGTGGGGGTGTGTGTGCGTGTGTAAAAAATAAAATTAAAAAATTCAAAAAAAAAAAAAAAAAAAAAGGTCGAGACTTCATGGGTGTTTAAAAGATTGGTCCTGGTTAGTAATTGAGTTGGGTAGGAGTCAAGTTCATTGTTCTTAATATCTGGTCAAGTCGGGTTAGGGCTGTCAATGAGCTTGGCCTGAGGCTGGCGTTGTCCCGGATTTTGGACTGTTTGGGCTTGCCGAGTCTATGCCCAACCCATTGACAGCCCTAGGTTAGGCTGGGTCTACTACAAGCAACCCAGGCTAAAGTCATTAATCATGGCCCTCATGAGTCTTAAGCTCACTGAACGGGCCCACTATGTTTAATGGCCTAGAAATGGATCTGTGTGGGACACGTACGGATTGCCTGGGAAAGCATTTCCACAGCATATTCACAGGTGCCATGGAAGTCTTGGATTAGGCTAAAATTTCAGTGCTTTCAGTTCATCCGGCTAATAATGACGTTATCAACTGAATGGATAGCATATGAAATTTAAAATGGACACTAGGGGGTTTCAAAGGTAGGCATTACCGTAGCACTTTTTCCTGTCATGCGTCATAACAAGATCCAGCAGAACGGATAGTGGGGTGGATTGATTATGAACATCATGGTGGCCCCCACCTAGCTTCCTATTACCTGAAGCTCCTGGGAAAGGTTTTGGCAGGTACTTCACGTCCCATGGGTGGCCACACATGTAAAAAAGAATTGAATGGCCAGGAATGGACAGACATGTTAAAAAGTATTGAATGGTTAGGAAAATTGTCCAATAGTAAACATTGATGGGCTTTGGTCTGGACGCCCAATTAGCTGCGACAGCCTGTCACACGAATTCGTGGGAAATTTTGGAGAATGATTCCCCAATTACTGCAAAAAAGTGTCGTTTTTTATCTCATTAACTAAATGGTTATAATCATGAGTAAAATTGAGTTTAAAAGCGAAATCAAAAGTGGATCTCACATGATGTGAGGTTGAAAGCAGCATGGATCGTCCATTTTCAAGCAAATGTAATTCTTAAATGGGATGGATCAACATGATGTTTAATAAATAGCATCATATTCTATATAATAAAATTTGTCATCCATTTTCTAGCAGGTGATGGGATGGCTAATATCATCTATCAAATTGGCCATTTTTTCCACTAATCAACATCTATGGTTATCTTGAAAGCGATTTTCAAGTCATGGTCGATTAAAGGTGGTCCATTCGTGATGTAGATACCATGACCCACTAATAAAATAATATAAACCGTTTATAAGGACCCTGATTCAACTGATAAAGTCGCGACGTAACCTATTTTACTGCGTTGGGCTGTATTGTAGCTAACATTGCCTACGAACACACACCCCGCCCATCTCCAGCTGGGAACGGGCAGGATCTTTGAGTGGCCACCCTGATGTATGGGTCTTATCCACACCGTCCATCCATTTTTTCACATCATTTCACGGTATAATCCCAAAAATTAGGCAGATCCAATGCTCCAGTGCAGTACACAATAGGGATTACACTCTTACCGTTGAAAAATTCTTGGGAGCTATACAAGTTTTGGATGGAGCTGATATTTGTTTTTTCTCTTCATCCAGGTCCATGTAACTTTATGAATAGGTTCGATGGAAAATAAATATCACGGTGGGCCCTAGAAAAGTTTCAATGGTGAGAATCATTATCACCGCTGGTTCCTGCGGTGTGGTCCACTTGAGCCGTAGATCTAGCTCATTTTTTTGTATACTAAAATTATGTGAAAAAAACGGATGGACTGTGTGGATAAGACCCATACATCACAGTGGCCACTCAAAGCTCCTGTCCGTTCCCGGCGGGAGATAGGCGCGGATAGGTCGCAATCCACGTCCCTAGCTGGGTAGAAGACCGTGAATGTAGCTATTTTGCCATACGTTATATGATGAGCTTTGCTATGCACCCGCGTGCACGAAGGCAGCTCAGGTGCACGGTAGCAGATTGCGTGTGATCCGGGGCTGTGTGAACCCCATAGATATCTCCGTACCCGGGGCTGTGTGAGGCTCACAGAGATGCCGTTAAAAATCCACTCCGCCCACCTGTTTTGAAAGACTATAATAGGATAGGATTCTAAAAATGAGGCAGCTCCAAAACTCATGTGGGCCATACGACAGGAAACAGTGGAGATCGAACACTTAGTGGTGACAAAAGTTTTGTATCAGGATGATTTTCGTTCCTTCAGTTTATCTGAGTGGTAATAATTCAATGAACGGCTTAGATGGCATGTAAACATTACAGTCAACTCTAGGAAGGTTTCAACCGTGGATGTTGTTTTTCCCATTGTTTTATTGGTATGGTCTACCTGAGTTTTAGATGTGCCAGATTTTTAGAATCCTATCAGTTGTGATATTTCAAAACAGAAGAAGGGAATGTATTTTTTGGGGTTATTTCTGTGGACCCATACAGCCCCGGGCATAGAGACATTTCTCTATCCAAAGTCACAACCAAATCCGTGTGGCAGGAGATTATATGAGCAAATACCTGAACCAAAATATGTCATTATTTTGGGACCTTGTACTATTACAAGAGGGATGTTCGGTAGCAATTCTTATAGTAACATTCGGAGAGTCAATAAGCTAAATCTTGTGGATCTCTATTTATCGGGTTTGTCATACTTGTCGGGTTGATTATATATGCTATAACGAAACTTTATAAGAAAGTATCTCGAGAAATCTCTAAAGATAGAATTGGGTCTCCATAGGAAAATCGATGTTTTACTATCAACCTCGAGTTTCATGTTGGACGCAGTACTCGTTCTGAAAATTACAATCAAGGATTACTCCATCAATCCCCCTCTACTTCAGGGATATCTACTAAAACATTTTTCAAATACAATACAAAAGCTCAGTTTTCCCGTATCAGTGAATTAGGCATGCGGGTGTGTTTGTGTAGAAAAACAAACAGTACTGGGTCAATATTCTTTATAAATTTCATTATAAATGTGAAATACTCGTAAAAATGTGTCAGAGATCAAGAAGAGGCAGGATCGTTCATCTGGTTGACTAGTCCATCATGAACTAGTTCATAAATCTTTGGGCTTCGATTTCCAAGGAATAGAAACTTTATAAATAAAGCCCGAGGATTGGATGGTGGGGATTCAACTGATAAAGTTGTGATGTATCATATTTTACAGTGCATGTCTATTTTTGCTACACGTGATATGATGAGCTTTGCTACGCACACGTGTGTACGAAGGCAGCTCTTGTGCATGGGAGCAGATTGCTACGCACCTGCGTGTACGTACGAAGGCACCTTATGTGCATGGGAGCAGATTGCGTGTGACCCGGGCCGGAGATATCTCTGTGATGGGAGCTGTGTGAGGCTCATAGAGATGTCCGTGACAAATCCAGCCAGCCCACTTGTTTTGAAAGACCAAAGTAGGACAGGATTCTAAAAATCAGGCGGTGCCAAAACTCATGTGGGCCATATCATACGAAACAGTAGGGATCGAACACTCGGTTGTTATAGAAGTTTTGTTTCAGGATGATTTTTGATCCTACAGTTTATATCATGGTCAACTCCAGAAAAGTTTCAACAGTGGTTATGGTCCAACTGAGTTTTAGATATGCTTGATTTTTAAAATCCAATCAAGTGTTATCTTTCAAAACATATGAACCGAATGTATTTTCCAGCGTCATTTCTCAGGACCCCATACAGCACCGGGCATAGAGATATCTCTCTCCCAGAAGTCACAAGGAAATTCGTGTGTTATGGGAGCACATGGATTGGGCACTACAAGGCCCGTCCCTAACTAAGAACAGACTGGGGCTTTGAGGGGCCACCGATGATGTATGGAATTTATCTACCCAATCCATACATTTTATCATCTTTAGAGTACAAGCCAAAAAAAGAAGTAAATCCAAGGCTCAAGTGGACTACACCAAAGGATGCAATGGTGATAATGACACCCCACTTGCAACTTTATTAAGGCCGTCTGTGATGGCTAGTTGCCATCTAACCTATTTATAAGGTCATATAGACTTGGAGTTGATGTATGCCGCTTGTACAATTTACAAGTGCCTGCCTAACAAGTGTCGCTCTCAGACCGAGCATCAAATAACGTGGGTGGCCCAGGTTAGATTCCCTGTCACAAAAGAAAATTGATTCTCTAATCGTACGTAGCAGCACATCAGTTGATTTTGATGGAGCATGGGTTGACCTGACTCCAGCCTATATTGACATCCCTGCTACGGCCTGGGCCTGAACTTTCAGAGTCGGCCCAGCTGACAGCCCATAGCAGGACAGGCCCAAATGACTCATGTCCAGCTTTAAAACCAACTCTAAATCCAGAATGAGTAATTTGAGAGTCATCTTAACCATAGAAAAATAAGACTGACATGATTCTCTTTACTTCTGTAGTAATTAGGAGAATGATTAAAAGATGAACTGATCCATTCAGGTCTGAGTTGAGTCAGGACTCACCCAACTCAATGATGAATTGACCCAACTCACTCGACCAAGTCAAGGATTACTGTGTTGACTTCGAACCAGAACGAGTCCGGGTCGAACCGGACGAGTCGAGAAGCCGAAGTCACAAAGCGCACGATATATCAATTTCAGTCACATTTAGAAGACCTACATATCTTATTTTAAGGGACTACATTCCCGTGATAGTTTGCCACCATTCAAAAGATGGTGGCGGTTCATCTTCCTCATATGTGGCGCTGCATACAGCAAACTAAACCATTAAAATCAAAATTGATCAAGCAATCTAAACCGTCCCATTAATGGCTCTTAAACGGATGGTTAAAAGTAAACTAGTTCCTTGTCCAAACATGTTTTAATCCCTATTGTATAGTCCACTTGAGCGTTAGAACTGCTGTATTTTTGGGCTTCTATCTTAAAATGATTTGGCTAAATGAATGGACGTGTGGATAAAGCCACATATCGTGGTAGCCCTGTGGATGTCCCAGTAGCACGATATGGCCAAGCTGGCAAAATGGATAGGTAATGAAGTGCATGCTACTCTCCAGCAGTGGTGGTGAAATTAATCATCGGGAGCAGGTTTTGAACGGCAGTTGTAAATTTCTTACAGCCTTTCTTTAGTTTTTGGAAAGTGGATTGCCTGTGGCACCCACCACAAGTATATCCTCATGGCTCAGCGTGGCCCAAGCTCTGTGGGGCCTACTGTACTGTGATTGTATTTTATCCATGCTGTATATCTTTTTGCCGGAAACGGATTGGCTACTCCCCCTGACACCAGCCAATGGCTGGTGGTCGGTGCTCTGTAGGCCCCACCATGATGTATTTGTTTCATCCATGCCGTCCATATACTTTTACAGATCATTTTATGGTACGAGACCAAAAATGAGGTATATCCCTGTCTCAATTGGACCACATTACAGGAAACAATGTTGAATGAGCGTCGACCATTAAAAACATTTTGGGGGCTACGAAAGTTTTGGATCAAGCTGATTTTTGTTTTTTCCCTTCATCTGGTCCTGTATGACCTAATCAACATATTGGATGTCAAATAAACAGTACGGTATACCTTAGGAGTATTTTAATGGTGGATATCCAATCGCTATTGTTTTCATATGGTGTGATCCACCTGAGATTTATATCCCTCTCATTTTTGCGATCAAGCTACAAAATGATACGTAAAAATGGATGAACGGAATGGATGAAACACATACATCATTGTGGGACCCACAGAGCACCGACCACCAGCCACGGGGTTGGTGGTAGGGGGAGTAGCCAATCCGTTTTCCTTTTCGCCATCTAATTGGCCTCGCACAGATTCATCCACGTCGTGCCACAGGATATTCAGACAGTCTGCTTCCGCGTTTCCGGGGAGAATGTAATTGTGGCTGCATCTAATGCATACCGTTGACAATTAAAGTCGTTGCACGCATACCGTTGATAATTTTGTTTAAAGTATTTGGACGTTGCACTAGAGCCTTAATATACGCAAGCACTCGGATTTTGGGTATTTGTTTATCGCACTTCAAAAAAGTTCTTAATGAAAATTATTCATTAATTTGGGATTGGTGTATGTGCCGAAAGCAGCAAGTGATGTATGTAGGATTGCAGTACGTATAAGAGTCTTTTGAAATTCCCCAAAATATCTCTATTCCTCCGAATTCATCTCCCTCCTCCACGGACTTTGACTTTTACGTTCTGTTAAAACCCAACTTCTCTCTTTTTCTCTTCAAAAACTCCCAGTTCCGCAAGTAAAAAGGTACAACATTCGTGCCCTATGTGCGAATCCGTTGAGACATCTGATACGTCCATAATGTAAGCTTGTTCTCGTTAGGGAATGAGTTAAAAAATCAATTGGAACCACTACACAGGTGGACCACATTGGAAGGAATAATAAAGATAAACACCAAATATATATATATGTTTGTGTATGAGGCCAACTAGAGTTTTGGATCAGATTGGTTTTTTGGGCCAGACATCCCATGGGTGGCCACACATGTAAAAAATAATTGAATGGCCAGGAATGGACACACATGTTAAAAAGTATTGAATGGTTAGGAAAATTGTCCAATAGTAAACATTGATGGGCTTTGGTCTGGACGCCCAGTTAGCTGCGACAGCCTGTTACACGAATTCGTGGGAAATTTTGGGGAATGATTCCCGAATCACTGACACACACACACACAAAAAAAAAAAAAAATTAAAATTCACGGAATGGTTATAATCATGAGTAAAATTGTGTTTTAAAAGGGAAATCAGAAGTAGATCTCACATGATGTAAGGTTGAAAGCAGCATGGATGGTCCATTTTTCATGCAAGAGTAATTCTTAAACGGGATGGATAACATGATGTTTAAAAATAGCATCATGTTCTATATAATAAATATTGTCATCCATTTTCTAGCTGGTGATGGGATGGCTAATATCATCTATCAAAGTAATTTTTTTTTTGTGATGAATCTTCAATCAAAGGTGTGGCCCACATGATTTATGGTCCAGATTGCTGATCAAACCTTTTATAATATAATAAATAGGACCATCCATTCCTGTCTATTAATTAGATGACTGGGATCATTAGATTAGGATGATTTTAGAAGCAAAGGGCAATCAATGGCAGACCAATAACATGGATGATCCAAATCAATGGCTTGACCCGTTTTTAGTATTATCGATATATATGGCCTACCCATTTTCATAACCATCGATAATAGATTGATTAAGATCATCCTCTGGAATTGACTTTTGAGATGGATAGGAAATAAAACCTAAGCCCAGCCCAGATAATGCATGGACCATATTAATAATTGGATTATCTGGAGTAACCTATATGGCTTTTTCATTTTTGTAGACATTATAAATGAGATGTGGATACTGCAGATTTTTTTTTTTTTTAAAGGTATGCAATCAAAGGTGGGATACATCGTTACTGAAAACCAAATCAATGATGTGACATTTTTCAATGTAATCAATCAAATTGGCATTTTTTTTCCACTAATCAACAGCCAGGTGTAAGGTTATCTTGAAAGTGATTTTGAAGTCATGGTTGGTTAAAGGTGGTCCATTTGTGATGTAGATACTATGACCCACTACTTAATATAATAAAAAGGTAAGTTGACCCAATTCAACCCAATCTTGATAAGGTAAAAGTTGATGGACGGACCATGACGTGGCTAGACTCGATTTTTATCTATTTATTCTTAGATCCAAGAATGTAAGACCGGAACCAATTTGTTAGCGGGGTCCAAAGGAGACCTCCCTATTTGAAAAGATTGGGTCCATTGCAAGGGCGGGTACCCATTGACAACCCTACGACCAGCACTCAAGAATTAGAAATGGGAAGCTAATTGAAGGTCCAAAAGACAGGGCCATGTAGTCATCCGATTGACGGCTAGGATCATCGGACCAGTGGAATTTTTTATGGATAGCTCAGCCACAGTAACCTTACACCTGCATGACACGTGTATGGAAGTGAGTACTTGATGACTTAGATATGATTGTCTATAGGATAGCTATTCCATCAGAGAATGTAGTCAATGGATAGCGATGGCAATAAGGCCCAGCCAATTTGGGTGAATGGAGACAAAAGCAAATGTCACTTCTTTTGCGTGCACTACACGGTGCACTTTCTTTTTTTTTTTTTTTTGCCAAACCAACTCTCACGTCTGGCAACCTGTCACGTGTACAAAATCAAAGCCACTCATCAGGCGGGTCCCACTGTGTGGATGGCAGGGAATCTAAGGTGTCTTAGACTGTGATAGCATTGGGGGATTCTAAGGTGTCCTGGACCGTGATCGCATGGGCTGTTGTGCGAGGATTATCTTTACAGTTTGGAGCATGGGAAACGGCCTATCTCGATGTATGTGATCTATATCCACTCCTTCCATTCATTTTGCCAGTTCATTTTAGAAAATTCACGATTTCTACTATTTCAATGCATTAGGATGTATAGTAGCTAGCGTAGTATGCCAACGCTATAATAGTGACATTTCATGCGATATCTTGCTTGTCGTAAATATGACGAGATTTGCTACACCATATGTGCAGAATGAAACATAACTATCATATCTAGTCCATCTATCGTATGGCCTGGAACAAGAACGAGTTTCTATAACAACTAGGTTAGGCCTAGTGCCGTACCTTATTTTGCCATGGTAGGAAATTAGCAACGTGCCATGGTAGGAAGCTATTAGCAGCAAGTTCCATCACACGAGGAATAGAAAGTGGATGGAAAAATCTTCAAGATACTTGGATCATTTTTTGTGAAATTATAACCGCGTAAATTCAATTTTACGCCTAAGGGGAATGGTTGGCAGAGTATTATAAGCGAGGAGAGAAATGTGATTGAGCTATTTAAGATACAAAGGTGATCAAAAGGAACAAAATCTTAACCGACATAAGAGAAGCTATTATAAAAAGAAACATAACAAAGGAAGGATGACTTTTCGACTTCTGTATCCATTACGGTAATAGAAGAATGTTCTAGAAGAACAAGGTGCACAAAACTCTATGAACAGTAGAACAACCAATCCAACACAACAACCAATCAAATCAATATAGGAATTCTCTAACGTGAGCCTTATTGATGAACAGTCTAGATCTCCATAAGGGTTGGATGATTTGATTGGGCATACCGGTGGACCCCACTAAAGCTGTGATTGATCTAAAATTGTGTAGGGGTGGTGCACTATAATTGTGTTACTTGCACAATATTTTGGATAGACTAGGAATCATAAACTCGTGTGCAACGTAAAAGGGAGGAGTTTCGAGGATTACAAACTCCTCACCCTCGGTAAATATAAAAACAAGGTTGGATCACTGATTCATAAAACAAAATAACAAAATCCACCAAATGGATATGTCTTCACTCGGGATGGATGAGCAATTTCTTGAAGTCTACCAAACAAAAGTGTATCGATCGGTCGATTATGGAATCCAAGTTTATTGCTTTAGGAAGGTTGGTTCAAAAGTGGAGTGGCTTAAAAATCACTTGACTAATATACCGTTGTAACTAAAGCCTCAGATTAGCCATATTTATTCATTGTAATTTCCAAGAAGGTATAACAAAAGCAAAGAGCAAAATATATATAATGTAAAGTACAAGCACGTATCATCCTGAAATATTGTCAAGATTATTTTTAATAAATAGCACCATTTTCTATGTAATAAATATTGTCATTCATTTTCTAGGTGGTGATCGGATGGCTAAGATCCTCTATCAAAGTGTGTGTGTGTGTGTGTGTGTGTGTGTGTGTATTGTGATGAATCCTCAATCAGAGGTGTGGCCCATGTGATTTATGGTCCAGATTGTTGATCAAACCTTTTATAATATAATAAATAGGACCATCCATTCCTGTCTATTAATTAGATCACTGGGATCATTAGATTAGGATGATTTTAGAAGCAAAGGGCAATCAATGGTAGACCAATAACATGGATGATCCAAATCAATGGGTTGACCCGTTTTTAGTATTATCAATATGGCCTACCCATTTTCATAACAATTGATAATAGATTGATTACGATCATCCTATTGAATTGACTTTTGAGATGGATAGGAAATAAAACCTAAATAAAACCTAAGCCCAACCTAGATAATGGATGGACCATATTAATAATCGGATTATCTACGATTGTAACCTATATGGATTTTTCATTTTTGCAAACATTAATGAGATGTGTATACTACAGATTTTTTTATTTTTTTTATTTTTATTTATTTTTTTATTTTTTTGGAAAGGCATGCAATCAAAGGTGGGATACATCATCTAGCAAATCAATGATGTGACATTTTTCCAATATGATCAATCAAATTGGCCATTTTTTTCCACTAATCAACAGCTGTGGTTATCTTGAAAATGATTTTGAAGTCATGGTCAACTAACGGTGGTCCATTCATGATGTAGATAGCATGACCCACTAATAATATAATAAAAAAGTAAGTTGACCTAACTCAACCCAATCTTGATAAGGTAAAAGTTGATGGACGGACCCTGACATGGCTAGACTTGTTTTATTTATTTATTTATTTATTTATTTATATCAGATCCAAGAATGTAAGATCCGAACCAATTTGTTAACCGGTCTAAAAGGGACCTCCCCTATTTGAAAAGATTGGGTCCATTGCAAGGGCGGGTGCCCATTGACAACCCCACGACCAGCACTCAAGAATTAGAAATGGACAGCTAATCGAAAGTCCAAAAGATAGGGCAATGTAGGCATCCGATCGATGGCTAAGATCATCCCACCAACAGTATTTATTATGGATAGCTCAGCCACAGTAACCTTACACCTGCATGACACGTGTATGGAAGTGAGTGCTTGATGACTTAGATATGATTGTCTAGCATAGAATAGCTACTTCATAAGACAGATTTTGACTGTACTAGGATTGTGGTATAGTGGAATTCTCTAAATCAAAGGGAAGTTCCAAATATTCTCAAGGTCGTCATCTCATCCGACAGGTCTTGAAAAGTTTTTCAGACTAAATTGCCTTTATCCTTGGATCAGTAGTAGTACAATTTTTGAGTGAATAAGAAGTTACGTAGTATTCAATTTCGAGAAAGTGACGTAGATGGAAGTTGATTCAATCCATTCAATTTCTTTATAGTCTTTTATTTATATGGAAAGATGTTAACTTCTTGTTGACAGTATCTCTTTGTGGCCCACAAAACTTGATAACTTATAATGGTATTAATTTGATACAAACTATTTTCTTGTAATGTGATCAATGTGGCCGACAGATGTTAATCGTGCTTCCAATCATGACCTTCATGAAATTCTGAAGTTAATGAATCAGGTGAATTCTGCACATATGTGATGGCAGACCCCACAGACAGTATCCTTATAATGTTAAGGGTCGGGGTTGAGGTTGTCATGTGTTGAGGGTCGAGGTTATCATGTCATCAAACATATCCGAATCTTCATTGAATTGGTTCCCTCATAAAGCATCAGCAAATTAATAGTAGTTCATTCAAAACATTTATCATGTCTGGAGTCAATAATAGATAAATGAATTATGCGGATCAAAACTTCATAGGTAAGAAAGCACTCATAGTCTTCATAAGCATCCAATGTGCCTGGAGTCAAGAATGGACCAAAACAAACTAGAAGTGTAATACTCTAAACTTTTCAATACTCGAATATTGAAAGTTCTCGAGTGTTACCATGAAATTTAACTTAATATATACATGTGTATAATACCGATCTAACTATCCTAACCTTACATCTATTCTCCAACACGACCGATCATTGAGAATAATCTTTATCCA
The DNA here is from genome assembly GCA_030180095.1 of Magnolia changhungtana. NCBI lineage: Eukaryota > Viridiplantae > Streptophyta > Magnoliopsida > Magnoliales > Magnoliaceae > Magnolia > Magnolia changhungtana. The sequence goes on along the minus strand of JASAUF010000081.1, from coordinate 134,229 downwards.
TAGATCAAGCCATCCGACCGTTGATTTTAAGACAAGATCATTATATGTCCAAGTATTCCTACTTGTCCATCATAACCAACCGTTCAACCAACTATCCATCGATAGGTAAAGATATCTGACCGTCCACTTCGAGTTTGAACCATCTGATCATAGTAAACTAACTACTTGATATCTACATCCGCTCGTACACATATCAAATTGAGATTCTGATCCGTTCATCTTGTTCACTACCTATGAATATGCTTAACTCACCATCAAAACTACAATATGAGAAACTTACACATGTGAACAAGTCACTTAAATATAACGGTATATATGTTCGGCCTCTTGATCACTCCAAAAACTCACTTGTGATCATCTAATTATAAAATTAACCGTACACCCATTTACATACACCCATTTACATACATGATCAGAGTACTAACCATCAACTTTTTCTATTCTTAACATGTCATCTGACCATCCATTATGTTGGTTGATATATGTACATTCATTTAATTAATTTGGTGAATAATTATTTATTCATAATGATTTAGATATAAATTCTTTTGTAAGAACTACTTATAAACTTGCCTATAACCATGTAAAAATATTAGATTTCCTAAAACTCTCATATCAGCAATAATTATGAAAATGTCATTAACCTAGACCCTTAAATTCTAGATCACATGGTTCTCACGATCCGTTTGATGTGAATTTTTATACCATGCTTATGTATTATAAATTAAGTATACATGTCAAATTTCAGCCCTTAGATTATTGTAATAGTAACCCAATTGACAAATCAGCTTAATAACTGTTGATTTTGATGTCCATTGAGTGAAGAAATCCCACTGCGCGTAGTCGTAGTAGGATATTTTCCTTCATATGAACTACTTGGATTACCCATCATATAGACTAAGTGTGAAATATAAAGACCCCACTTTGGTAGGTTTTTCCTTAGGTGCAAAGTTATCTTGTTAAGGCCTACCAACTCCTTATAAATCTTGATTTTCTGATTTAACCACTTCTTTCGTCCATTACACCTCAAATTTGAACCACAATTTGCTCTCATATGACTACAATGTTATACAAAATTTTGGCCCCGATATATAATCCTACACCATTGAAGGTTGAAGCCAGTTCCTTCATTTTAGTACAAAATGTGAAATTTTAGATTTATGCTTTTTTCACCATCGATCAACCACTAAATTTTATCCAACCGTTTGCCTATCCTGACTACACATTTCTTCCAAAATTAGGCCCTGATCATTAAGTGTGAACTGTTAATTAAGATCAAGTTAATTTTGGCACCAGTTAGAAGAATTTTCAAGATAGGTCAATCTAAATTTTAGATCACCAAGAAAATAATAAATCTTAGCTCTATTCAATGACCTTGACACAATGGATGAATTAGATTTAAAGAAAGATCGTCAAAAAAGTGAAAATTAAAGAAACCCAATCCAAGTAGGATGTGAAACACACCCTTCTTACGCCCACTCCTTTTAAAAGGGGTGTGCGTTTCCCTCTCCACTCACATGCCCAACCTCCCAACGCCCAAGGAAGAGAGAGAAAGAGAAAGAGAAGGAAAGAGAGAGAGAAGGAGAAGGAGAGACAAAGAAAAAGAAAAAGAAAAAGAAAGAAAGTGAAAGAGAAAGAAAGAAAAAGGAAAAAGAAGCCTAGACGTCCATCATCCGCTTCTTTCTCCAAACATATGGTATTTTTCTTTCGTTCAAGTGATGTCGTGATTCATATAAAAGCTTTCCTACATAGATATCCACCTACGATTTAAATTTAAGGCTAAGGTGAGGGATTCCTTTAAGCTTACATTAATTTGAGTTGATATGATTTATCTTGTTTTTACATGCTTCCATATTATTGTGAATCCTTCATGCAATTATTTAATTTACCATTATCAATTATTTATCCTATGAGAACTATGGTTAAGGTATGATTTTAATTATGCATGATCTTTAGGAATTTGTGTGAGGTGATGGATACAAGCCTTGCCATTTGTCAATTTTGAGAGCGACGTGTGCTTCCACTCTATATGGAATTGGCCTTTTGCTCCTCTCCCCTTATTCTTGTTGAGTTATCCTAATTGTTACTCTTTTTTTTTTATTGAGATAGCTTAATGCTACTTTTCTCATTTATTAGGTTAGCCTTGTGTTACCTCCCTTATGGCTTGGGCATGTGTCTTAGAATTCTAAAACTACCATGGTTTAATTTATTTTTTCTTTGGTGCAAGTGATGTGTTAGAGGTATCATAATTAGTGATTCAAAATTTTTATCGTGGACGTAATACGCTTTGGGTAGTGACCCTCTTGGTTAATGCGTAATTCCATGGCTTTTGGGTAGTGGTACCAAAATCGATGTAAATAATTCACAACGCGTGTTATATCACTTCCGGTATTGGATGTCGCAAATAGTCGCTCCATAACACAAATTGTAATTGTCCGATCCATGTGTTGTACTCGAGGTGTTCACGTAAATCCTTAGTAGTGTTAGACATGCCGACCTAATCTCTTCGTAGTCATGGGATGCGGGGCGAACCGGGTTTTCTATTAATTATATTTCACATTGTGATGATTACTACATATGATGAGTTGCACACACTTTGCTAGGCATGTATTTATGTAAATTGGTTGCGATACCGATACCACTCGTAGTGGTGGAGTACGAGGTGTATCGAGCCCTTACATTACTCTTATGAATCTCTTAAATTATTCTTAATCTTAAAGGATAACCATCACTATGAGTAGGGCATTGACCCTCTCCAACCGTATAGATGATGCGGGTGAGGTGCAGATTGAAGAAACGGATGAAAATCCCCTTGCGAAATATTATTATGAATAAATAAAGATATAGTTTTATGTTTAGTTTTATTTATTTCCGCTATAAACTTTGATGATGTAATAAGCTCTCATTAAGAGGGCATTAAAGAATTATTTATACGCTTTTTATTCTAATGGAATAAAAAATACGGTTGATTTTATTCTTGCGAATGGTTGCCTTCGTGAATGTAACTAGATGTGATCTAAATAAAAATAATAATAATAAGGTGCGATTTCGAAGCATCCAATTCTTACATTATTGACACCTGGAATTCTCGGGCACGAGTATGTACTCGAGCCATGAAAATTTCGAGATATTACAAGAAGTACTTGCTCATTCAAACTAAAATAATTAATTGTTCAACATATATATTAAATAACTTGAATCATAGTAAAATAAACATTAAGAAAAACTACAAACTTCACCTCTTAGCTTTAGCTAAGAGATTAGCCAATCAAAGACATGATTGAACTAAAACTTTTAAAGAAAAACATAAAAACTATTTAGAACAGAATGATTGAAGATGAGGGAGGACTCCTTCAAACTCCACAACTCCTTTCTTTACTCCTTCTACCCTAATTCGTGCTTAGAAACTCCTAAGACATCTTTTTAAATAGGCTTGATTAGCACCGAGATCAAAATCGACTTCAATTTACTCAACTATCTCACCTTCGATGTCACCTTTGATGTCACCGAACTCCCATTAAAGAGTCTGAGTGAAATTGTAAGACTGTCCAGCAACGAACTTTTGAATTTGTGTATTTTTCCGATATCATCGAACTGCCTTTGATGTCATCGAACTAACTTCGATGTCATCGAACTGACTTTGATGTCATTGAACACTCCTTCAATGGGATTGAAGGATGCTCTAATATGACCAGCAAAAAATTCAATTTTTATCTAATTTTTGTGATTGGGATCGAAGTGGCTTTGATGACATCGAACACTTACTTTGATGTCATTGAACCTGTTATCGATGACATCAAGGAGTTAATTTTAGCAATCCAATTTTCTATACTTTGATTTCTTCAATTTTCTTTCTTCTTCACTTGGTTTCATTAGATCTCAAACTCTTAAAATCTTCAATCTTAACCTTCAAAGATCCAATCTTCATCTTGATAATTAATTGAGCATTATATCCACGCTTTAAGCATTCTTTTCTCCTTAGCTCTCAAAATTATCTCATAAGAGAAAACATGTGTAATTATATCAATTAAACACATTTATGTTTATAAAACTAATGTATAATTAGGAGAAATATGCAATATTTCACACTCAACATCAATTGCTTTGGAAACCTGTTGCACTTGCAATGTTATTCACTTGGGATGTTATTCAACGGGAGCAAATTAGATTTCAAGCTAAGTGATTCGCGTCACACCTCAACTCAGCTCTATAATTTTTTTTACTTCAATATCTAACTATTTTCATTTTTACTATAAATAGTAAGTTTTAGTTAGATTATAACTCTTGATCCTTTGAGTTTTAGGAGTCATGCCCAACATGAAAATGGCTTAGAAAAATTAGGAGAATAACGTGGTTAGGTCAAATTGGATACTTACTATTTTTTTGCTGAAAACTATGAAGTCTAGTAGAATCATGGCCATCTATAAATAGTAAGTTTACTATTTATAGTAAGTAACTTTTTAGGGAGTTTTGAGTGTGAAACTCCTCCTAGGTTTGGGTTTACCGTTTAAGGGGTTTTAATTTCATTTTTTGTAATCATGAATCAATTTATTTCAATTATTAGAAATTATTTTTGTTTTCATCCCTCTTAGATTCGAGAAATCTATGTGAGGAATCAAGAGAAGCTTCGTGGATTCAGAGTAATTATCCATGAGGAAGATGGTGATCGACCTCATCACGTCCTTCCCTGCGTCATTAATACAACTCTCGCCTATGAAACAGGGTACATGTACACGATCTAAGCCACTAATCAATTTGGTCCCATTGTGTGAATGGTGGAGTTCTAGCATATCCTAGATCCTGATTGCATTGGCAATTGTGCCAGGATCTCGGACGATGGGACCCGAATCCTCTGCAACACTTATTTTGGGCAGCTTGTACAGCACCCAAACAGCAAAATTCATTATGTCCATCACGTTCTATCCTCAGTTAGGACCATAAATCGGGTGAGCCGCTTTGCATGGAATAATGGGAACGGAATGTTAGTCATAAGTTTGTTTGTGGTATTGTGCATCTTTAATCAAAACCGTCAACTAAGTTTGAATCACAGGGATAAAGCTAAGGCTTCTCACCTGATGGACAAATTCAATTTATATATACAATATGGTGGGCCCCACAGACCATGGTGTTATAAACAATTCCGGGAGGACATGACGACCGGCTTCGGATATGCATGTATGTGATGAGATTTGCTAGAGTATATCACCATATATTCAAATAGAATAAGTTGTGACTTTAGCATTTGGATCTGGGTACTCTTTCAATGACCAAAACCTTTAATCTTATGGAAGTTTTTAATGGTGGACGTTCAACGACTACTGTTCCAAGTGGTGTGGTCCACCGGAATTTCTATCTTCTTCATTTTTGAGACCATACCCTGAAATATAGGGTGGACTTACGTGGACTCCAGTCACAAGAAGCCACGTAAAAAGGCTTTGGCAGGCAATTGGCGTCCACACAGCTACGTCGGCTTAGCAGAATGCCATCAACATCTGGCTACGTGGAGCTAGGCTTGCCACGCAATCTGGAAAGCGGATTGGCTGGTGTGCCTCACGCCAGCTACATGGCTGCTGTATTTATCTCAGCAAGTTAGTGGGTCTGATCATGAGGTCCGTGTTATATCCAAACCGTTCATCCATTTGGCGAGCTAGTTTAAGCTTGAGACAAAAAATAAGATAGATCTAACTATCGTGACCCACTGTAGCTCTCACCATTGAAACCCTTTTTGGGGTCTAACCCAGAAATTGTTTTTTCCTCTTCATTCAGTCTTTGTGAGATTGGATCCACTCTATAAATTTTTAATGGTCAATCCAATTTAGCTTTCGATATGGGATCTGATCTTTAAAAATAAATGAATGATGTAGATATAATAAATACATCAATTAAGTATGGGCCATGTAACATCTCCTTGAACCGTCCGGTGCAACTCGGAGCTCAAGAGCGTCAGTCTCGTCTTCGCAAGACACAATGATCCTACAGCAGCTATAGGTCAACTATCCACCCTTTGAGCGTCAGTTGAAACATTTCAACCCTCGTGCTCTGTGGGGCTATTGTTCGTGAAACTCCACCTGGTCATCAATTTTGTCTTAAAAAGATGTGAAAAACTCATCAAAACTCAAGCAGTCCATAACCTCCGTGAAACCTTAAACGGGTCACAGAAGTTTTGGATCAAAGTGATACATGTATTTTTCCTATATGCTGGTAGAAATAAATGCGGATTGCATACTGGCATTATTGGATGTACTCTGTGGGTCCAACCATAATGTACGTGTTTTGTCCACTTTGTCCATCAATTTTAGATCATTATTTTAGAGCATGACCACACCACACGAAAACAGGGGTGAATGAAAGCCCATAATTAAAAACTTCCTAAGGGGTATTGTAATATTTATTTGCCATCGAAACTTGTTGATTATGTCACACAGTCTCACATGAAGGGAAAACATAAATATAAGTTTAATCCAAAACTGCAGCCCTTAATAAGTTTTTAATTGTGGCATTCAATCGCCATTTTTTGTGCACGGTCCACATGAGATTTAGTTCTGTTTCAGTTTTGGGTTTAGGCCCTAAAATGAACCAGAAAAATGGATGGATGGATGGCCTCATAAAAACACATACATCATGGTGGGGCTCACCACTATCCAGTTTCTACTGAGAGTGTCAATGTTCTGGTCCGGTAGAAATACCTGAGCACCCCTTTCCGCTGTGGTGCGGCCAATATTTTCATTTCTTCAACCGTCCATTTGCAATCTTCATGGCAATCATCTACATGGGCAACAAAGATGCCATGCTACTTGCTGCTCACATGTGTCGTGAAGAAACACGTGTGAGAAACTCTATCCGCTGCTCAACTCAGCCCGCGGTAAAATCTAGCCAATATACTCATCCAGCAGGCAATCGCATGCATTTTGAAGTTGAATTGTTGGTCAATTTCTTTTAATGTCCATTTATTTACACATGAGTTTCCATTTGATTAGGAGGCGTTTGATACTCTAGCCGACTATGATGGTTGATAAGCAGGCACTCAGAAACTGGACACCTGGTGTACATTAAATCAAGTGATACTGTCCAAGATAGGTCATCATCCCAACTATTATATTGTTTTAATGGTATTAACCTCTGGTTCATGGGCACTTGTTGCTGAATCCAGACCATTGGGTATTTCTTTCTTTTTTGCTTCTTCATTTTTATTTTAAGTCTCAACCTCTGGTTCATGGGCACAGCTTACAATTCATATAAAGTGATGACCTACATCTCGACAGTTTAAGTTGATTTACTTTCATGCTATAGGTACAGTTTCTCAGTGCCTATATCCCACTGCAGCATGAAGTTCATCTCCATTTAATCAGATGAGATCACGAGAAAAAGGAAGGAAATGTCTTTATTACAGGAAGTCTCCTTCTTCCTCTGTCTTAGTCATTTCGCGGTCTAGTGGACATTCTTTAGTCAATTCGAAGCCAACAGCTAGTAAGATGGCCAAATTAATGGAGCTACTAAATAAATAGCAGGAGGGAGCAGCCCTGCCAACACGATTGAAGCCATTAGATGTTGATACCTTTAACTAAGCATAGCTCATTTTTTTTATAACCAACCTTGAAAAAAGTAAATCACTTGCAGTGTTTTACCTTTCATCACCCGAAATGGAAGAACCAGGAGTACTTAGCCTTTCCCCCATTAGGGGGAGTAAAGCATATCGTCATTCTCACGTCTTTATCTACCAAGTCATGGATTGACTTTGAGACGACTCATGTAATGAAAAGTGAAATTCATCCATTTATAGGATTTTGGGATTTTAAGTTCCATAGCTTCATGAGATGAGAAGGCCTGGCTACAGTACACCTCCTATGCATGGAATGATGAAAAAGTCCATGCGTGGATCTCAATCTCATAAACTGCTTGCCTTACATCCTAGGGGGGGGTGCAGCTTCGGTGGATATGGACCCAGCGTGATGTGTTCACCTTACATCCGCGACGTCCATCCTTTTGGACATTTCATTTTAGTATGTGATCCCAAAAATGAAGCAGATCCAAATCTCAGGTGGATCACACCACAGGAAAATGTGTTGATTGACAGTTAAAAACTTATTGTGGACTACGCAAGTCTTGGATCAAGCTGATATTCGTGTGGTCCCTTCATCTAGATCTTTTTGACCTCATCAACAGGTTAGATGAAAAATAGAAATTTTGGTGGTCCCCAAGAAAATTTTAATGGTGGGTATTCCATCACCACTGATTCCTGTGGTATGGTCCACCTGAGATTTGGATGTACTTCGTTTATGGAATCATACCCTCAAATGAGCTGTCAAAACGGACGGATGACGTGGATGTAAGGCACATACGTCAAGATGGGCCCCACAGTCAGGCATCCACCGAAGCGGCGCCCCATTCTAGGTGCTTGGGTATGGGCTATTGTGCCGACTAATCTGGTTTCGATTCGAGTCACGACTCAGACGAGTCATAGATGAATCGGTCCGACTCACCCCACTTTAGGCTGACTCGTGGTGTTGAACTGGATCGGGTCAGACCGAGTCCAAATCAACTCAGACGAGTCACACTTAACACATCTGATTCATCTATCCATGGGCCAGAGTGCAAGTCGGGTCAGGACTCGGGAACGTGTTTGAAAGATCGGGTCTTGTTAGTAATTGGGCCGGGTACGTCTCTTGGGATCGAGGTCCTTGGGTTGGCTTCGAGCCCGATTTTGAACTAAATGAGCCAGACCTGATGGGCTGGACCTTCCAATGACAGCCCTACGTTGGATCGGGGCCCACTTTATTGCCTGGCCCTGAAATCCAATGGATCCGCTCATGGGGTGGGCCACACATGTAAAAAAGAATAGGATGGCCAGGGAAATTGACCAATAGCAAACACTCAATGTACCAGTGTGGCCTATCAAGAATTTAGAGCGGGCCTCACCTGATGGGCAGCTTTGATTTAACACACGTGTCACACATCATCAAGTGTTTTCTCTATATTGCAGGGATTTGTCACAAAATTTCATAACGGATCCATTGCCAGCATTTATTGGCAGTTTGACGTCCATTCGCTCCTTGTAAGTCTCGAAATTTCTCCCACAGCGAAATATCCGCTGTTGTTGTTTTTGTCACTCATAAACAGTCCACGTGGCGTGGTTTAGGGCGATCCAGACCATCGCCATCTGATTTTTCCCTTCGAATTTGGAACATGATAGAATGGGACAAAGATGTTCTGATCGGAACCGTTATTATAGTGGGCCATTCAGTAGATGGGCCGCACCTCAAAATTAAAGGGGAGTGGACTGTCGTAGCCATCGTATAAGTGGCCTGCAAAAGGAATGGTTGGCAGTCACGTTAAACCATTGTTCAATCCTACCGAGTTTTGGCTTATAGCCAATCTGCACGGTAGCCCATAGGATCAATGGTCCCGATCACCACATGTTCGTCACGTGTACCTTAAAGAGAGAACTGCATAGAACTCTTATACAACAATGGTTAGGATTCGTCCGACCACTGATAGTTTCTCGATAGCCCACTCACATCTGCCAGAGAAAGTGGTGAGTAGAGATTTTCAGAAGCGGATTGCAGGATCCGTCCCGGCAGGGTGTGGGGCCCACCATGATGTATTGGTTTTTATCCACGCCGTCCATCCATTTTAACAGGTCGTTAAAATCTTCTTAGGGCCCACAATGATGTTCATATGTCATCCAACTCATTCATAGGGTCACACAGACCTGAATAATGGGAAAAACCAAATATCAGCTTCATCCAGAACTTTGGGGTCCACCAAAACTGAGCTGGAAAATGGATGGATGGCATGGATAAAACACTTATATCATGATGGGGCCCATAGAGTTTTGACACGAGCTAGCTGGTGTTGGAGTCACCAGCCAAACTGCATTCCTAGATAATCTTCATTATAGGACCTAACATTGGCCTGGTATGGATGTTGTACATAAGGGGCATGCTGCCTGAAAAGGTTTGGTCTTACCACAAGTTAGCCTGCCTCCAGCTGCATGTTCAGTTCTCAAATGATAGTCAAATGCTGAAGGTTATTTTAGTAATTTAAGGTTAGATGAAGTATCTACTTATTTATTTTCAGGGTTATAAGATCAAATAACTTCTCTGGTTTGCTTCCATCTGAACTGAGGCTTTTGCTAAGTCTGCAACAACTGTAAGCTTCTTTATTATTATTATTATTATTATTTTAATTTTAATTCTATTTAATTATCCTTCTACAGAAATGGCACTGTGGTGTTTAGAATTTTCAAATTTGCCCCTTAATTTTATAGTGATTAATATGCAACAGTTTCCCCAGATTATATTAATAATATTTAGTAATCGATAAATAACAAAAATAAAAATAAAAAATCAATAATTGTTTATTTTCAGGGATGTAAGCTCAAATAACTTCTTTGGTTCAGTCCAGTTGGGTAATCTGCCAAGTCTACAGAAACTGTAAGTTTTATTTTATTTTATTTCATTTTACTATTTAATTATTCTTCTTAAGAAATGCCATAAAATGTGTTCAGAATTTCAAAATTTCCACTGAATTTGGTAGTGATTAAAATGCAACAATTTTTATTTTATTTTTTGCGAGAACAATTTAAGTCAGTTACTATCCGTCCAATAAATTACTTCCAAGCTATCATGTTCATGCCACATCCAACCCTAGGAATAGGTTGGCTCGTCCATAAGGATAGCATTGTACAAAAGGCAGTCCCACCCACTAATTAATTGGATGGGACCATTACAACAATTTTTAAACATTAATAAATAATAAAATGTAAGTAATTAATTATTTTCAGGAACATAAGCCACAATAGCTACGCTGCAGCTCCCACCTGAGCTGGGGAATTTGTCAAGTCTGCAACAACTGTAAGTTCTGAAATTTTTTATTAATTAGTTTAGCTAATCTTCTTCGTAAAATAGCATATGATGTGTTTGGAATTTCGAAATTTCCATCCATTTTGGTAGGATTAATATGTGGTATATTTTTTTCTTCTTCTTCTTGAGAAGGTTTCAATTTCAGCTAAGTGGACCATAAGTTACTGTCCACTCATTGAATTACTTCCAACCTATCTTATTCTTGTTTGACATCCAACCCCTCCAATAAGTGGCTCCTCTGTGTGGATAGCCTTGAACAAAAATCAGCCTATCCACTCATTAGGAGGGCCAGACGATAACAATAATATTTAGCCATTGATAAATAACAAAATATAATTAATTAATTATTTTCAGGGATATAAGCCACAATAACTACTCTGGTTGGCTCCCACCTCAGTTGGGGAATTTGTCAAGTCTGCAGCAATTGTAAGTTCTATATTTTTACATTTAATTATCCTTCTTTAGAAATGCCATTTGATGTGTTGGAATTTTGAATGCCCCACTAGATTTGATAGTGATTAATAGGTAATAGTTTATTTTATTATTTTATTATTTATTTTTCCTTTTGCTAAGGTTTCAAGTCCAACCAGTTGGACCGCAAGTTATTATCCACTCAGTGACTTACTTCCAACCTATCATGCTCATGGACATCCAACCCATCCAATAGTTTGGCTTCATGATGAGGATGGCCTTGTAAAAATAAAAAAATAAAATCAGTCGCATCCTCTCATTAGGTGGGCTAGACCATAACATTAATGCTTTTTCATTGGTAAATAATAAAATATAATTAATTATTTATTTTTAGGGTTATAAGCTACAATTCCTTTACTAATGATCTCCCACCTGAGCTAGGGAAATTGGCAAGTCTGCAACAATTGTAAGTTTTTTTTTTTTTTTTTCCTGCTTTTTCAACTCTGTATACGTCTTATTCTATAGAAGTGTCATATGATGTATTTGGAATTTCGAATGCCCCACTAGATTTGGTAGTGATTAATAGAAATAGTTTATTTTTTATTTATTTATCCTTTTGAGTAGGTTTCAAGTCTAACCAGTTGGATCATAAGTTACTGTCCACTCATGGACATCCAACCCATCCAATAGCTTGGCTTCATGATGAGGATGGCCTTGTAAAAAAAATAAAAAATCAGTCACATCCTCTCATTAAGTGGGCTAGACCATGACATTAATAATTTTCCTTTGGTAAATAATTGACGCAGGGATGAACGTGATGAGCATAACTACTCTGAATCCACGGAGCATCTCTGGATTCCTCACAAAGATTAACTAATCCATTTTAGGAAAAAAGCGAAAATAAAAATAAATTGTTAATAAATTGAAACGATTAATTAATTAATAAAAATGAGTTCACAACCCTTTAAATAGGGGTACCAAGCAAAACTGAGAAAGAAATCAGAATCAAACTACAACTACAACTCCTAGAATTCATGACTTACTATAAATAGTAAACTTACTTTTATAGACAAAATGTGATGTCTACTAGTGCTATGCCATAAGGTTTTGGCCAAAAATAAGTAAGTGTCCTATTTGGCTTCACCAAACCGTTTCTCCTAATTATTAAAGCTCTTTTCACGTTGGGCGCAACTCCTAAAGCCCGACGGATGAAGAGTTATAATCAAACTAAAACTTACTATTTATAGTAAAAACGAAATTAAAACAGGGAAACAACCGTCGATCCAGGGGTATTTCGCAATTCTAGGTGTCACAACCCGGCGTGGCAAGGTTGGTTGGCTAGAGTAGCTCATTCTACCCCAAAATCATATATTTTACGTCAGATAACTCATTCCGAATTGCGAGATACGCCCAATTTAAGGTCGGATGGTCTGGATCACTTCTGTCATCGACCGCCTTTTCTAATCCATCTTGGCCATGTAACTGTTCGCGACCCACTCCACATCAGTAATAAAATATAATTAATTGTTTATTTTCAGGGTTATAAGCTACAATTACTTCGCTAATTATCTCCCACCTGAGCTAGGGACATTGGCAAGTCTGCAACAATTGTAAGTTCTTTTTTTTTTTTTTTTTATCAATTCTATATAAGGATTTTTCTTTAGAAGTGCCATATGACGTATTTGGAATTTCGAATTTGCCACCGTATTTGGCAGTGATTAATGTGTGGTAAATTTTTTTTTTTTAATTATTATTTTCAACAAGGTTTCTAGTCCAACTAGTTGAACCATTAGTCATTTTCCACCTAGTGAATTACTTCCAACTGAGCATGTTTGTGCGACATCCAACCTTCCAATAGGTTGGCTCCACCATGAGGATAGTCTTGTATAAAAATCAGTCCCATCCACTCATTAGGTGGGTCAGACTAACAACAATGTTTATTCATTAATAAATAACAAAATATAATTATTTATTTATTTTCAGGGATATAAGCCACAATAACTTTGCTAATTGGCTCCCAGTACAGTTGGGGAATTTGTCAAGTCTGCAACAACTGTAAGTTCTGTTTATTTTTATTTTTTAAATTTTATTAAAGTATTCTTCTTCAGAAATACCATATGATGTGTTTGGAATTATGAATTTGCCACCCAATTTGGTAGTGATTAACATGGGATAGTTTTATTTATTTATTTATCTTTTTTTGAAGGTTTTAAGTTCAAAACTTGTTGGACCATAAGTTATTATCCATCCATTGAATTATTGCCAACCTATCATGTTTGTGATGATACCAACCCTTCTAATAGGTTGGCTTCGCCATGATGATACCCTTATACAAGAATCAGCCCCAACCTCTTATTAGGTGGGCTATACCATTACAACAATGTTTGACTATTGATGAATAACAAAGTATGATTATTTATTTCGTTTCAGGGATATAAGCTTCAATAATTTCATTGGGTCACTCCCACCTCAATTGGGGAGTTTAGAAAGTCTGCAACAACTGTAAGTTCTTTTTTTTTTTTTCAAATCTAATTAGTTATTCTTCTTAAAAAAATGGCATAGGCTTTATTTTTTTAAAATTTTCACATGGCCCTTCTATCCAGGGTACCACTGTTTGGACGGATTTGGATTTATTTATTTATTTTAATAACTTAACTTTTTTATGGGAATCTGTAAAAAAATGCCATAGGTTGTGTCTGGAATTTCGAATTTGCCACCGAATTTGGCAGTAATTAATATGTGCTGTTTTTATATTTTATATTTTATCTTTTTGAGAATGTTTTAAGTTCAGCCACTTGGACCATAAGTTACTATCCACCCAATGAAATACTTGCAACCTATATATTTGCATGACATCCAACCTTCTAATAGGTTGGCTCCACCATGAGGATAGACCCGTACAAAAATCAGTCCATACATTTATTAGGTAGGACAGACCATAATAACAATGGTGAGCTATTGATAAATAACTAAATATAATTAGTCATTTATTTTCAGGAATATAAGCTACAATAACTTCAATGATTCACTTCCACTTCAACTGGGGAAGTTGGCAAGTCTGCGACTACTGTAAGTTCTGTTTTTCTTTTTTTATTCTATTTAATTATTCTTTTTAAGAATGCCATTTGAAGTGTTTGGAATTTCATGAAATTTGGTGGTGATCAATATGTTATAGTTTTATTTATTTATTTATTCATTTATTTTCTCTAAGAAGGTTTCAAGTCCAATCAATTGGACCATAATTCATTGTCCACTGAGCTACTTTCAACCTATCATGTTCATGTAACATCCAATCCTTCCAATAGATTGGCTCCACCCTGAAAATAGTCTTGTACAAAAATCAGCCCCTTCCACTCATTAGGTGGGCCAGATCATTACAATAATGTTTAATTATTGATAAATAATAAACTATAATTAATTATTTATTTTCATTGATATAAGCTATAATAACTTTGCTGGTTTTTTTTTTTGTTTTTTTTTTTTTTTATTTTAAAAAAAAAAACTTTGCTGGTTCACTCCCACCTGACCTCATAATTTTTCATGTCTGCAACAATTATAGCTACTTTTAGTTTTTAAATTCTATTTAATTATTCTTCTTTAGAAATACCATGTGATGTGTTTGGAATTTCAAATTTGCCAATGTGATGATTCATATACATGTACACAACTATTGTTCACGAGGCATAAATGTAGGTCACGGGTCATGGGCCTGCTTAATTCATATGGAACACCCAAAAAGTCACATCGGAGGGTTGATTCTGACTGGTTGATTGATTGATGAACACTAGTGGATGGTTGAGATGAAAAATAGTAAACAGTTTGAAATGAACATACAAGCGTGCCTTGATAAAAGGTCAGGATGGTCTAATCATTCTGCTTGAGGGATGTGCCCTTCATCAGTGGGTACCAATGTTTGGACGGTTTGGATTGATGTATTCGCGAGCCATGTGATAGTAGCTGGGTGCATGCCCATTGCTCTCATATCTCCTCTCTCCCCAGCCGCTCATCCTTCTCCCTCACCACATGAAGATCCAGACCGTTCATCTAGAAGCTCTCAAGGTGTAAGCTCAATATGAAAATAATTTCATTGGTTGGGGATCATCACGCTCACATGAAGGCGAGGATTTAAAAATTTCCACATGGGCCATCGACCGTGGGAACTCTAGATGAACGGTCTGACTAGTTCAGGTGGTGGGGCACTTCTTGTCTTGAAGCTACGTCTTTCCAGCCAACTTGCCTCGTTTATGGGAATCTGTACCATTAAAAATGGTAGGCTCCACCATGAAGGCACCCGGCACAAAAATCAGGCCATACCTCTCAACAGGTGAGATGCACGGTTAGAATGAGCGGATAACCGATGGTCTGGCGTGATTTTCATCATAGGACATTGATAAGGTATGGATGTTCTACACCAGTGGCATGCATGTTGGCCGGAGAGTTTTGGCTGCTTCCAGCTACATGTTCAGTACTTCTCAATTGATAGAGAAATGATGAAGGTTATTGTAGTGATTTCTGGTGAAAATAGAGATATTTTTTAGAGATAAAATAACTGTTTATTTATTATTTCCAGGGCAATAAGCGCAAATAACTTCTCTGGTTTTATACCACCTGAGTTGGGGAATTTGAAGAGTCTGCAACAACTGTAAGTTCATATATATATATATATATATATATATATATATATATATATATATATATATATATATATATATTTCAATTTAATTACTCTTTGTCAGAAATGCCATATGACGTGCTTGGAATTTTGAATTTTCACTCTAATGTGGTAGTAATTAATATGCAGTAGTTTTATTTATTTATTTATTTATTTATTTATTTTGAGAAGGTTTCAAGTTCAACCAGTTAGACCGAAGTCAGACCACCCAGTGAACTACTTCTAATCTATCCGACCCTTCCAATAGGTTGGTTCCACCATGAGGATAGCCTTGTAAAAAAATCAGCTCCATCCACTCATTAGGTGGGCCATAACATAACAGAAATATTTAGCCATTGATAAATAAGAGAATGTAAGTGTGGTCCACTCGCTGAGTGAATGTGCTGGTCTTTGGAAAAGGTAATCCCAATAATTGGGCCAACTTATTGGATGATTCGGACGTAAAACATATAAAAGGTTGGAAGTTATCTACTAAGTGGACCGTAAATTATTATCCAACCAGTTGGACTTAAGACCCTTTTTTATTTCAACCTTTTCTATGGTAAGAGGAATCATGAGACCCATATGCAGCTGAACTTGAGTAGTATCATGATTTCCGATTTTATTTTTTTTTTCTTTTCTTTTTCCAATAAAGTGCTATTTCATATATATGGAGTTGAGAAACGGTACATAGTATGGATGGACCTATTGACGAAAAGGAATAAACAGGCCCACCAACCAAAGGGGGGATATGTACAATCTCCAGGATTCTCTCAAATAGCCTAAACCAACTCTATCCAGATAGATAAGACCTCTGATGAGAGAGGGCAACTCAGTCATAGACCGGAATAGCCTATGGAGCTGACCGTCACTTCCCATGCGAGCAAGCCTAGCCGCCACGGCATTTGCCTCCCTTGGGGAGTAGGAGATAAAAACCTCCGTTCTGTCCATGAGGAACCTAATTCTTACTCACCAATACCACATGGCTCACAAAGGGGTAACCTTCTTGGCGAGGGAATCAACCACCAAGTTGGAGTCGCCAGCTAATTCCACCTTGGTGAAGCCCAACTCCATCAAACGGGACAGGCCCTCCCAGATTGCCCTGGTTTCGGCCCAACTGTTTAAGCTGATTCCATAGAAGGTAGAAAAAGCTAAGATGGAATTAGCTAGTGACTCCAAACCCGTGATTGATAAAATAGTCTGGCCTTGACAAGCGGTTTTACAACTGTTGTAATAAAATAGTCTGGTAGCAATAAAATTTTAGTTTTGTATAGGCTATCTAGCTTAGGCTATATAAGTTTGGCTTATCATAGTCTTGCCTAGTTCAGTCATGCCAATAATTTTCACAATATTTACCAAGGACCTAGAATAGGTAGATTAATTGGCATAGTTGGTTGATGCGCACATTGGAATTAGTACATGTTGCTCATGGGCGATGCTTGAAAATGTACAATGGCACATGTGGTATGTGGGTGTTCAAAGATATAGCTTTTCACACCTGAAATGTTTGACTTTGCATGGTAGCACATGCAGCACATGTGTTACATGTATAACTTAACACGCATGACAAATGTAATACTAAAGGTATGACAAATGTAATACTTAAGGCCGTATAGATGGTTCATATGGCATATTTAAAGTGGTTGAAGATGGACGGTGGCACTCTTGATATATCGGCATGTGCAGCATGTATGACACACGTGGACATATATACTACAAGAGAATAGTCCTCCATGTACCATTACTAGTTCTCTAGTTTTTAGAAATAAGATAAATAGTTTTTGTTTTTATTTGGTTATGTAAAAAAGAGATTGGAATGCCAGTTCTAGGCAAATGCGTGGACAAAAAGATGATATGCTTGCCTACGAGTTCCCCGCTAAGATATGCTGTCGAAGGGGAGAAACGATAGCACTTATCAAACTAAACTTTTGCTGCTACTTAATGGATCATGAAATAGACTATGACTTAAATGTGAAGGAAAGTCATGTGAATCACTTTTTAAGGAGTTGCTTTTCTTTAGACAGTATTTGCTCCCATTTTTTTTTTCGAAAGTGGACAGCCGCCACTGCTCGTATTAATCACAGGAAATTTCAAACTTTCGGGTGTGGCTGAAGAAAAAGGCCACAGCCCACACCTATCATATGAGGAAAATGTATATTGTAGACGAGAAGTGATTGTTGGAAAGGTAAAACTCCACCGGTGAAATCACTAGTGGGTGGGTCCCAAGGATTCATCACTTCATCACTGTCCTTTTTGGCTTTGATCTTCGTGGATCTCAAAATTTTGATCCAGGAAAATCCGATGAGCGGGGCTTTTCCAGCTTTTCTCTTGGGATGTTGCCATCCCAAATTGCCCAACTACTCCCACCTAGTTTGCTGTTCAACTCAATGGCGGAAAAATGTCGGAGCGCTCTTCTAAGTTTATCAACCATATGAAAAAACTCTGGTCAAAAGTTATACTTGAAGAAATAACTAGTGCGCTATCCAGTCCCACTTGAATCTTGGTTGTCCTTGGGACGTCACGATCCATAGATTGGCGTCTATCAAATGCCACTATATACCTGTCAGAATCTCTGAGTGAATTGAGGGGTGGAAGGCTGCTTCCAACCGAGAAAGATGGATAAACATGTCCTCACTTCCATCCCATCCATATGAAGGTCTCCAATATGATCGTGATGGACTTCTTACATAGGGCTCAAAGCATTTCGGATGGCCAAAAAACCCCAACTCAAAAGGTGGTCCCTAAACCCAGTGCTATAAAGATGGCCAGGGTAAAACTCAATGGGCCAACTTGGCTATTATAAGAAGATTGTTGCGATCATACCAAGCTCCAACTCATCCAGTGGAAAGAGGTGTTTAGAAACTCATTCGCCATTCTTCATTCAAGATGGTTGATGGATATGAAGATGGAACAAAATTTTGCGGAGGTCTCCCGGCCCCGCCAATCCCCCTCACCTCACGAAGACTCTAAGACATTTTGCTCACCCTCTTCTGATCACATTTTTCTTAAAATCTTGCTCTCTTTTCGAGTTGGGCTTACCACTTCCAATGGGGCTTGGCAAGGTTTGAGACAGTGAACCATCATCTAAATGTCATCTGAATACAGTCACGCATTGGACCAAATGAATGACTCCAACAACAACCTTGTCAAAGCCCCTACCCAAACAAAGAGAGCAGGCATCCCGCACGAATAAGAATAGCACCGATCGTTCCCTCGGTCCCCAAAACACTCCAAGTTATTGGAACGCAATCCGTACTGCAGACATCCATTCTCAACGCTTCAACAGGAAGTTACCGCTGTCATTTCTTGCCATCCATGCCACCCGCATTGAAATCCCCCCCAGATCATTGCCCAACGCAACGGAACCATCCACATTTAATTTGACCACATCCCGAGGAAGGCTTATCCCATTTCACCAGGGAAGCAGCAGCCCTATTTTGCACAAGTACCAAATTTTTTTTGGCCTCGCCATTGACCTAATCGTTTCTATTTCCAACCATTCACCTCTGATAAATCTGCGCCGACAAGCATGTTTATCCACCATCTGATGCGGGCCGCAGATACCGTAGAATTCATCGCAGTGTTTTCAAAAACAACCTTATTTTTGGACTGCCAACTCTCCCACAGAATCAATATCGGCAACATATGGCGGACTCGACTATGCGTTAGGATCAGCAAAGCGCCTTCTCCTAAAAATTCATCAAAGTTAACACCTTTCTTAAATTGAACGTGAGATGGTTCCTACATGTGAGGCCGGGGAGGAGGATACCACATATTGAGCCGAAGTAGTTCCAGAGGGACTGAGCATGGCGGCCAAAAAGAAAAAGATGGGGGATAGATTCCTGATGGGGAGATACTCCCATTATAGATGAAACCCGTCCAAAATTAGGTTAAAGAAAACCCATCCCCGAAAAGTATAATGAACCTCAAAACTCTTCCTTCTTTAATAAGCATTGCTAAACCCTTGGCCCCAAACAACTTCAACGATGAGTCGCTAGAATAAATTCAAAGCTTGTTATTTGTTTCTGAATAATAAAATAATAATATGGAAAACTACAAAAATGTGTCAAGAAAAAAGTGCAAAAATGAGAAGTTTAGAAAATGTATATATTGTGAAGAGAGGAAGTGATTGTTGGAAAGTGTAAAACTCCCTTTTTATACCTTTTGTTTACGGTCATATGGTTATTCAAGGCACCCTTTATTCATGTTAACTGTTTTGACCATTTGAGAAATGTAATTCAATGGACAGCTACTTTCCGTCCATTGAGATAATCTGAGCATTCCTCTAGCTGATAATAGCACAAGAAATCTTACAATTGGATTCATGATCTATGCTCTTTTCACAGATACATGGATAGTAGCGAGCTAAGCGGTGGGATTCCTTCAACGTTTGCTAACTTGACAAACATGAAGATCTTGTAAGAGCTTGTCATTACACGAAATGTGGAAACCATCAAAATCATGGCCCCACCTTAGATTGCTCTTGAACCAACAGTGGCACAATTTATGGTGTGAATCCAATGGGTGTTAAAATGGAAAAATTCGCTTGTTCTGAATGCAACAGGCTAATGCCCATTATCCAGAGCTTTGGATCATTGGCCCCATGATTTTGAATGGTTCGATTTTGGTTACTTGTATGCCATTTCTATCATTTCCAATCCCTTAATTTGTTAATATCCAGTGGAAAATCTTAATGGATTTCAGGTGGGCATCTGATAACCAGTTCACAGGAAAGATACCTGATTTCATTGGGAGTTGGACTCTTACCAATTTGTAAGCTAATACTTACAAGTTCTATACTGATTATTACTTCTGTCTTCTCATTTGGTATGCATGGGATTGCATAACAAGGTCTCCCACCATCCATTGGTGGTGGATAGGAATTCTATCCAAATTCAAAGAAGGTTTCCTACTACATTCTGTTCTGAATTAGGATAGGGATTCCCACCATGTTCAATGATCGGTTCATCTAGTGGGCCACACATGTACATCAAATGTGGACAACTGGTCATTCTTTTAGCTTCAAATGGGACGTCGACCAACCAAATGAGTTCTTAAGAAGTGCACTTAGCAGACCTCATTTTCCTTGATATGCCATAGAATACTTTGTAAAGAGTATTTGCAACTATGAAAATGTTGATGCAGGAATATTCAAGGCAATGCTTTCGAGGGTCCGATACCATCGAGTTTTTCTAATTTGACCTCACTGACCGATTTGTGAGTGTTGGTATTTGTTAACTTGTTTTAATATTCTATTTGTTCTTCCTTTACTAATTTCTTATATTGGAATTTGTGCTCCAGGGTGTGTTTGGTTGCACCAAATATCATGAAATAATTTCTTGATATTTGGTGCAACAAAACACAGCTCAAGTAGAATTTCCAAATTTTGCAAAATGGGTCTCTCCGGTTGTGTAGGAAAAAGGAAATAGCTCTTTTATATCCATGCGAATATCTTGATTTTTAAAGGAGAACTCCTGAAAATTGTGAATTGTCTCTCCAAACATGGCCTTAACTAACCGTGTACTCATACAGGCGGCTTAGTGATGTGTCTAATGGGAGTTCGTCGTTGAATTTTATTGAGAATATGACATCTTTAACCAACTTGTAAGACCATATGATCTCTCATCACATGAAGTAATACTAATTTGTTAATCTTATTTTTCTTTTTTCATCCATGCCTTGAAAACTTAAAACAACATACTCATATCTAATTTGTGCTTTTCTCTACAGAGTCCTAAGAAACAATATGCTTTTTGGTACTATCCCATCCACCATTGGAAAATTATTGATGCAGATGTGAGTTTTTCAAGTTATGTTTGGTTCAAATTACATTCTTATACTTACTGAGTTCAAATATTTTCAGTCTATATGATGGGAGTGGAACCCAGTGCCTTTAAGTAATTGGTTTACATGGGGCATAAATGGATGAGATCAAAACCATTCATTCAGCAGTGAATTGTCTTAGTCCAGAAATCACACTGCTTGGATGATCCCAAGTAACTGCTGACATTTAGTGAGAAAAAGGTTCATTCTAAAAATGGTTAGGACAGCCCAATCACAGAAATTTTGGGTTACTGGCCCATCAATAATGGCAGGGCCGATGAGATGCCTGGTCTGGTGTATGGTGCGTGTTATGCAGACATGAAGTTCATTGACACTTGATCAACTTTAGCTGTCTTGTTCGTTTAGGGGCTATTAGGAAGCGTACCAATCAGTGCTGGCTGCGGTAGTCGATTCTCTTTCGGTTTTTGGTTTGTGCAGTCCTGTTCGTTTTCCCCCTATCAGTTCTCAGGGGGAGCTTTCTTTTCTCAGCTTAGACGTGCAATTTGGATATGATAGGTGGCTTGTATAGGGCTTTGTGGCCGCCCGAATGTGGTTCTGTTGGGGTTAGGCCCAGCATTTTTGTGGTGCCCCCTGTTTTGTATGGCTCTGTGTTGTTGAATGAAGGCTGCAGTTTTTCGTTTAAAAAATAATAATAATAATAATAAATAATTAAATAAAAATCTGACTTCTAAAAAAAAAAAAACTTCGGCTGTCTTGGTATAAGAAGCAGACTCGAGGTGTCAGACATAGGCAATCTTAGATAATGAAACTCACTGAGTCAACTCAACTCGATTGGATTCCGATTCAAGCCGAATCAATGAGGAACTCATCCGCTGATTAAAAAACTCAAATAGGATTCCTTATTTTCATTAGTTTGTGTATTTTATAATACATTTTTAAAAATGCTTATTAATCATCAAGTTTCTACTTTCAACATTTTGGGCAAGTCTTCTAGTCAAGGTGACCCAATGGAGTCATTTGTTGCTTCTTACACTGGTGGGCATCCCTTGTGCCTCACCACACTATAATCAAGACCATTCATCTAGTAGGCCCATTCAAAGGATTTGTCGCATGCCGTTGATCTCTGAATCACCTTCTTAGTAATTTCATCTCAATTTTGTTTTCTTCTATCATATTAAGTTGGTTACTTTTGTAGGGATTTGAGCTTCAACAATTTAAGTGGCCAAATTCCAAACTCTCTCTTCAATATGAGTTCGCTCGTTTACTTGTAAGAATCAAACAGCCTTTCTTCAATCGTATGTTCTTTACATAATTCTCTTTGATGTATCGATTTCTTCAATGCAATTTTCAGGTTTCTTGGAAACAACAACTTATCTGGTGCACTGCCGTCACAAAAAAGCAATAAACTTCTTAATGTGTATGTTCATCTGACTCAATTGTACTAAACTTAATAGTTATAGCCTTAGGCTGTGTTCGGATGCAATATTGAGTTGAATTCTAATTTGAAAACCAGTTTCCATTTCCAGTCTTTCCTCAAATTTGTGAATATTCATCTCCCAAAAAGAAACAAAGATGTTAAAAGTTCTAAGGTAAAGAAGACACATGAGGTGACTGTTTGAGGTGAGCATACATGGAATCTATGTAAAACTGCACATACAGATGAAGGGAAATTGGAATCCATGGGTTTCCATTTCCTGAGAATTTTAGTTTACTTTTCCATATCCATGTTTTGGTTTTCCTCCATCCAAACACCCCTTACATTCTATAGTATCCATGATGGACTAGTTTTTGGCAAAAACCCATATTGAAATTACATCATAACTTCAACTTGAGACCTTTTAACGTGTTACTGGAGAAGAGAAATTTGGGGAATTTATAATTAGGAAGCACCAAAAATAA
The DNA here is from genome assembly GCA_030180095.1 of Magnolia changhungtana. Taxonomy (NCBI): domain Eukaryota; kingdom Viridiplantae; phylum Streptophyta; class Magnoliopsida; order Magnoliales; family Magnoliaceae; genus Magnolia; species Magnolia changhungtana. The sequence continues at coordinate 110,622 of JASAUF010000081.1, read as the reverse complement.
AATACAGACCATTTATTTCTTTCTAACACTGAATTTGAAGGTTACTATAATTTGGTTATTTCCTTTCTATTCAACTAATAACTGGAATTGTACTCAGTAATTCACTGAAATGCAACCTTAAACATAACATGTAATCACATTTCTGTGCTATCTCTGCCATTGATTTATGTAAATGACTCAATCGTGAAGATTCCATCGTTTTCACAGAGAAACCATTTGAATTTCGAATGCCAACAGGCTACTCTCTTTTCTTCTTCTTCTTCTTCTTCTTCTTTTTTAAATTTATTTTAATGCAATACAACCAACAGATATATCCTACTTCCATAACTGCAGATGACAGTGAACAACAGCTCAAGCCACCAAGCACAATCAAACATCTCTCCCACTTCAACTAACTTTTGGCAACCAAAATCAGAATAGTTTCCTCTACAGACAGTCATTACAGGCCCTAAATTTCCATTGTTCTTCAACAATAGAGATAGTGTTTTGTATGCCCAAGATAGCTATTTTAATGATCACGATCATATAACTTATTGCCTGTTTATCTGATAAATGCTATCTGACATTCAATGTTTGGATAATCTTTGATATTCTTTTCTATAATTTGCAGAGATTTATCATACAATCAATTATCAGGAAGCTTTCCATCTTGGGTTACAGAAGAAGGCTTAAACTTGTACGTCTGAGGAAGCACAAACCTTCCTCCTTTCACCACCATTTTTTGTACTTATAAAACCATATTTTACACTGCTAAATGCTGACTCTGTGCAATTTCCAGGGCTAGGATAGAATCCTCTTTCTTTCTTATCATGATATAAACATAGTTTCAATGTTTTGATGTCCAAAATATTCGAAAACATCTCTAGCGTACATTTGAAATGTGTGTAAACCAATCAGGACGGATGATTTGGTAGGCCCCAGAAAGATAAGGTGACTGGATTGTGGTCTCAAAAGAGATGATCACTCAAAAGGCACTTGGTAGGAAAAAATGCAAAACAGTTGGATAGTCAGAGCTGTCCAATTACTGTAATTTTGGTGCGTGGCCCATTTGCTAACGATCCTGATTAGGACATACATTTTCATGTGCATCATAAGAGCACTTCTCTTTCAACATTTTTGACGATACTGACACTGCTACTTGTGTGCAGGAACTTGGTGGCTAATAATTTTGTATTCGATAGTTCTAACAGCAGGTGCTTATCAGTGTCATTTTTTAAATGATCATGTCAAAACAAAAAATGTTGGATTGTTTTTTTTTTTTTTTTTAAAGAGTCAAAACGATAAAAGCATTCGTTCACAGCATTATATATGTGGCCACCTGAATACTGCCTTTTCCTACATTGATTTTATTCATGTTGCATTTTAAATGAGTCAAAACAACCAAATCAATGGTTGTCGTTCCATCATATGATGGCCATTATTTAACAGCCATTTTTCTTGTGCATTCAGTGGTTTGCCTTTAAGCTTAAATTGTCTTCAGCGAAGCTTTCCATGCCATCGAATCCTCCAATCCGTAAGCCATTCTTTCCATTTCTATCAATGGATAATCTTCTTCTTCTTATTTTCTCTATATATATACATAAAAATAAAATGGGGCAGTGTTCCTATGCCCTTAGCTGCATTGGCGTTATCCATTTTCCATCCATATTTGTTCATCATGTTTCCCAAAAAAAAAAGTTAGTTTTTTATATCATCCAATCAATGTGTTGTTTGGGTCTATGCCCCATTGACTACCGCAACAGCTGACCGAATGGTTTAGATCTCATCCACATTTGCAACATCTACAGGATACAGTGGGACCCGCGGCAGGAGATCACTGTCCTATAAAATGTGGGAGAGCTTCCTGTTCTTATTGTTTCTTTGGATGTATGTGGTTTAACTATAATTATGATATAACACTTGAAAGTAATCAGATGTTTGTTGCACCTCTACATGCAATGTGTATGACATCCAAGCCATGTATCATGTTGTACCCACCACATAGATCATCATCTATTACTCACTATAGATGGCAATGGCCTCAAAATAACTCCAGTTTGATGATCCTAGTTGCTCAAATGGAGGACATTTTTATTAAAGCATCTTTCTGATCAAATGATTAGGATAATCTAAATGGTGTTGTCATTCGGTTATGGCCCACCCATTATAGGGTCCATGTTAGACCATCAATGCTAGTGTTATGTAATCATATTAAGTTTCGGTTTAATGAGATCCATGTTTCATTTTCTGTATTGGATCTTCCATGTTCATTGAAAAGAGTGCCGCAGATCATGATCTAATGATGATCATGTGATGAGGCAATGAGCCCCACCATCTGATCATGACCCAAAGATCGCCGCACCACTGCATATGAACAATCCATCAAATATGCTATATATACACTGATCATTGTCTCACTGTTCCATTGATCTACAGATTCTTCATTCGCGATCAGGTGCGGTGGACCCTCGATGAAAATTAACAATACAGAGTATGAGGGCGACAATGATCCTCTGGGCCCAGTATCCTATAAGGTGGCCAGCACAGAGAAGTGGGCCGTCAGCAATGTTGGAAGGTTTAGTGAAGGCAGCAACACCAGATATTACAGGTACACTCAACAAGAATTTCCGAATACATTAGACTCGGGGCTGTTCCAATATGCAAGGCTATCACCAGGATCGCTGAGATATTATGGTCTGGGGCTTGAAAACGGGAACTACACTGTAAATCTGAAATTTGCAGAGACGGAATTTCCAGATTCACAAATTTGGGAAAGTGTTGGGAAACGCATTTTCGATATTTATCTTCAGGTATGTGTAGTAGTACATTTTCTCGACTTTGAAAGATCTTTTTCTTTTTTCAACTCAAATCTCATGTGTTTGATAGACCCACAGGGGCTTCTACGTGCAAACACTTGCCAGCCTCGCATGTGTAGGACATTCCATGCGTCCATCACGTTAGACCCAATGTGTAGATCATATGGCCAAAAGTTGTAAGGCCAGACATTTTTGAAGAGTGAAATAATTGCTTTGTTTCTGAAAATTGGCAGCAGTGCACGTTCGACATAAACGTGCAGCCTGCCTGATGAGTGTGGACTGGCATAATGGGCTAGGTCATCTAGGTCGTAGGGCCCACTTGGTGTATGTCTCAGATGGAAGCGAATTTTACCCGTGCCCCCACCTACAAGTTCTTAGAGGCAGAAGCTATTTGGGTCTACGTCGAAGTCCCTGTGTGAAATCCACTCCGTCCATCAGTTTCTCAGCTCAGCTCATGTTAAGACATGAGCTTAAAAATGAGGCAGATCCAAAACTCAAAAGTGGGGTGTGCCACATGGGGATTTGAAGTCCAGATTTTTCTGATTAATACACATCTATTAAAAAAAAAAAAAAAAAAAATCATGTCGGCAAGGGGCACAAACAATTCCTGTCTGTCTTAGATCATGTGATCTAAGCAAAACTCTTTGATTATTCTAATCATGGACTAGCTTTTTATTTTCTTTTTCCATGCATTATACATTGATCAAGGTATACAGACTGCAATTTCCAATGAGCATTATTCAATTTGAAAATGGCTGATGCTTTCTTAAATTCCATCTACTTGAAAAGAGTCCCAACATAACGAATTACCATTTGTTCGAACCAATTCTGTTTTTTAAAATTTGAATTCCTTATGACAACGATTTTTATTTTTATTTTTTAATGGAATGGATTTATTTATTTATTTATTTTTAAGAAGAGTAACTTTCATATATGGCATCCAGACTGCACACATTTTGGGAACCTCTAAATTTCAGGGGAACCGATCATCAGCAGGCGCCCGCCAGGGCGACCCCTATACAAGGCTAATAACCCAAACAAGAACTAGGGACCTTTCTGGACCCTTCTTATAGCTCCAAGGCCTGCTTTGTCTAAGAAACACCTACCCCGAACTAGATCCGGGGAGTCCAACTCACTAAGATAGCGGACTGTCACACGCAAGGCCATCTGCAGGGCCATTGCCCTCTCTCTTGATGAGCTGAATAACCACATTTCCTCTGCCCATGAGGGTCAATATTCTGGCATACCAGGGACTCCACTTCCAAGAGGGCACAGTCTTGCGAAGATGACATCCACCAATATTCTGGCATACCGGGAATGTATGACAACAATTTCTATTAGTTTTGAAGCCAAGTTAATGTTGCAGGGCCAATTGGAATGGAAAGATTTCGATATAAAAAAGGAAGCAGGTGTTTCCTTCAGAGGCATTGAGAAGGAACGATGGGTTATGGTATCGGAAAGCGTTCTTGAAATTCATCTCCGTTGGGCTGGAAAGGGGACTTGCTGTATACCTTCCCCGGGAACGTATGGACCCACCATATCGGCCATCCGTGTTACTCCTAGTAAGATTAAAAGAATTTGTGATTGGAGTTTTATTCTATAATAGGACTAAGAGAAATGCTGTTATTGTTCAATGCTCTTCATAGAAATTCTATGTAGTGTAATCCCAACTGTATATGCAGTAATCATGGATGGTAATTTCAACTGGTTGATCGGGTGGTAGTTGCGTGGATGGACCATTGGCCAAAAATCATCATAATCATCTAAGCCTTGTCCCAACTAATTGGGGCTGGGTTCATTAATCCTTTTCCTCCATTCCACTCCATCAAATGCCATAAAATCAGTTAGACCATAGGTTAAAGTCTATTCTTACTACCTCAACCCACATTCTTTTGGGTTTTTCCCTTGCCGTTTAAGAGCCTTCAACATGTACCTGCTCCATATTACTAGTGCAGTATTTTATTTATTTATTTATTTTTTAATCTTCATTGCACATGACCAAACTATCTAAGTCTATTTTTCCTTATCTTATTATCTATTGCTATCACTCCTAAATCCCACCAAATGCTTTTATTTCTAATTCTATCATTCCTTGCCACATAAGTCTACTTTCCCTCATCCTATTGCCTATTGCTATCACTCCTTAATTCCACCTAATGCATTTATTTTTAATTTTATCTTCCCTTGTCTTGCCACTTATACATCTCAACGTCCTCATTTTAGCCACATTTATCCTATGAACGTGTCTCGTAAAGCATGGTTGGTCTTATGGTTATCCTATAAAAAAATCTTTTGGCCATTTGAGTAGTACACAATAATCGCATAAATCTCTAGAGGCACATCTCCATTTCTTCCACCCTGCTTGAATTCTATGGGCAACATCCTTTTCATTCTCTCCACTATTCAAGTAGTAAAAGAGGTCATTTTTGGAAAACTTCTTGCTCAACAATCTTAACTAGTTCTTTATTCTCACTTCTCTTGTTACTAAAATTGTACTCCATATGCTTTGTAAATTCTTAAGCACCTCTTGGCCGATTCTGTAACAAATAAATAGAAATTGCCAGTTGTACCTCATTAAAAAGACTTCTTTCATGGAATTAGCCACTCCATTTATTTTAAAAAGAGATTCTGGTCAAGTAAACAACTATGGCATGGTTATAGAAGTCTATCCACTACATATATGTTTCAAGGGACATCATAGCATAACTATTGAGGTGAAGTAGGGAACTAAAAGATCAAATGAATTTGAATACATTGACAAGTAAATTCCCTATGATTTCCAAGGTATTCATTAGAGGATTCACCATTCAAAGGGAGACTACTCAATAATTTCACATCCACAAATCTAGCTTTGTGTTTACACCCTTCCTCAGCTTGTCAATTGAGACTGTCATTGGCATAAAACATACATAGGGATCTCTTCCTACAAATGTCTCATTAACTTGTCCATAAAAATGCGAAGAGATAGAAGTTTTATGCCAACCCTTGTTGCAAGCCTATAGCAATTGAGAATTGACTTGTCTCTCCACTAGTGGTCCTCACACTTATTACTGCTCATTCGTGCATATCCTTAATCATATCAATACATCCTTTTGAAATTTATTTTTTTCCTAGCACCTACACAATTAATTCTCTAGGGATCCCATCATAAACATTCTCTAAGTCAATAAAGAGCTTGTGGAGATCTTTCCACTCCCTCTATTTCTCCATCAATTGTCTAAGTAGGCGATTAGCCTCAGCAGTAGATCTCCCTGAAATAAAACCAAACCAATTTTCTAATATTCTCATGCCTTAGTCTTTGCTGAGTCGCTCTTTTTCAAAAGTTTCAGTGTATGGCTCATAAGTCATAGTGAATTAGTTATTTGACCACTACTAATTGGATGGCTACAATAATCCTATCTTTGGTCCATCCATGTGATGGCTCACCAAATCAACAGTCCTGATCACCACATGCAAGTCCACTTTTAGCATTCCTCTAAAAGTATATTCTAGCATATATATCTGAAAGTTCAACATTGACTAACTGTATTGAGTTCTTGTCCAGATTTCGAACCTACTGTTTGGACTTCACGAAAGAAGAACAAGACTGCTTTGGCTGTTGGAATTTCGGTTTCTGCTGGAGTTCTAAGCATTATATTTGTTTTAGTAGTTTTTATTTGGAAGAGGAGTAAAAGGCTGAGTGTTGATGAAGATGAAGGTAACTCTGAAGTTCATAAATAACTAAAAGATACAAAAATGAAATTTCAGAAATGTTCAAGTCACATAGTACAGTTCAAGAGTACATTAAAGGTGCATTTGGATGTACCACCAAATCACAGTTGGAGGTTTTTCCAAACCACAAGCTTTGGTGCTAGCCTATCAAATATCTTTGGTAAATGGGAAAATCCAAATGTGGCCTAATTATGTGTTTGAATGCACAAGTCAACTGAATTGCAAGTGTTCCATCTGATCAAAGAGGAGATAGCGATTCAAACCCCAGATCCTCAATATGAATGTTAAGGAAACTCAAATATGATGCTTTCCACTTTATTAGATGCACGATTGCAATTCGATTTGATAGCACATCCAAATTAACACACCCTAAATGTGCCGATCCCATTCATTTGGTTTAATTTTTTTCAACTGGGTATATTTTTATTTCCTTAAATTTTTCTTATGATTACTAAAATAGATATATTCAAATCCAATGAGCAATCAAAATAAATGTAACTTCAACTGCTAATAATATAAATGTTTCTAAGTCCATGTATTGGATTGAAGTGAATGTATGAATGCAACCTACATTTTTATGTGCATTTGCAGAGCTTTTAAGAATGGGTCCCAGACCAAACACTTTCAGTTACGCAGAACTGAAGACCGCTACTGAAGACTTCAATCCTGCAAATAAGCTGGGTCAGGGTGGATTTGGCCCCGTTTTTAAGGTCAGTTTGTTTTTATTCTATGTAAACTACAATGATCAGAAGATTTAAATGGTCCAGAGCCTCAGTATGGTGATTGCATGCATGTGGGGCCCAGCTGCGGATGAGGGAAGCCCACTCCCTGATGGAACAATCACAAACCTTTGATAGGTAATCTACGGAAAAAAAAAAAAAAAAAAAAGGCAACCTATGAAAAAATGGTAAAGGAAAAAAAAAAAAAAAAAAACCAGCAATTGTTCACATTCAATGGAACAAAAGACAATGATCAAATGGTTGGGATCTTCAAATTTGAGAGATATTTAGGTCATCAGCCATCTTTAATACTGCACTTCAGATCCATGGTTTGCATCACATCCAAATCATTCAATTCCTTAGGTTGAGTATGTGTATGGAAATTGTCATACACTTTTCTACTACTACAATTCCCAAATGAAAAATGCTTGTAAAGGAAAACCAATTGATCTGATTTGCACTACAGGGCACATTGCTAGATGGGCGGATAGTGGCTGTGAAACAACTCTCAGTAACATCTCACCAAGGAAAGAGTCAGTTTGTAGCGGAGATTGCTGCTATATCTGCCGTCCAACAACGAAACCTCGTGAAGTTGCACGGATGCTGCATCGAGGGAGCACATCGGCTACTTGTTTATGAGTATCTGGAAAACAAGAGCCTCGATCAAGCTCTCTTTGGTACGTTACTGTCCTCTCCCTTCTTAATGAAGTTATATACTGGACTATGCAATAAGTGATATTTTTGCATTGTAACCCCATCAATTTTTTACCAAACTTAAATGGACAGATCAGATCGACTGGTTAGACAATCCAAGTGAATAGATGCAACTAAGAGCACTATAACTTAAAAGTGCTTTGAGAGCACTGGAGCATTTCTCTATATGAATTATGGGTTATCAAGATATTTTTTTAATCCTTACCAAAATCTCTAATACATAATCACTGTTAACTAAGCGCCCGTTTGGATACCACCAAATAAGTTACTTTCTCTACTTACAGCAGTAGATAACTGACTTAATTCAGATAAGTAAGTTTGGTTTATGATTAGTTATAACTTTTTACTTAAAAGTACTTAATCACTTCATTTTATTTATTTTTTCCTTCTTTTTCTACTTTTCATTAGTTTCTGAAGAGAGGCATCAGGAGAGACGAAAGAGAGGAGAAGTTGATAAGTATGTTGTTTACCAAACATACTTATCTTCTTAATAAGTAGAAACTAAGATAAGCTACTTGTGGAATAAGTAGCTTGATTATCTAATTTAGTAGCTTACGATCCAAACGCCCCCTAAATGAGATGAACTCATTTTTAAGTTGCAACCAAACAGGCCATTAGCATTTTTACAGGGGGATTGGGAATTTGGTTATTTTCAATAGTTTAAAGTGGCAACCAAACAGGCCATCCAAATGCAGCCTTGTACCATTCTGTCAGTGATAAAATTTGAACAGTGCATTCAATCGATTTGAAGAATATGAACTGACCTAGTGATAAGCCACTCTCATGGATCAGTTGATTGCAGTTTTCAGCTGTTTTAATAATATGATCTTATATAAATTTTGTTTTGGACAGTCGATCTTAAAATTTTCTTGATCTTTTGAAAGTGAGCAATGGATTAGAGTTTTATGAAGTTGTTTGATTTTTGAGATAGGGGATCCATGAAGAGTTTGTCGACTATATAGATGGTCTAGAAGGCTGCATGGGATGTGCCAATGTGCTCCATGTTAGCAAGATCCATGTTGTTCATATAGCATGGTCCCCGCCATGTATGTACCATGGCCCAAATATCCTGTCATGAGGTGAACCATGACAGGATTGTGGCCCACCTGATGATTAGACTGTCTTGTTTTCTGGCCACTAAATATACATGATGGGCCCACTGAAGGAACGGTCTGGACCTCACACCCACATGCCAGCAATGGCGCATGGGATGCAGAGTACAATTCAAAATCCTACTGTAACAGGTAGATGTAGGAGAGCCTGATTGTACTATATTTCAATGCTAATGGCTGTCATTTCCTTGCAGGAGAGAGTAAATTGCATCTGGATTGGCATACCCGCTTCGAGATATGCTTGGGGACAGCAAGAGGTCTCGCTTACCTTCATGAGGAATCCAGGCCTCGCATTGTTCACAGGGATGTCAAAGCCAGTAATATTCTGCTCGACGCATATCTCAATCCAAAGATATCCGATTTTGGTTTGGCTAAGCTCTATGATGACAAGATGACCCACATCAGTACAGGCGTCGCAGGGACAATGTAAGCATTGATGACACTTCCCATTAGCCTTCCTTTCTTAAAGGCACGTTTGGATGCTTGATTGAACTAAATTTCAAGTACCCAACTCAATGTAGAGTGAAAGACCAAGGCAGAAGTCGTTCCATTTCATATTTTCGATGTTGGGGTTGGTTTGTCATTATGAATGGAGTAGGCTTTTACTGTTTGGTAAATTCCACCTTGATTTGAATTGCAATGCAAGTCAATTGAGCATCCAAACACAGCCTTTCTTATTACGCGATGTTCGTTTCTGTAGAAGTCCCTCAAACAGTTAATATGATATTCTCAAGGGTGCGTTTTGGGTGCTCAATTGAACTAAACTGAAACAATTCAATTCGATGTAGAACAATTTTCACTTCATTGAATTGAATTATCATAATTCAATTCTATTCTGCATCCAAACATGACCTTCGTTTCTTATTACGCGATGTTGGTTTATATTGGAGTATATATACCTGAAACTGCGATCTTTATATTCTCGAAGCGGCTACCTTGCACCGGAGTACGCCATGCGTGGACATCTGACAGAGAAGGCTGATGTATTTGCATTTGGAGTTGTTGCTCTGGAGATTGTAAGTGGAAGGCCAAACACATACCAGGACGTGGATCCGGAGAAGTTGTATCTCCTTGAATGGGTATGGCATTTATATTTTCTTACTACATCACTTGAGAATCCGAAATTCTTTGGTAGTTAGAAAAATGAGCCAAAAGAAAATACTTATTTAAGAGCTCAAACTCAGCTAACTTTAGTGACATGCATTTTAGTTGAATTTGGATGTTTTGGCCCAAACAAATATCCAAGAGATTAATCACCCCTAGTGAGAAATCTCAAACAAGAGACCTCCCGCTCTTATATCAATTTGATGCAGGACAATTAACCACTTATTCTAAAAGCTGGAACTGATGGAGCATGGCGAATTAATCCATTTATCTCATAGCCCAGGCCCCATATCTCACAGCCGAACCCCCTCGTGGGCCCTAAATCACATGGGTATCGCCTCACACGAGCCACCCACCTTACATGGGCCGCCCACCCCGAGTGTGTCCCACTATCCCACAAGCTACCCCACTCGAGCCTGGTGTGAAAATGCCCCAGCATTACATACATTCTCAACTACCGATGCAGGGCTCCTGAAATATTTGTTCCACAAACTTATATGATTAAAATACTGAAATCTTGAAAATTAGAAGTAACAATTAGTGATCCATTAACAAATTCTACTAAGTTAAAGAATAGCCTTTCAAGGTGGAGAGTGGTACTCAAGCATTTCCAACTTAGCTATTGAAATGATGAAAATTTCTCTGTTGGGGGTGTCGGATCAATGGCCATGAGGCCCTTCATGGTGGATATTCTAGTAATCCCCACATAGGCTTGTTAATCAAGCTTCTAAAATCAGTTTGATTTTGTATTAATATAATTATTACTGTTACTAATTTTGTGAAATGGTTAGGATTGTTTCCCAAATGAGGGAACCATTTCACCTTAGGAGAGAGTCGCTGATCTGAGACCATTAGGATGGTGGATAAAAGGGATTAAAGCACAGTCAGGAAGAACACTCTCTCATTGCTTTCCCCAGTCTCATGGCACTCTTCTCCGGCCTCATTTGGGTGATGATCAACCTTGATTTGGTTGCAACTGATTCTGAAACAACGATTGGAAGAACTTCCAATCGGATTGTTTGAGAACTGTCCAATTTCGTAATGGATCGTCATAGCGCTACGGATTGTGAGAAGCACAAAATTGCATTTCCATGCCAACATGACGGTGCCTATGCAATATTCACACCATTCATCATGGTGACCTCTTCACGAACTTCCCTGGCCTGAAAATGTGGTCTGTCCGCTCATCAGGTAGGCCACCCTTTACTTAAAAAGATAAAAATGGACAGTTAAAAAGAAAATGACCAGCAAGCTGTATTCGATCAACATGCAAGTTTGGCCCACCTGATAGGCTGTCCAGCCTGATTTTTGGGCCGGATCATCTATATTCTAGATGGTGGGGCATACACACATATGGCCCACATCTCATTTCTTTTCTTCATCTTCTTCTTCTTGTTTTATTATTATCATTATTATTATTATTATTATTATTAAATCGGATCTGTTCTATGACCTTGTAGGCTTGGTATCTCCATGAAAACGACCGTGCATTGGAACTGGTGGATCCAACACTATCAGAATTCAATGAAGGAGAAGTGTCTCGGATGATCGGCATTGCTCTTCTATGCATCCAGGCATCGCCATCACTACGCCCATCCATGTCACGGGTGGTGAACATGCTGTTGGGAGACATTGAAGTGGGCACCGTCTCATCGAAGCCCGGCTACTTAACTGGTTTGCCATCTGATGATACAGGCAGCTTCATGATTTATGATACTTCGACAGTGTCACTGAATGCAAGCGGCTCACGCCAGGGCGCCACTGAGGCAATGCTGCATGAGGTTATTGGAAATGGACAGTGATGATTGAAAGTCTGTGCAGAAGAGTGGGCCCTCAAGATCTGAGGGTCTACACACAATATGGTACCTCCACAAAGCCGACGTATGATATTCAGACTTCTTCCCATTTATCATCTAAATCTTCGTTTAAACTTGAATTTGTTAAAAAGGAATTAAAGGACCACTCACTAGTGATTGCCAGGGGTTTGGTTGTTGGTATTTGAGATATTGTTTCCATTTATTTAGCTTGTTCTTAGTTTGTGGACGACTATATACTTAATGAAGTAGCATTGAGTGATTTTGAACAAGCATTGTTGGAAAGTTCATAGAGGAATGAATGGATCGTTGATTTCCAATTTGCAAATCAAGGGCTGTGATGAGAGGAAAGATTGTCCAACCCCTAGAAAGAGAGTGACGCAGGGATGAGCGTGATGAGGTCTATCACCGTCTTCCTCAAGGATAACTACTTGAATCCACGAAGCTTCTCTGGACTCATAGACATTTCTTGAATCCAAGAGCAAAAAAGCAAGAAATTTGAAATAATATCCTAAAAAATTTGTAAATTAATTGATGAATAAATAAATTTTACACCCCTTTAAATAGGGATACTAAGGGCCTATTTGTTAACACTGAATTTTTGCACTTAACGTAGAATTGGGAAAATATTCCGAAAAAATATTCCGTGTTTAGTGGTGTGAAGGAAAGTGCTAAGTGGTTTTTCACTGAATTTTTTCTGTGATAAGAGTCCGGCGGTGAACGCTGAATGCGCTCCATAAATTTTTTATTAAAGAAAAACTTTTGCTTCCATAATTACCCTTCTAGCCACTACGGATTGGCTACTCCCTCTGTCACTAGCCCCCTGGCTGGTGGTCAATGCTCCATTGGCCCACCATGATGCATGTGTTTCATCCATTCAATTCATCCATTTTTAAAGATCAATTTAGGGATTTATTCCAAAAATGAGATGGATATAAATCTCAGGCGACACATGAAAACAATAGTGATTGAATATCCACCATAAAATCCTCTTAAGGCCCACTGTACAGTTTATTTGACATCTAATATGTTGATTAGGTCATATAGGCCCAGATGAACAGAAAAAACAAAAATCAGCTTGATCCAAAACTTTTATGGCTCCCGAAATGTTTTTAATGGTCGACGCTTATTCAAAGCTATTTTCTGTAATGTGGTCCACTTGAGATTAGGATATACCTAATTTCTTGTCTCATACTGTAAAATGATCTTTAAAAATATATGTATGGAATGGATGAAACACATACATTATGGTGGGGCCCACAGAGTGCTAGAATATCAGGGGAGTAGCAGATCCTCCTGTCGACGGAGCGGATCCTTCCGGATTTCGAAAGCCTTTAGCTTGAAGTTCCTGCGCTTGAAACTAAGGTGGGGTCCACTGTGATAGTTTTTTCAGAAATCCACTCCGGCCATCCGTTTTACGAGCTCATTTTACAAAGAGAAACCAAAATTGAAAAGGATACAATACTTAAGTGGGCAGTAATAATGAAAAAGGTGGTTAGGGAAATTTCTACTGTTGAAATCTCCCTAGGTTCCACAGTGATGTTTGCATGCCATTCATACCCTTAATAACTCATTTGTGCTGGGATGAACTGAAAACACAAATAATAGCATGATTCAAAACTTTTTTGGCCCCATGAATATTTCAACTGTGGACATTTAATTATCACATTTTTGGCCCACTTGAGCATGGATACGGTTCATTTTTGAAGTCATATTCTAAAATGAACATAAAAAATGAACTACAAAAACCGATGATAAGATTTCCCACAAATATGACAGTGGCCCCACTTGGGTTCCCCGTGCAGGAACTTCATCCCCAAGGCTTTCGCAGGATATCCGTGTCGGACGTTCCTCGCTCTCCAGTTGTACGAATGGTTAAAAGGAGATCAAAGTTATATGGCATTACAATGATGTATTTATTATATCCACACCGTGCATCAAATTTTTGAGATTATTTTAGAGCATTAGCCAATAAATGAATCATATCCCCTAGACCCAAAACTTCTGTGACACCCAAAAGGTTTTCAATGGTAGATGTTTAATCTGCCACTGCTTTTTGAAGTGTGGTCCATTTTATTTTTGGATCTGTCTTATTTTTCGGCTCAAGACTCACAACGAGCTCAAAAAATTTATGAACGGTTTGGATATAACAAATACCTCATGATGTGACCCATAGAACTTGTTGACGTCAATACACCAGCAATAGCTAGTGTGTGGTACAACAGCCAGTCCGGGAAACTGATTGGCTACTCCCCTGCCACCGGCCAATGGCTTGTAGTCGGTGTTATGTGGGCCCAAACATGATGTATTTGTTTCATCTATGTCGTCCATCTATTTTGTCCATCTATTTTGCTGGATCATTTTATTGTATGAGACCAAAAATGAGGTATATCCCAATCTCAAGTGGACCACGTTACAGGAAACAGTGTTGAATGAGCGTCTACCATTAAAAACTTTTTGGGGGCCATGACTTAGGCCACGTTTGTTAAATCTAAAGTCTAAAACCTGAATCTACAGTGTTTAATGAGCCACGTGATAGGAAATAAGATGTATCCAAAACTTAAATGGACCACATGATAGGAAATATTGGGGATTTTATGACCACTATTGAAACATTTATATGGCCAGAAAAGTTTTGTATAGGTTTAAGTTCACGGTGTTTTCACTTCATCTCAGTCACAATGACCTTATAAACAGTTTGGATGGAATTTAAACATTAAGGTGGAGTCTAGGAATGTTTCAACGGTAGGCATTCCTTTTCCCACTGTTTCATCTCATATGGCCTACTTGAGTTTTGTATACTCCTCGTGTTGGTTGAATGTCCTAAAATAAGCTCGAAAAATGGATGGATGTGTTGGATTTCTCACAAACATCATAGTGGGCCCCGCCCAAAATCCTTGCGCTGGAACTTCATGCCACGTTCATATGCCAGATTTACCGCTAAAGCTTCTTGCAGAATTCCCTACATTAGAAACGTAGGTGGACCCACCTTTATGTTTGTGAGAAATCCACCTTGCCCATCGATTTTGTGAGTTTATTTTAAAACATGAGACTAAAACTGAGGTGGATCCGATAATCAAGTGGGCCCAAAATGTGAGGATTGAACGTCCTGATTTGAAATATTCCTAGGACAACTTAAGGAATTTATGTGTTTTTTTATGAATGATGATATTTTATCCATTTTTTTTTTTAGGAATAATGATATTTTAATTTTCCTAAGTACTTTAGTTTATTTGAATTAAATAGAATAATTTTATTCTCATTTAATAAAAAATCATTTCTTTATAATGTAAAACATTTCCAAATAAGAGATAGGGACAAATGCATCAAATTAATGTATTTCACACGTTTAAGATGTTTGTTAACAAATAGCTTGTTTCAAATTCAGTACCTAATTTTCAGACTTCATCTATAATTACTGGACAAGTTTTTTGACTTCGGCTTTTAGATTCAGCCTTTAGATTTCAGATTCAGGCGTCAGATTTCAGATTCAGACTTTAGACTTCACATTTAACAAACAGGGCCTAAGCCATGAAATAAGTTTCAGAATTAAACTACTAGTGCACATGGTTTTCGGCCAAAAATAGTAAGTGTCTTATTTAGCCGAACCATGATCAATGTTCTCCTAACTATTCAAAGCACTTTTTATGTTGGGCGCAACTCCTAAAGCCCAACGGATGAAGAGTTACAATTAAACTAAAGTTTACTGTAAATAATAAAAATGAAATTAAAACAAGAATTCTACCGCGGATCAATGGTATTTTGCAAATTCGGCATGGGCAGCCTAGCGTGGTTGGGTGGCTAAAGTAGCTTGTCTTACCCCTAAATCATATATGATATGTCAGATAGCTCATTCTGGTTTGCGAGATATGATCCGTTTTAAGTTCTGACGGTCCGGATCACCTCCGCTTCCGATTAGGCCTTTTCTAATCCATCTTGGCCATAAAACTGTCCGCAACCCACTCTACATGAGAGAGAGAGAGAGAGAGAGAGAGAGAGAGAGAGAGAGATTTATCTAGTACATGCCAATGGAATCTTGGGTCCGGCCATGAGCATGCCCTCACCCAAAAGATCAGGCTGGTTCCCTCATCAGGTGGGCCACATTGCTGATCTTGCTCTGCATTTGCTCATTGTTTCGTCTATTCATCAAGTTTTCAGGAGTTCCCATATTTGGGTTACCCTTTTGTTCATCCAGGTGGACCATATCAATTTTGTAACATCTCCTCCATTAGACGATCCTAACCATCTGATCGGTGGCTTGTAAATGAATGATCACAACCAGTTGTCATCATTTAATAGGACGGACTGGACAGAACAGTTTTTGTTTCTGTTGTTGTAGATTAAGGTATATTTCTCTATCACATGGTGTGTTTATGCAAACAGAACCATCAAACATAGGAACTGAGTTACCAAACCTTCATAAGGATTGCACCAATTCCATATCTGATCCGTTTATGATGTGGGCCACTAGTGACCCCAAAATTCGAATTTCGTTCTACTCATCAGATGAGCCACACTTGTGGCCGCTAATGCACAAGCAAGCCTGAACAGAGTTTCTAGCTTCTGTTGCTGTAGTATGAGGTCTGAATTTCTAAAACAGGGTGTGTTTATGGCAACAGATAACCACCAAACAAGTAACAAAGCTAGCGACCTTCGTTGCAATGATCCAAGCCACTTATCATGTGGGCCCCAATATATAGTGACCCTAAAACAAACCTTGCCACTCATTGGACGGGCCACACATGTAACTAGGGTCGCAAATACTTTCCTAGCAAAGATGGACAAGAGAAGGCCTGACTAGAAGCAGAAACAATCTGGACTGTCCGAACCTTAAATCAGTCATAACTTGCAAGTTGGGATGAGTTTTTATACATATTATAAATAATTTTGGATAGAAGAACCTACTTAAGCCAACCAATCCCGCTACACCTAATTCGCGAGATTCCATCGTATCAATGGTCCAAAGCCCATTTATTTTTGTTTTCACTATAGATACTAAGTTTTAGTTGGAGAATAACTTTATATCCTTTGAGTTGTAGTAGTCGTACAGGTCTTTAAAAAGTTAGAAGAATCACGGTTGCGCTAAATTGGACACTTACCATTTTTAGCCTATTTATAGTAAGTCACGTTTTTAGGGCGTCTTAGTTGAGTCTAAAGCTCTCATCTTAACTTAGAACTCATCATTAAAGGGTTGTAATTTCATTTTTATCAATCATTTTAGTTTATTTTAATTTTTTTAGAAATTATTTCTACTTTTACACCTCGTGCGGACCTAGGAACACTGTGATTGACTTTGTCACGTCACCTCCCCCGTCAAACTCCAAATGCACGAGTCAAGACGGCCTTCGTTTTTGTTTTTTATTGTTTTTTTTTTTTTTCCCGTAGAATAAGTTATAAATTTCAATAGTTCCGAGCCGCTTATCATGCAGGCCCCACCATAGAGTGACCCTAAAGCTAGCCTTTCTACTCATCATGTGTGGCCACAAATGCGCGGTTAGTTTGAGCAGAGTTTTTTTCTTCTGTTGTTGTAGAATATAGTTGTGTTCATGCAAACTTCGTTGCAATCGTGCGAGTTCCAGATCCTGGCCGCTTATCATGCAGACCCCACCACATAGTGACCTAAAAACCAGCATTTCCACTCATCAGATGGGCCACATGTGTGGCTGCAAATGCACGGTGAGTCCTAAAAGAGTTTTTTGCTTCTGTTGTTGTAGAATAAGGTAGCTTCTGTTGTTGTAGAATAAGGTATACATTCTATAACATGGCGTGTTCTTGATGCAAACCAATTGCACGAGTTCCAGATCCGAGCCGCTTATCATGAAGGCCCCACTATGCAGTGGGCTCAAAACCATCCTTTCCACTCATAGGATGGGCTAAACGTGGGCACAAATGCAAGAACGTGTCCAAACAGTTTATATATATATATATATATATATATATATATATATATATATATATATATATATAGGAATAAGGTACAGATATCTAATATTGGTGTGTCTATGAAAACAGATAACCACCACACAAAGGAACTAAGGGCTTGTTTGGTTGCACAAAATATCATGATATTTCATGATTGATCAGTCTAATTCAGTGCAAAATATCATGAAATTTCTTGATATTTGGTCCCACCAAACGCACCCTAAGCTATTAAACTTCATCACGCTTGCAAGAATTCCAGATCCAGGACGCTTATAATGTGGGCCCCACTATATGTTGATCCAGAACCAGCTTTTCCACTAATTGGATTGGTCATATATAGATAGGCCACAAATGCACGAACTGAATCCGATCCGAGTTTTTCTTTTTTGCTAGAATAAGGTATGGATTTCTATAATTCCGTACGTTATAGAAATATCATGATATTTTCTGATTAAATCAGCTTAATTTGGTATGAAATATCATGATATGCGGTCCTACCAAACGCCCCATAAGCTAGCAAATATCATCACAGTTGCGAGTATTCCAGATCCAAACCACTTATCATGTGGGCCCCCACCCCACTATAAAGTGACCCAAAACCAGCCTCTCCACTCGTCAGATGGGCCCCACATGCGGCGCATGAACGAGTGCAAACAGAGCTTTTAGCTTCTCTTTGTTGCAGAACCTGCCCTGTAGAGGATGGTGTTTTGATCTTCCAATGTTTCAGTATATCCAAACAGCCATCTATCAAAATTCAAATCCATGAACTAAACTTACCATCTTTTATTATTTGCATTGCTGTACTCAGATTACTCATACATATATAAAATTTCATCATGTTCATGTGCGGCGGGCCACCTTCCAATCAAGGAACCCAAACAACTTCCAATTTCGATCAGCAAATCTCGATTGGAGAGCCATCCCATCCATCCAAACAGGTCAGCAGTGGATCGATGAGCTTCCCATCATTGATCGCGACAAACACCTTATCGAAATCCTCTCCTGGCGACAGCACATTAGTGCCTGATAGGAGAGATGTCTTAAGCTCCGATCGCAGAAACTGATACAGCGGGTATGACCGGCATTTAGAGGTGGGCATCGAGCCAAGTCGAGTCGAGGTGGGCCAAGCTTGGCCTGGCTTGTCCATGATGTACTCGAGTTTAAGCTCGAGCTCGAATCCTCAGCTCAACATTGAAGCATCAACCGCATTTCTGAGTGGGTTCGATTCAACTTCTCGATTGTTAGGGAGATGGGATCTTCAGATCTCTTGTTTCAAAAATCTTAAGAGAATCAAAGCAATCTTCTGGATGAATCGAATCTTCTTCACCATCCTTCTCCAAGTAAAGAGCTCTAGCCAATCGGATCATTGGCCCTTGCTCAACAAATCTGAGAAGAACCCATCTCTTTCTTGGGTTTCTCGCTAAGAAGTAGATCTCAAGAGATCATACTATTGTGGAGCTAAAATGAAAACTGGTGGTGGTGGTCGGCGCGTGATGCTCGGATGGCGGTAACATGAGAAAGAGAAGAAAAGGAAAAGGAAGAGAGTGCATGCGGTCGGGTAGAGAATCTAGGATTTGTTTTCTATTTTTATTTTTTATTTTTAAGTTTAAACTTAAAACTTATATTAATATAATATATAATATTTAATATATTTATTAATCGAGCCGAGTCGAGCTCGAGTTCGAGCTTCGAGTCGAGTTGAGTTTGAGTCGAGTCGAATTGAAATGCCCGCTAGTCGAACTTGGCTTGAACTCAACTCAAGCTTCAAATAATTAGCTTGGCTTGGCTTGAATCGGGCATTCAAGCCGAGTCAATCCGAGCTTACTCGAGCCGAGTCAAGCGAGCTTTTCGAGCTAGCTTGACTCATGAGCAGCTCTACCGGCATTCCTTGATCTTGTTGGGTATGGCAGGAATCCCAGCAGCAACCGCATTTCTGGTGGATTCAACTTCATTGGGGAGATGGGTGCTCTTGTTCAAACACAGCAATCTTCTAGAGAATCGAAGCCCCACCATCCTTCTCTCTATCCTCCATGGCCCGCTCAACAAGCACCTGCCTAAGCTTCTCCATCAATGGATAGGTCGAGCTACATGGATTATCAATGTAAGTAAAAACATGCTCGGATTCAACGACTCTGATCAGATCCTTCTCATAAAACCTAGATTCAAGAAGCTTGCCATGTGTACTGCTTTTGTCACGACCTACCACTTGCTTCACTGTATGTTTCAGATTCTCCTCAGCGTGCCGGAGATCAATAGCTTGACACAGAGCGACAATGTACGTCGCCAACATGAGGCTTCAGCCATCTTCCGCGATGAGATCAAACCCAGCGAATTCACGTCTTGATTGTGCTACTCGGCACTTTGGACGTGGTTAGTGACTGGATTAGCTAAAAACTGGAGCTCTGATGTGTAAGCCGCCATGGCGATTTCTGCACCTTTGAATCCATAATCCAAACTTGGGTCTAGCCCACCAGTGAGATTCGACGGCAGGCCGTTGTTGTAGAAGTCGTTGACAAGCTCAGAGAACTGAGAGAACATGAGCTTCCCAATCGCTGCGATCGACAGTCTCGTGTTGTCCATGGACAAACCGATCGGTGTTCCTTGGAAGTTTCCACCATGCAAGGCAATGTTCCTGGAGACAATCAATCGCTCGTTGGATGGATTGTGTGGCGATCCGATTACTTCAATGTGGGGTCAAGCCACCGAGGAGATGTCCTCGATGCATATCTGTCTTGCTTGGGTTTCAAGTGGGTCCATTTCATGAAGCTTCGAGCCAGCTTTCATGTAAGAGAGCTTCCTTCCGAGAAGATGAACCATGATTGCGGCAGCTTCTATCGACCAGGATGGTGTTTCAGGTGGTGTGTGTCGACGATCAGCCGAATCAGGCTTCCCGTTCATCACCTCACGAAGATTGCTGATAGGACGATGGCAAGGACGGTGAGGATGTTTACATCAAACAGCACGATGGATGCAAGGCCAGATCCAACGGCTGTGCCATTGACAAGCGCCGGCCCTTCCTTTGCTTGCAATTCAAATGGCCCACTAGTGACGCCACTCGTCTTGGCATCATCATCGACCGACGATGGTGCCATCTGGCGGGGACGGCTTTCGCATTCGGTTTGCCGATTCACGCCCTGCGATGTATGATAACGGTACAAGATCGCCGAATGCAGTGATTGTTCCACGGAGCGGGAGAATCGGAGTGATCCGACCGTTCAGTAGCCCGATGATGGCCTCAAGGATCTCCCATCGGATGCCAGAGTAGCCTTGTAGTAGAGTGTTGGCACGTACCAGCATGGCGGCACGTGTGGTGGATACCGGCAATGGCTCGGTTTTCTCAAAAATGCCAGCGTTGAGGAACCGGATTAGCTCCTTCTGCAGCGCACCGGGCTGGTCGGTTCTCCGGTGGGATGTCGCGCTGAATCCATTGGTCACGCCGTAGCTATCTACACCTTTGGATGTGCTGTTTGTCACCCATTGGCTGCTTGCATCGATGGATGGACGGTTTTCAACTGCTAGATCGACGTGGATGTTTATTAGACAAAGTGACAGAATTATATTAAACAAAGTGACGAGGTTGCCTGATAAAGCAACATGATTCTACTAAACAAAGTAATAAAGTTATACGAGACAAAGAAAATAGGGTTCCATTAGATAAAGTTACAGATTCTCGAAAAAAGTGATGGACGTTGCCAGACAAAATTACCTGGTTCCACTAAACAAAGTGACGAGATTGGAAGACAAAGTGATTGAGTTTTACTATACAAAGTTGTGAGGTTGCTGAACAAAGTGACGAGGCTGTTGAACAAAGTGACGAGGTTCACTAGATAAAGTGATTGGGTTACTAGATAAAGTGATGGAGTTTTACTAGACAAAGAGACTATGTAGTAAGAAAAAGTAACAAAAGTATACTATATCAAGTGACGAAGTTCTACTAGACAGTGAGTGACAAGGTTGCTACACAAAGTGACAGGATTTCACTAAATAAAGTGAAAGAGGTGATAAATAAAGTGACAAGGTTTTACTAGACAAAGTGACATGATTATTGGACAAAGTAGACGTGGTTCAGTAGACAAAGTGATGGGGTTCAACAAAGTGACGGGGTTCAGTAGACAAAGTGACGAGGTTACAGTACAAAGTGACGGGGTTCAGTAGACAAAGTGACGAGGTTGCAGTACAAAGTGACGGGGTACAGTAGACAAAGTAACGAGGTTACAGCACAAAGTGACGAGGCACATTAGACAAAGTGATGATGTTATAATACAAAGTGACAGGGTTCAGTAGACAAAGTGACGGGGTTGCAGTACAAAGTGACGGGGTTCAGTAGACAAAGTGACGGGGTTGTAATACAAAGGGACGGGGTTCAGTAGACAATGTGACAGGGTTGTAGTACAAAGGGACGGAGTTCAGTAGACAATGTGACGGGGTTGCAGTACAAAGTGACGGGGTTCACTAGACAAAGTGACGAGGTTGCAGCATAAAGTGACAGGGTACAATAGACAAAGTGACGCGGTTGTAGCACAAAGTGATGGGGTTCAGAAGACAAAGTGACGAGGTCGCAGTACAAAGTGACTGGGTTCAGTAGACAAAGTGATGAGGTTGCAGTACAAAGTGATGGGGTACAGTAGACAAAGTGACGAGGTTGCAACACAAAGTAACGGTGTACAGTAGACAAAGTGACGAGGTTGCAACACAAAGTGACAGGGTTCAATAGATAAAGTGACGGTGTTACAGTGCAAAGTGACGAGGTTCAGTAGACAAAGTGACGAGGTTTGGATTGGATTCAGTCGTAATAAATAGTGGGCGTGACTCTCTCCACTATTTTCTGTGGTGGGGTCCACTCGAGTTTTGGATCTGATTCATTCTTTAGCTCATGCCCTAAAATGATCTCTCCAAATGGATGGACGGTGTGGATACAAAACATACATTATAGTGGGACCCATATAAATAGGTGACATCACTTTAGTAGCGAGTCTCACTGCTCAATGTGACACTAAATCCCAAATGAAAATGAAAGCGGATTTACTACTCCCCCACCACCAGCCCGGTGGTGGTAGTGGTCGGTACTTTGTGCTCCCCACCATGATGTATGTGTTTCATCCAATCCGTTAAACTATTTTTACATATAATTTTAGGAGTTGATCCCAAAAATGAGAGGGATATAAATCTCATATGGACCACACCACAGGAAAATAATGGTGATTGGATATCCATCATTAAAGTCCACCTAAGGCCCACACCATACTGTTTATTTGACATCCAATCTGTTGGTTTGGTCATAAAGACCCAGATGAAGGGAAAAAAACAAAGATCAGCTTGATCCAAAACTTTTATGGCCCCCAAAAAGTTTTTAATGGTTAACGTTCATTCAACACTGTTTCATGTAATGTGGTCCACTTTAGATTGGGTTATACCTCATTTTTGGTCTCAGACCATAAAATGATCTAGAAAAATAAATGGACGGCATGGATGAAACATAAACATTATGGTGGGCCCACATAGCACCGAGTGGCGGGGGAGTAGCCAGTCCATTTCCAATGGAAACCGTAGACGCGGATTCACCGGGGAAAGCCTTTTGCATGAAGTTCCAATGCTGGGATGTATGGTGGGTCCACCATGATGTTTATAAGAATTTCAATCCATTCATCCATTTTTAGAGCTCATTTTAAGACATGTAACCAAAAAATAGGATGATCAAAAACTCAACTGGGCCATACAAGATGAAACAGTGGAGAAAGAAATTCCTACAGTTGAAACCTTCCTAGGTGTCTTGATGTTTATATGCCATCCAAACTGTTTATAAGGTCATTTTTACTAGGATGAAGTGAAAACACCTAGATATAAGACCAATGCAAAACTTTTGTGGCCATATAAATATTTCAACGGTGGATACTAAATCCCCACCGTTTCCTCTCGTGTGGCCCATTTGAGTTTTGTATACGCCTTAGTTTTGGTATCTAAAAATAGATGAACGGGTTGGATTTATCACAAACGTCATAGTGGGCCCATCTAGAATCCTTGCGCAGGATCTTATTGCAAAAGGCTTTGGCAGGAAATCCGCGTCCCCGCTAGACAAGTGAAATCCGATTGCGTACCAAGTCTTATCGTACTGAGTAAACTCTGTTGGGCCTACTGTGAATTCATGTGGTTTATCCACTCCGTCCATCCGTTTTTTAAGATCATTTTAGGGGTTGAGCCCAAAACTGAAGTATATCAAAAGCTTAAATAAACCATACCAAAGGAAACAGTGGAAGTATTGATTTTCACCATTGAAATGTTTCTAAGGCCCCAATGATGTTTGTTTTTCATCCAAACTGTTCATAAGATCACAAACACATGGATGAATGGAAAAAACAAATATTATCTTGATATAAAACTTCTGTGGCCCCCAACAACTTTTCAACGATAGAATTCAATTCACACTGTTTCAAGTGGTGTGGTCCACTTGATCTTTGGATATGATTAATTTTTGTTGTAAAACCCTAAAATTAGATGATAAAAGAGATGGATGGAGTTGATACAATACACGAATGATGGTGGGCTCCACATACTTTACTCACTATGCTTACCATACTGATTTACTTAGCATGCAAACCGCTTTTGTTTAACGTCTCCGTTATACTTCTTATTATACTTTTTTTAATATATTTAAAAAATCTGATGATGTGGCACTTATAGTGACATTGACCAATGAAAACACTGGAGGCAGGGAGTTCCTGCCTCCGAGAGGCAGAGGGTCCGCACTCGCCCGATGATGGCCTCATGGATCTCCCATTGGATGCCAGAGTAGCCTTGTAGTAGAGTGTCTAGCATGGCGGTACGTGTGGTAGATACAGGCAATGGCTCGGTTTTCTAAAAAATGTTAGCGTTGAGGAACCGGATTAGCTCCTTCTACAGCGCACCGAGCTGTGAGTGAGCGTGTGCGGTGTGTGCACGTGTAATAGATACCGGCAATGGCTTGGTTCTTCGGTGGGATGTCGCGCCGAATCCATTGGTCACGCCGTAGCTATCTACACCTTTGGATGTGCTGTCTATCACCCATTGGCTGCTTGCATCGACGGATGGACGGTTTTCAATGGCTAGATCGACGTGGATGTTTACTGATCGTGCGATTCTTTGCCTCACGCCCCCACCGTAAGTCCGACCACCGCGGCTCTATCCATGGGGCCTGAAATTCGGCCATCATCTGTTTAACTTGATCCAGATGGCTGCATCTGGGTGGCTCAACTGATGCACCCCAGTTGAGGGGGTCATCAGCTGGAGAAAAACACAGGGTCATGGTTGTATGGGGATTCGTGCAGATTGGGATTGAGAAATCTCCTATTTCTGTTTTTGGGTGTTTGGGTGAAGGAAATTTCAATCGGAGAGATTGAATTTCCTGACCGGATAAGCTGGATTTGTGGTGTTTATATGGGTTTTAGTGGGGAGGGATTACTTAGGTTTTTTTTTTTTTTTTTTCCAAAATGTATTCCTTTCATAAAATAATGTCCTGACGGTTGGATTTGGTTGAGTGAGCTCGATATTGTTGGTTGGAGATGGATTACTTAGGTTGAGTGAGCTCGATATTGTTGGTTGGAGATGGATCCTGACGGTTGGATTTGGTGGAACTGCCTTGTGGTGTCACATGGCGGGCGCGTGGGGCATGTTAGAGCATGCAGTCAAAACCCATGTTTTGGGGTTTGGAAAGGTAGGTTTTTTCGGTGAGGTTGGGGTGATGGTGCTGGTCGTGGAAGCAGATTGGCTGGTGTACCACACATTAGCTATATAGCTGCTGTATTGACGTCAGCAAGTTCTGTGGGTCCCATCATGAGGTATATGTTATATCCAAACCGTCCATCCATTTGGAGATCTCATATTAAGGCTTAATCCAAAAAATAAGACAGATCTACATTTCAAGTGGACCACACTGAAAAAAGCAATGGGAGATTGAACACCTACAATTGAAACCCTTTTGGGTGCACGCAAGTTTCGAATCAATATGAATTTTTTTTATCCTCTTAATAAATATATTTGTGACCTTATTAATAGATTGGATGGAAAATAAACTTATGGTGGGCCCTACGAATTTTTTAATGGTGAAAATCATTATCCTTGCTGCTATTTTTGGTGTGGTCTATTTAAGATTTGGATATAATTTATTTTTTTTCTAATGTTCTAAAATGATCTCAAAAAATGAATGAACGGTGTGAATATAATAAATACATCGGCCATGTAACTTTGATCTCCTTTAAACTTTTCGTATAACACGGAGCACGAGGAGTGTTGGTGCTCGCCTCTTCGAGCCCCCCCCCCCCCCCCCAAGTGGTGGTCGGTGCTCGGTGGCCCTGCCATGATGTATGAGTTTCATCCATGCTGTCCATATATTTTTTCAGATAATTTTATAGTATTAGATTAAAAATGAGGTATATCCCAATCTCAGGTGGACCACATTACAGGAAATAGTGTTGAATGAGGGTTGAACAAAACTTTTTGGGGGCATAAAAGTTTTGGATCAAGCTGATCTTTGTTTTTTTCCCTTCATCTGGGTCTATATGACCTATTAAAGAGATGGATGTCAAATAAACAGTATAGTAGACCTTAGGAGGATTTTAATGGTGGATATCCAATCACTATTGTTTTCTTTTGGTGTGGTCCACCTAAGATTTATATCCACCTCATTTTTGGTATCAAGACCTAAAATAATCGGTAAAAACGGATGAAAAACATACATCATGGTGGGGCCCATAGAGCGCCAACCACTAGCCACTTGGCTGGTGGCAGGGGGAGTAGCCAATCCGTATCTTGTTGTTACCTCCACGATATTGCTGGATTTTGGTTTCTTTTCGACCGTTAGGTCGTAGCTTAATGGACGGTTGGTTAGCCCAACTGTGATGGATCCGACATGGATTCTTGATGGATGACGCAGACCGCACATCCATTCCAAGTAACATGGCCGACCATGATGTGTGTGTCAGATGATGTCAGGAAGTAACCTCCCCAAAAGTCAGACACGGTTTGGCCAGTGATGCTGCCACCAGCCAGGAGACTAGTGGTCAATGCTATGTGGACCCTACCATGATGTATGTGTTTTATCCATACCATTCATCCATTTTGAAAGATAATTTCAGGGCTTGATCCCAAAAATTAGGTAGATATAAATCTCAAGTGGACCCCACCATGGGAAAACAGTAGTGATTGAATTTCCACCATTAAAAACCTCCTAGGGCCTACCGTAATGGTTATTTGACATCTAACCTATTGATTAGGTCATATAGGTTTTTAATGGTGGTCGTTCAATCAACACTGTGCAGTCCACTTGAGACTTGAATCAACCTCATTTTTGGGCTCATACGATAGAATGATCTAGAAGAATGAGTGGACGACATGGATGAAACACATATATCATATGGTGGGGCCCATTGATAAGCACAGAGAACCAACAATTTGACCAGCACCGCTTGACCAAATTAACTCAACTCTCATTGAATCCAAGCCGGAATAATACTGCTTTAAGGAATCCCCAGTCCAACCTATCATAGGCTTTCTCCATGTCCAGCTTGAAGATCATATTATTCCCTCTCACCTTTCTATTTCCCTCAAAAGTTCATTTGCTAGAGCCACCAATTCCAAAATGTTTTGGCCTTTCACAAATGCCCATTGCTCTTCCTATATAATACGTTACGCGATACAACCGGTATATACCATGTGATAAGAAACATATTTGTATACCAAGGGCGTGATACGTAACACAATACCGATATTTCGAACTTTGCTATAACTTAGAGGTTTGCCAAGGTATTGAGGAATCTAGACGGAGCACTTGATAGGCCACCTCACGGGTGGGACCTAGGAAATCATAGTCCTCAGGTGTTTTTAAGCATTCTATGAGTCTATCTAATCATTTTTCTTTTCTTTCTTTCTTTCTTTTCTTTTTTTTTTTTTTTACTTTTTTTTGTAAGTTGTTACTCCAAGTTTTTTTCAGCCGTTCAAAATTAGTGATTGATTGGATGGTAATGACTAATTAGTTTCCAATTGGTGAATTGTTTTGGCTACAGCTCATCCTAAATGTGGCCCACAATTAGATGGTTAGATTTATCACTATATCTGTAATGACCCTAAATTTTCATGCACGTAAAACTATGATTAGTAGTGGAAATTTTAAATTTTTATTTAAGAACAAAAACAAGTTAATAGCTGAGTTGGGAAAGACAGTCTTAGTTGAGAGAGAGATTGAGGAATCGACTCTTATTGTCGTGACTCTCGGTTGCAGGTGAGCTCGAAGGATTGATTCCTAGGGAAAATTGATACCGGAGAGAGGTTTCGATTTAATCTAAATGAAATCAAGTTGACCGATCGAAGTAGGTTTCAATCGAACCTCGACCGGTTGAAGGTAGTGTCGACCAATTGACAATTGATCAAATAAGTTTAGGTAGATGCAATTAGTAAGCTAATTGAGCTATGTAATTATGTATTTCATCTCATTGTTTTTGTTGTCTGTGATTAATTGTGGTGAGTGCTTTGTTGAATTTGTTTAGAATTGAAATGCCGTATTTTACTATATATATGATAGTTGTTAATATGATGCATTAGTCATTCTCATGCATCCATGTCATGCATCGCATAACTGTGTTGAATACCTGAAGGCACTCTCTTGACGACCTATAGGTATTTCCAGTACCGGGTGACTTAAGGGACCATCCCTGGATGCCCATAATATGTGGAAGCCTACCAAGATAGTGGAAGCCTACCCCAGGAAGGTTGATGCAGGTTGATGGAATCCAACTCAAGCAAGTAGATAGATCAACCCACTTGATGCATTAACGCATCCATGCATCTCATGACATTCCTATTTTAATTATGATGTGCATGAACTATGATGGGTTTACTGATCACTGGGCCTGGTCAGCTGACGTTATATTGATGGAACCGTACAAATTTAATGGACGATGAAACGGTTGCTCAAGTTTCACAAGGGCAATGGCCCTACCTTGATAAAGACGAGCTGAATGTGTTAAATCAATAGCATATCTAGCTGAATTATGACTTCAACAGGCTTCTCTCTGCAAGGTGCAGGCTCTGCAACAGGAGCCTTCTTCTTCTTGGCAGTCACCTTAGTCCTCAGCTCAGCAGCCAGGATCACGCTCATGGGAGGGCGCACTATAGCCTGCCTCTTCCTCTTTGAACCAGCTGCCTCAACCATTCCTGCCCAAAAGAGAGTCAGCTTAAGAATAACTACAAGGGAATCATTGAGTAAAGAACAATAACGCTTACCTAGAGCGAAAGGATGAGGTAAAAATCTGCAAAAGCCTGATGACACGAGGTTATCCCCACTAATGAAGTCGTGCCAAATGTGTCACGCCCCGAAATTCGAGTACAAAGTGTGCATCCTCAGACCCGAGTTTCGGCCCATGACACGTACACTGAGCGTACTAATTTTATTCAATTATACAATTATTCATCTACCTAGTAGCTCTACCGTAAATCTACATTCCATTCATACTTAACAACATCCCAAAAAAAATAAGAAATAATCATTTATTCTAATAATCAATCATAAACATAACTAAGGACAATCCCATTCGGGGCCTTATAAGTGAAATAAGTATGTCCAACAACTTAAAAGAATTGATTAACAATTTAAGAAAACTAAATATAATTAAAGTTAAAATATCATGAATATTAGTCTAAGGCAGCAACTTCTTCCTCTGTCAAGTAGAGCCACGTGTCCCTTAAGTCCTTTCCAGCTCGACCACATATTCCTGTTCTTGAGCCACCGGCTCACCCTCATTCACATCTGTATGGTTTTTCCATCAATAAAAAGGATAAGCTGGCCAGGCTTAGTGATATAACCCAGCATAATTCATAATCATATCAATTAAAATAATACAAAAATACATGTACAATGATATGAATGTAAAATGTTGTATGAATGCATCAGGTGGGGTGATCGTCCATCTGCTTGGGTTGGAGGTTGTCAACCCGCATCCACCCGTTGGGTAGGCTTCCACCTTTCGGCAGGCTTGGGCATAGCCCGCATCTGGTAACGCTCTACCAAGATCGACATTTCTTCTAGGGAGGGCCCCTAAGATCGACCATGCATTATGCGATTGTAATGAATGATGGATGATATGTAAATGCATATTTTTTATATATGATATAGTTGTCTTGATCAGAATATTCACCTATGAATTTAATATACCATTATCATATCAAAATACTCAAATCAGTAAATCAATCCAACAATCACAAAAGATTTATTTTAATTTTAATGAATAATGAAACAAGTTAGGTTACTCACCTGTTTAATGCTATTGCATGTAGATCGTATCGGAACTATTCGTACTTCGAATTACTTCGTCATTGATTCAACTCACTTTAAACTCTATCAACCAATTCATTGAACACGTTTAACATCAGCAAGGCTCAACCCACGACTTTAACGGCAGTGTACTGAGTCACCCTAGTCTATCTCAGGAAAACCGATGCAACTTGACACAAGTTGTTGCACTATTTCACATAAGCACTAATGATAGAAGGGATCCATGTTCAGATTCCAGACACCCTAGATCACAACTCAACTCAGTTGGATCAACTTAGTGATATACATAATATTTTCTCTTAAATCTTATGATTTTATGCATCCTCTCATTTTAGACAGCGAAGATCTTTTATAGGGACTTTAAACTCTCACAAGACTTCTGGATAGACCCAAATGAAATCTACGTGTGTTGGTTTGATGTGGTTACAGGTAACAGAAAGAGATCTCCTTCATTTCAAATGTCTAATTGTAGATTGGGGCAATATAAGATGATAGATGGGGTCTATAGAAGGGTTTGATAAGGGATCCACACCATTCATCAGTTCTCCAGGTCATGCATAAATTCAATCCAAAAATATGACATAATTTCTAGGCTTTGGATAAGCCATACCATGCTAGTTTGGGCAGGGAATACCTAATGTTAAAAACTCCATTCAAGCCTTGATTTAATGTGGGTGCCACTGAGATGTATACCAACAATTCCACTTGATCATTCATTTCGTCAGATTACATTGGGACACAAATCCAAGATTGAGAAAGATCTACTGCTTAGGTGGACTGCATGATTTTATGATCTCGAGCGGTCAAGATTCAATTCTTCTAAGTCCGGCCCTAAGTTCTTGTTCTACTAATGAGAAAACACACATAGAAACTACCTCAGTATTATTTCTATTTAATTGGACTCTAGGGATCATAGAAAACGTCCCATATGGATGGTTGGGATTTGAAGAAGGATTCTCTCCTAAATCATGCATGAGATCCCGTATTTGACTGGAAACAAAGAGGAAAACGGAAACGTGTTCACGCGGATGCAGCTTACTGTCAGTTCTTAAAGGTTCTACTTCGATATACATTTTTCAAAATCACTTCCGTTCATTAGTTTTATCAAGTCATGTTGGCCCATGGGACCAGATATGGAGTAGATCAGAGTCTTAACTGGGCCACATAACATATGACGTGGATGATGTTTTAACACGTAGAGCGTGTTTTCCATTTTTTTTTAAAACAACCAAAGTCACTGTACGTAGACACGTGTCAGAGGATAACTGTATCACTTCCTTCCTTCAGGTAAAACTTCAATCTTGCATTTCTTTTAGTTGGACCGTTCAAATAAAGTGAAATTTTAGCATGGTCTGTCATTTTGTGTACTCTATCATCCGACTAAGTTTGAGCCTTGATCTCATGAGGATGGCCAAGATGAATTTTTAATGACTTACATCTACCTATAATTTAAAACAACGTTTATCGACATCCTATGTAAAAATTAACCGGTAGTTTTGATGTGTACCTTATGATCTCCCTAATGAATGGTTCATTTAGACATTTGGATGGCCCAGTCGGTAGATCTGTAAGTCAGGTAGCCTTACTAATGGATAGTTTAGATTGATGGTCGTCAAAGTTTAGATGGTTAAAAATGATAGATGGATGATTTAGTTTGGTTAGTTGACAGTTGATGTATGATTAGGACTTTGGGATGACTGGTGTTGGAAGATTGTATTTGAGCACATCAATGGGTCTACCTATTGGTCTGGATAATGGGTATTTTAGATCCACCACAAAAACATGGTAGTTTAGATTCATCACAAAATCTGGCATCTGGAAAGCAATGAAGAATTTTAAATAATATAGGTTTTTAAAAAAATGTGTGTGGCAATGCATCTAAATAGGGATTGTGTTTTATTTAAATTTAAATTCCTTTTATCATTATTTTATCAGTTTTATTTTTATACAAAAGAGGACGTAATTCACTAGAAAAGTGATAGTGTCCAGAGACTTTGAACTCCTAATATATTTTTGAATTTTAGGTCGTCGATAATCGTAGATTGAACCGTTTGATTTGGGCGAAACTTGACATTCTACTTCAGCTTGTCGTGCTCTATCCAATGAGCTCAATATTGACCCATGATATTTAATGACGATTAAAATACATTTTAACGGATCTCACTTAGCCATGGTCGTTAACGAAGTGTGTAAGTCCTATGTATAAATTAAACTAATGGATCTATGAGTTTTAAATTTAAAAGTTTACTTTGGTAATTAGGTGAGCCAGTTGACGAATACAAGTGCTGGATGATTTGATACCTTTGAATAATCAAATGAGTAGTAATATAATATGTACATAAAGTGGTGTATTTATTATTATTATTTTGGTGAACATACGTAAAATGTGGATTTTAAGATGGATTTCCACATATATGCCCACGCTAATGTAGGTGTACATATTCGGGTGTGTGCGTACATGGACCCAAAACCACGGGTCATTACGAAATGCGCTGTTCTTTACAGAGTACCCGAGCTCTAGCTACCTAGGCTTGGTGGAGAGGAGTAAAATCGGGGAGCCGTTTCGGTTGGACTACAAGCAAAGGCAGAAGACAAATTAGAACACGGAAAGACGAGTCAAACGTAAAAATGCGACACAGACTAAAAAAAAAATGTTCAAACTAGATTGGGGAATTTTATGAGAACTCGGACCCGCAGGCTACCGAGCTCAGCGGCAGGTGCTTCCCATTCCCCCGAGGCCCAAAACCACTTACCTTTCCAATCTTTGTTGGAGGAAGGAAGTCAGGTTATAGGACCCAGGGTACACTGGGGTCTGGCTGCTATCAGAGTGTGGTGTATGCATGTATATCAAGGGACTTCATGACTTCAACAGCCTTCTCTCTGCAAGGTTGAGGACAAGTGCATTTGGAGCCTGACCTCGTCCGGGATTTTCCTAGTTAATTCAGCTTGGATAGGGCTTCTCCATGTCAAAAGGGAAAGGATTGATGTGTGGCCCTTAGGTTGGTTGATGTATAGCTTTGTTTTGTTGGGCGTGGTTTATATGATAGGTGAGGTTGGTTCTTTTTCGCAGGCCCACCCAAATGTTATAGCCCTGGTTAAAGTGGTATGCTAGAATAGAATTCATGTAGCCAATCCCAATTAGTTGGGATAAGGGTTAGATGATGATGATCCACAACTGCAAAATCTAAGCTTCTCTGTCTCAATTGTAATCTGTCCTATGCAGTTCGGGAGGCCAACCTAGTGGTGGATGGTCTGGCCTGCATGGATGGTCTGTCTCAATTTCGTTTAGCTGCGGAAGGCAAAACTGCTTTGAGAAGTTAGGGGTTGTTTCATGCTGGATCTAATGGGCCTAGGGGTGGTTCGTCTAGGCTGATGTCTAGCTGGGCTTGGTTGCTGTTGTTATGGCTTCCCTGTGTCAAAAGGGAAAGGATTGAGTGTGTGGCCCTTAGGTTGGTTGATGTATAGCTTTGTTTTGTTGGGCCTGGTTTATATGATAGGTGAGGCCGATTCTTTTTGTCAAGCCCACCTGAATGTTTGTATAATTTTTTTTAGCCCATCAATATATTTCAGGTGGTGTTTTTCCCACCTTTCTCCACGCGCACACACACACACACAAAGAAAAAGGAAAAAAGAAAGAAGAAAGAAGAAGGAAAGATATAGCCCTTGATAAAATGGAATGGCAGAACATGAATCATGTAGCCAACCCCAATTATTGGTAAAGGGCTTAGATGATGAGGATCCACAATTTAAGGTTAGGCCAATCACATAGAGGGTCTGGATCATTGAACTGTTATCCAAAGGATAAATTCTTGTTATGAATTCTATGTTAGGACCTGTTTGGATGCACCCTCAAAGGACTTTTTGAGGCCTAAACACCATTTTAATCCAAAAGGTAATTTATGGTGTGCATTTAGATGCACTTTGTGAGCCCCCATCTGATCTCCCGCTGCTGACTCTGCAAAAACCAATCAGTTGACTTAAATAGTAGGCTTGAAATTCCCTTTTTCAGAAACTTCCTTTTGATCAGGAAGTACATCCAAATGGGCCCTTACCAGAAAAACAAGTGGAAAGCCTTTTTGTACAATCAATATTAAGAAATAAGGGGAGTAGCCAATCCTAGGAAAAAAAAAAAAAAAAAAAAAAAAAAGAGTAGCCAATCCTAGGAAAAAAAAAAAAAAAAAAAAAAGTGGAAAGCCTTTTTGTACAATCAATATTAAGAAATAAAATTAGAAATGCTAATTATGATTTAAAAGTAGTGAGTAATACAAAATTACAAATCAAATTAATAATTAGTTTTTATAATTTCTAAATTTCATTTTCGAATTCAAATTAAATTTTGAAGTTGTCTTTCAAAATTATTATTATCGACTATTTCTACTTGTTTACATTCTAAACAGACACTGCCTTGCTCCCATTCCTAAGTTTTTTCTGCTTCATTTCATGCTTCGTGCAATTATAGTTCCAAATACACTTTTTTTTCACACACACACCTGCAAATACACTTACTGGACCTTGAAAACCTTCAATCCTTCTTTCTTCACTGGCATACTGCTAACTCGGCTCAAGGCCACTCTAATGCTATCTGGAAAGTTGTTTTACCTTCCACTCTATGGAAAATTTGGTTAGGGAGAAACAACTGTATATTTTGAAATCACACATTGACCATGAGCTAGTCGTTTTAAAAGGAGAATGTGGCGTATTTGAATTTTGTTCTTGATTTAACTCAGCCTTGATAGATCAGTTTTCAATTATGTTGCTCATGGAGGAGCGGGCGGTGTTACCAAGAATGCTGAAGGAAAATGAATTGCTTGTTTTCGTATGGGATTACATAGAATGAAATGTTGTTGCAGATATTCTGGCCACAGCTGCTACTTTGGGCTACATCGAATGGATTGACGAATTCTCACCTTTTCAGCTGTTATGTTAACGTAGATATTTCTGGTTGTATTTTTGGAAGACTTTGTTCTTAGCTAAGAGAAGTCATTACACACCAAAAAAAAAAAAAAAACGAATAAGAAAAGAATAGAAAAGAAAAGATAAAAAGAAAGAAAATATGGTTAAATTCCTATGGTAGTACGCCACGATTTTTAAAATAGTGGTGGCCCTTCCGTACGCATGGCATAGTTGTTCAGCAATCTAGACTGTCCAGATTGATGGCACAATCATGGTTGGTGCATAACCCAAAAATCACACTGAGAAGATGATAGTAACCACCTGATTTTGCCCTCAGAATTTGGACCACTCACTATTTTACTTTTACCACCGATTTAATGGGCATCAATTGGATGGTTAGGATTGCTTGGTTTGTGTGATTTTAGAGATATGCCCCATCCACTGTGCCCACAATTTGTATGCCTTGGATAGCGGTAAGTGAATGCCACATGTGGGGAGGATGACTCACCGCCAAATCATAGGAGCGTAGCCCCATAAAAATAGAGGAAACAAAGGATTCTTTACTTGAGGATATGCACAGGATACTTAGTTTTTAGTTTGAATTAGTGGGTCCAGGGCTATCAACTGCTGCGTAGTGTGATGGGCTTAGAAGACCCGGGCCATTTTGGGCCACGCTCTTGTATACCACAGGGTGGGCCTAAGAATAATATGTCACATAGATTATGTTAGCAATGACGTTTGCTAATTCTACATCCGTGTGGAAGCCTTTCTTGTCCACCCTCAGGTAGTAGAAGTGCCAATATGAAACATATGTGCGAGATTTAAGCCTTCCATCAGGTGGGCTACACTATTAGACCTCCGGTCCTAAGAATCAGGCCATGTGACACCTCAGGTGGTTCATAGAATGAAAAACAGATGGATGGCCAAACCAAATATAGTTACTGTCAGTTTACTTTGTACATTTTGGCCGACCTGAGTGAAATGGCCTGATTCTCTGAGGCTTAAGATCTAATCTTGTTTCTGTTTAGTAACTTAATGCCTAATAAATATTTGTGTTGGATGGCAGTGAGGGCACTGAACTCCATATTTCAGAAATTTGGCATTTCTTCTGACTCCGCCTGGAATATTACTGGAGATCCATGCACCGGTAGCGCCACTGATTCCACGAAGGTAGACAGCACCAACATCAATCCAGCCATTAAGTGCGACTGTAATCAGACCACATGCCACCTGACAGAATTCTATGTGTATACTCTCATTTGCTTAATTTTTCATATCATGACATTTGATGGTCAATGTAGATCAGGTGCTTTTACTCTTCATGACCGTGTGGGCCACGTTGCATCTATGCTTCGAAACAACAGTTTGGCCAGTCCACCTCTGGGTGTGCCACATCTGACATCGAATCTGTAGTTCTAAACTTCATTGACTTGACCTGAATCTAGGTCGAATTGAATCAACTTGCTTTAACAAGATTTCAAGAGTTTCTTAGGGATTTGCTTGTCCTAAATCGATAAATCTTTTTGAGTTCGCCTGCTGATTGGTCAACTTCATGTGTCTCATGGTGTCAAGAGTGCCCGGAATCACTTAATGTGAGTTTTGAAGCAGCTAATGAAGTAAACACCTGTAACCACCGTACCGTTGACCATGGATTTTGTTAGTTTTGCTATTTTATATTCTGTATTTATTCAATCTTTTTTTTGAAAAAAATAATTTAATTAAATTACTAAATATGAAGTCGAGTCTTCATCAATCCTTTTTTGGTAAAAAAATAATTTAATTTAATTACTAAATATGAAGTCCAGACAGATGAAGACTTGATCGAGTTTTTGAGTCACTTTAGTTAAACATGGACCATAATCCTCTTTAAAAAAAAAAAAAAAAAAAAAAAAAAAAACAAACAAACAAACAAACAAACAAAAACAGAAAAAAACAAACAAAGAAAAAGGTATCTTATTCAGAACATTAGACCCCATGGATGAGAGAAGACTTGTTCACAAATTCATCGCCCTCAGGGACCTAGAGAAAAATCTCGAGGTCATCGCCAAAGAGAGGATCACTCGTGGGGAGATTGCCATAGGGAGGATCGTCCTAAGGAAAAATTTGTTATGATCCCAACAGTTTAAAGAGCCTAGCTTAACGTAATTCCATCAGTCATCGGGCTTTTGGCGTATTGGTTAGGTTCTTAACACTTAGTATCAAATCCAACACCACATCTTGTGTTCGAGTCATGGAAGGGGCGACCTATGAAATGGACAACTTGGACTAGAGTGAAAGTCGCCACGGCATGAAAATGGCTACTTAAGCAATCGGAGTGCAATTGCTAAGTGGAAAGGGCTACTTGGATAACCAGAGTGCAACTACCATGCCCTAGAAAGGGCTACTTGGAAAAGAGGCTAGAGTGAGTGCTGCCATAGAGTGGGCCACCATGACGTCGGCTACAAAGTGTGGTGAAATGTTATGATCCCAACAGTTTAAAGAGCCTAGCTTAATGCACTCCATCAATCCTAGGGCTTTTGGCGTATTGGTTGGGTTCTTAACAAAATCTCGAGATCATCATTAGAGAAAGGATTGCTCAAGAGGAGATCGCCCTAGGGTGGATTGTCCGAGAGACAACAAAGGAGGTATCATCAAAGACAGGGTCAATCAAGAGGTAATAGGGCTCTTGTTTTGGGAGACGTTCAACCTCGAGTTGACAAGGATCATTCAAGAAGTAAAAGCGATCCTCCAAAAAGAGACAAAACTAGCCCAAGATGTAGAGATGCTTGTCATAAAAAAGACGAGTCCTTCCAAGGCATCTTCCAAAAATGATCATCAGGGAAGATATTGGGATCTTTCACAAGGGTCAAAGCACTCGAGAGTGCTACTGAGTCATGGAAGTTCTGGATACTTGGAAAGTTTTGACAGTGATTTCATCTGTGATTTTCTTTGTGTTGGAAGAGGAACGAATGACTTAAAGGTATAGAGAAACAATGCAAGGCCAAAGATAAAGAAAAAGGAGTAGTGTACATTGACCCATTAGTCGTAGCAGGTGTTGCTCCTAGAAGCCGATCCCCTTATTGAATCGGAAAAGCTACATCATTCTTTGCAGGTCCTTCATTCTACTGTGAGAAAGACTCGAGGGAGTAGATCCCTGTTGGGAAAGCAAGGAGGAAGAACAAGAGTAAACTCCCTAATAGGGGAATCAATCCACTTAGAGAACTTCCCACTCTTTTTGTGGATTGATTCACGGAAGAATGGATGGGTATCAATCCACGTAGAGAACTTCCCACTCTGCTGATCTCCTTCCTTGGCCCTCAGTGGTGAGGAAGATGGTCCACGCTTTCTGATGCCTCATGGACACCAAACCAGCCCGTCCCTTGTGTGAGCCGGAAAGACCCAATTTGGCCCGCATGGTGGTGGGAATGGAGAGGATTGTGATGTGTGCCCAGGGAGATGGACACTTGACTCCTATTGAGTTAACACTGTCCTCCCATTGTCCCTCCTGGTTCGTCCTCGGCCTTAACCCTTAAGAGTCCTCGGGTGCGATGTGAAGGTTGAATTTCTCGCCTCCACCTATTAACAATCAATAGTCGTGATCAAATTCTCATGAAGATCCCACTTCATCTCATGATATTGAGCTGATATCTCACCTTGTATCCCTCCTCTTTTAAATCTCAGATTTTGAAAGGAGCTCTGAGCCTGGTGCAAGTTACATGTTATGATGAAAATACCCAGTGGGAGGAGAGATCAACCATCCTCAAATGCTGAGGAGTGAAGACACAACTATCTCAATCAAGGTACGTCTTTAGCCAAGGGATTAATAGGTGTCCATTTCCCTCTTGTGTTGGATGGTGATGCTAGAGAGAGGGTCTCTTTGACATTTATGCATGTTGACGTCAAGAGATGACAAGTTGCCCCTCCTTCAAAATACCTTCTTGCTTCGGTCTAATCTTCTCTTAATGAGGAGGATAGGTGTGCTCAAGAAGAGCCCTTTGCCCAGCTTCTACAGACATCCGACGCCTTCTCTCCCCCTGCTAGAGAAGGCATGAGATCTCTTGAGATATCCTCTCTTGCTAAGTGGAGACGATTCCTCTCCCTTTGTCAAAGACTTATCCTTCGCTGAGTTCTCTTCTTGTGTATTACCTCTCCCTGAGAGTGCTTACCCTTCCAACTTAGGCCTTGATCCACCTTCTTCCTCCAGTCATTCTCCAGATGTCTTTCACACGCCTCTCTCTTCCTTTTATTTCCAGACCCTTTATATCCCATTCTCGCCTTCAACGTCCATTCGGAGGTCTAGCTTTTTTGCCCTTTAGCCATTGTTGTTGTCCCTTCTTCAAGTCCCTCTCCTCCCTGGGTTCGTCAGGATCAATAGGAGAGGGGCAGGGCATCATGATGCAGGTTCCTCTTGAGGGTGCTTTGGATGTGCCCGCTATTCGGACTTCTCTTAGCATGGTTGACCTTAGATCGCATCTAGGGTCTTCTTCCTCCTTTGTCTTTCCAATGGAGGTCATAGTGGGGTTTAGTTGAAACTATTAAAAAAGTGGGTTAGGGATGTTGTCTGTCATGTTGGCAGATTGCTCATAGTGTTTGGTAACGGGGACGAAGATTATATCACCCTATTCCATCTAGTTGTTGCGAGGGGTCTTTGGATGTCTACTTTGTTGAGTTCCTTAAGGGGTCCTCTTACGCTATCTTCCGGCACCAAAGACCTTGTTAATCTGGGGGTGTTTTCAAGTGGCATTTTAGAAGCCATCCCTAGGAACGAGAGAAAGGGTAAAGGGGCCAATCCTGTGCCTCAATGGAGATCCTCTCATGGTATGCTAGAGGATTGGGCTGCTCCTTAAGCAGACTCTAGTTAAAGAAATGTGCTCCCACTCTAACGCCTGGCTGATTGTGCTTTAGGAAACTAAGCTTCAATCAGTTGACAGAAGCGTTGTTCAGTCCCTCTAGAGTGGAAAAGGGGTGGAATGGGTGTATCCGGATGTTGTGGATTCGTTGGGTCGAATTCGAGTTATGTGGGAGCCAATTGTTGGACCAAGGAAGATGGTTGGTTGGGTTAGTACTTTGTTGACATGTTATTCCAAGACTCGTCCTCTAGTTTTCGTTGGTTATTTTGGGGAGTTTATGGCCCAACTAGACCATGTTTTTGTTGTTCTTTTTTGGGAAGAATTATCCTTCATTGGGAACAATTGGCCCCTCCCATGGCGTTTAGGAGGCGATTTTAACATGATAAGATTTGCTCATAAAAAGTTGAATGGTTTGGAGATTACCTCTAATATGAGAGGTTTTTCTAATTGGGTTGGCAAACATGACCTGTTGGACCTCCCAATGGAAGATATGAATATACATGGTCTAATGGTTGTTCATCTCCTTTGATATCCTTGCTGGATAGATTCTTGGTCACCTAGGGTGGGTCTAGCAGTTCCAATTTGTTCGCCAAAGAGGTATGCCCAAGCCAACTTCTAACCATTGTCTTATCCTCTTGGAAGTTGATAAGATTACTTGGGGTTAGAAACCCTTCAGATTTGAGTTGGCATGGTCGAGGTGGAGGGTTTCCAATCCTTAGCTTCGGAATGGTGGTCATCTTTTGATGTGGACGGCCATCTCAGATTCAAACTCTTTAAAAAGTTGCAACTCCTTAAGATCAAGCTAAGGCTTTACACTGAGATTTTCGGTAAGAGGGAGTTTGAAATGGTTACCATCCTCAATGAGATCTAGGTTTTGGATGTTAAAGAAGGAGGTCAACTGTCCAAAGAGTTCTCCACTCGAGCTAAGTATATTTTTTATATTACAGTTTGATAGATTGGTATAGAGACAAAAAATAGAAGAAAAGGAAAAAAGGAAGAGATGAGAGAAGAAAAGATGAAGGAAGAAAAGAATGGGTTAGGGTTACATGTCCCCACTCCCTTTCTCTTATATTAAAGTAATAAATAAAAAATTGATGAAAATATCCCTGATACAATTAGCTTTTTGCCCGCCATATCCCAAGATTAAAAGCACTAAGAAACTTGTGAGCTGTAGGCCCATAACTAAAATTATGAGGGCCATAGGCCCATGCCCAATCGTTAACAAGTTCTCACTTTAAGGAAGAAGAAATAATGTGGCAACCACAGTCTTGGGCTATTTGGCTCAAAGCAGGTGATTGCAATACAAAATTTTTCCATAGGATAGCCAATGTTAGGGAGCATGCCTGCTCTATTTTTTATTTGTTGATTGACGG
Organism: Magnolia changhungtana; assembly: GCA_030180095.1. Classification (NCBI taxonomy): domain Eukaryota; kingdom Viridiplantae; phylum Streptophyta; class Magnoliopsida; order Magnoliales; family Magnoliaceae; genus Magnolia; species Magnolia changhungtana. The sequence continues at coordinate 69,338 of JASAUF010000081.1, read as the reverse complement.
GGAGAGAGTATCTGATAAGGATCACATTTGCGATTCCATTGTCAATTTCTACTCGAGCTTGCTTTCGGATGAGGGTATTAATCGGCCAAACATTGATGATCTTAATTTCAATCATTTATCTTAGGAGGAAGCTAACTCTCTTGAGTGGCCCCTTTTAGAAGAAATCAAGGTTGCCATTCGTGACCTTGGTAGGGACAAAGCTCCAAGACCCGATAGTTTCCCCTTAGTTTTTTCAGTCTTTTTGGAATCTGGTTAAATTGGATCTATTCAATTTTCTAACTAATTTCATTTAATCTAGTTGCCTTCTAGTTGAGATGGGTAGTATCTTTATTGCCCTCATCTCCAAACTTGAAGGTCCAATGAATCTTAAAGACTTTCCTCTTATTAGTTTGATAGGTAGTCCCTACAAGATGCTTGCCAAGGTTTTGAGTCAAAGACTGAGACCCATTCTCCTAAACCTCATTTCCCCTTTTCAAAGTGCCTATGTGTTTGGTAGAAAAAATTGTAGACAGTGCGCTGATTGCACACGAATGTTTGGACTCTTGCCATAGATCAGGACATCTGCAGGTGCTACGCAAGCTCGATCTTGAAAAGGCATGCGACCACATCGATTGGCGCCCTTTTTGGATTATATGATGACCAGGATGGGTTTTGAGGTAAAATGGAGGGCTTAGATCCGCTCTTGCGTTTCCTTAGCGAGATTCTCAATCCTTATAAATGGGTCTCCTTATTTATTCTTCAAAGCTTCCCGAGGGCTTCGATAGGGTGACCCTCTTTCTCCGTACTTGTTTGTCGTCATGTTAAAGCCCTTAGTCGTATGCTCTTCAAGGGCTAGGAGGTCGGCTTGTTTAGGGGTTTTAAGGTGGAAAATTTCCCCCAATCCATTTGCCACCTCCAATTTGCTGATGATACCTTAGTCTTTTGTCAAGCTAGGAGTCTATGGTTGATTTCTTGTGCTTGACTATATGTTAGTTTGAGGTGGCGTCAATATGAACATCAATTCATCTAAGAGTGAATTCTTTGGTTTTAACCTTTCGTTGGAGGAAACTTCTCACTTGGCTGAGATGTTTGGGTGTGTTGTGGGAGCTCTCCCACCAACATATCTTTCTCTCCCCCTCTGTGCAAGAAAACCTGCTCTCTACCTTTGTGACAAGATCATGGAACGTATGGAGAGGAAACTCTCCCCTTGGAAAAGAGAACTTCTCTTGCTAGATTGCGGGATAACTTTAACTAAGGCTTCCTTTCCCAACTTGCCCACTTATTATATGTCTCTTTTCCATTGTCCTAATTTTGTCATCCTCTGAATCGATAAACTCTGTAGGGAGTTCCTTTAGTGGGGAGGATAATCTCACAAAAAATTTTCCTCTCCTTAATTGGAAGGAAGTCTGTAGTCCCTTCTCAGATGGGGGAGTAGGCAATAAGAGATTGGAGTTGGTTAATAAGGCTATGCTGGGTAAATTAGCCTAGAGGTTTAACAAGCAAACCTTTGGAGATCGATCATTGGTGCTAAATATGGGAATGGTATAGACTCCAATAGTAGATGGATCAAATCTTCCTCTCTCTATTGCTTCTGTCTAGAAAGGGATTGCTAGAGTTGCTTCCAAAGTCTTAAATGGTTTGAGAATTGTTTTGGGTAATGGGGAAGTAGTGAGATTGTAGGCTGACAAGTGGTGTGGGGATTCTTCCCTCATTTTAGACTTACCAACTTTGGTTGCTCTTAGTCGTGACATTAATGTTTTGGTGGCAGATTATTTTTAAGGTGAGGGTGCAAATGGGATTTGGATCCCCCCATTAAGAAGAAACCTGTTGGATTCTAAAATAGGACAGTTGATTACTCTCTTATCTCATTTGCAAGGTTTTGCTCCCTCCCCCGGGTTGGAGAATTCTCTGGCCTGGAGCTTATCTAATTTAGGAACCTATTTGGTGTGGTCTGGAGTTTATTTAGTTTAGGAACCTATTCGGTGTGGTCCCTCGGGTGCGATCTATTCCACCCCCGAAAAAATAAAAAATTATGTTGCCTTTGCCTTTCCTGTACAAGACCGTAAAAGAACAATGCCTCTTACCAATGTTTGTCTGTTGTGTTTCCAAGAAGCTAAATTGGTGGATCACCTTTTCCTTCACTGTTCTTTTACATGGGAAGTCAAGGTTGTTGGATCGTGTGGGTGTCTCCAGGGTGATGCCCTTGTCCATAGAGGGTCTCTTCGGCTCTTGGCATGCAGAAGATAGGGGTTGTTTAGTAGGAAGAGATGGAGACTTTGCCTCCTAGTGGTCCTTTTGGCTATTTGGTTTAAGAAGAACAATTGCTGCTTTTGGAATTCTCACCTTTCCTTGGGTTTTTGTAGGGTGTTAAGTTTATTTAGACATTGGGCTCCTTAGTTTGGGTTTGGGTGGTTCCAGTCATGGGACGAGCTTGTTTTACTTTTGTTTCTGCTCTTCTGAGTTTTCTTTGTTTCTTTTTTGGTTTCGCTTGCTCATCTTTGCTTTGTGTTTCTTTTGGTTTTGCCTAATAATTGAATTCATCTTTCAAAAAAAAGAAGGGGGGGGGGGGGGGGGGATGAAGAGCACATGTGACTGTTCTTAGGTCAAGGAACACTGCAGTGAGGCTCTGGTTGATGAAAAGTGCAGATCTTGTACATATGGCATGTGTGGGTGGATGAATAGGCACCTATCCCATTACTAACTATTAAGCCCAAACACGCAACTGGCGAAAAACCCCCAACATCCTTGCTTAGGTGGCTCCTTGGTTTTATGGACCAATCACAGGTAGCACCACACACATGGCACTTTTGTGCAAGATCTGGATTGTTCACTTTTTAGGCCTCTACACTTTCCAACTGATTTGATGAAGATTAAGCCAAAGGAGCACATTTAGCACCATGTGCACTATACGGGTACTCCCCAATGTGTTGGATTTCATGCATGTGGAGCCATTCTTTCATGATCCAAAAATTTGATATGGTGGGCAGCAACATGGATGGGTGCATGCATCGTACTCTCCCAAAATTTAAAGTTTCAAACCCTTTGATATTGTGGCCAACAAATATATGGTTGGAGATCCATGGCCCTAATCAGGTGCATCTTACTGTGAGCAACTCCTGAATGCAAAAATTAGGCCAGTGCATTCATCAGGTGGGCCATGATGTATGTTGAATATAGGCTTTCGATCATGACTTTCCTATTCTTCCAATTTTCTTTTATAAGTGTCTCATGTAATAAGTGGATTGGTCTAATTTTTAACTCCAGACATGTGGTCTCTGATGGGTATTTTTGACCCGTCTTCGACCGGTCGTGAGCTCTGCTCAACCGGTCGTGGGCTAGTGTTCGACCAGTTGTGGGTTCGAGCCGTGATACGACTCAAAGTCCAGTGAGTTCGGACTATTTTTCTCCGGGGTGTTCGACCAGTCGAAGGAGGTGCTCGACCGGTTGAAGGTGGCTCTCGACCAGTCGTGGACTCGGTTCGATAAGTCGAAGCTACGCAGATTCGTTCCACGATTTTGCGCGGATTTCGTGTCGCAAGCCCTTTCGCAACTGGGATGCGGAAGGGAGTTTCCTAAAACTATAAAAATGAGTTCCTAGGGCTTTCTAGGTATGACAAGAGGGTTTCCTAAAGCTTTACAAGGGATTTGCTAAAGGGTTTAGGGCTATCAAAGGTGAGAGAGAGAGAGAGAAAGAGAGAGAGGAAGCTTATAGAAGGGAGGTTCTGCTCGTGGAGGTTATCTACTGTGCAATCTATATCTCAGTGCTTCTATGTCCTCGTAATCGGTTAGATCTCTCTGTTTTCTCTATTACTCTTATTGTTTATCCACTCCTGCGTGAGTGAAGAAGGTTGTAACGTTCTACTTCATAGTGGATTGTTGATCTGGATGAGGTCCCGTGGTTTTTACCTCTTTGAGGGTTTTCCACGTAAAAATCTCTTGTGTAGTGTGTGATTGATGCATTGATTGTTTTCATTGCTTTATTATCCATAATTCTGGTTTGTTCTGGAGGGCTAGATCCTAAGGTTTTGTGCAAGGCCCCCAACAAAGTGGTATCAAAGCTAAGTTCATTGAACGGGTAAGATTGGTTTTTTGAATTATGGAAGGTGGCTCATCAAGGATGATCAGCCTTAATGGTTCTAACTGGACCATATGGAAGGCTAAGATGGAGGACTTGCTTTACTGCAAGGACCTATATTCTCCAATTTTAGGCATATCAGTAAAATCCAAGGATATGACTGATGATGATTGGAAGAAGATAGACCGAAAGGCGGTGGGGTTTATTAGACAACGGTTGGATGATTTTGTGTTCCACCATGTGTCTCATTTTAAACCTCACCGCTAATTATAGCTAAATTATAAGGGTCAGTATGAGAGGAAGACAAATTAGGTAATAAAAATTTTCTGATAAGGCGACTTGTGAATCTCAAGTTCAAGGATGGTGGTTCTGTGGCCGAGCACATAAATGAGGTCAGCAATATAGTGAACCAACTCACCTCTATGAAGATGGTCCTGGATGATGAATTGCAGGCTTTACTTTTGCTTAGTTCATTGCCTGACAGTTGGGGGACATTGGTGGTGTCTCTAAGTAACTCCACACTAAACAGAAAGATATCCATGGAACAGATAACTAGTTGTCTCTTCAATGAAGAGATAATGAGGAAGTCTCATGGGTCTACTCAACAAGAGGCTCTTGTGACACAGGAACGGGGGAGAGGAAAGAACAGGAAGGGTGGGAAGGCCCGAGATAAATCAAGAGGCAAGTCGAGTAACAGAAAAGATGTTGATTGCTGGAATTGTGACAAGAAGGGTCACTACAAACATGAATGTCGTGTTAAGAAAAATGACAAGAAAGGAAATGGGAAGGAAGATGAATCAGATTCCACTGCAGTCGCTTCAGATGGTGACATTGTAGTTATTCTTCCTGCAAATCATGATGTATGTCTCACGGCTACGAGTCAGGACATCGACTGGGTAATAGACTCAGGAGCTTCTTTTCATGCGACCCCACGTAAGGACTTCTTCACAAGCTACAAGTCAGGTGACTATGGGACTGTGAAGATGGGAAATTCTAGCGTATCAAAAATCGTGGGAGTTGGTGATATTTGTGTGAAGACCGATGTGGGCTGCACATTAGTTCTCAAGGATGTGAGACATATCTCAGACTTTCGCCTCAACTTGATGTCGACAGGAAGGTTGGATGATGATGGCTATGAAAGCCGGTTCTCTAGTGGGTGATGGAAGCTCATCAAGGGTTCATTGATCGTGGCCAGAGGGAAGAAGTATTGCACCCTTTACAAGGCAAGTGTCAGTATGTGTAAGGGTGGGTTGAACACAGCGAAAGATTCAGCTATTGACATATGGCACAGGCATCTAGGCCACATGAGTGAAAAAGGGCTTCAGGTACTAGCAAAGAAGCGGCTCCTTCCAAACATGACAGGTACACCTCTCAAAACCTATCTTGATTGTTTATCAGGAAAACAACATAGTTTCATTCGTTAAAACTGTTTCTCATGTTAATAAAGTGTTTGCATTAGATTTGGTTTATTCTGATGTTTGTGGTCCTATGAGGACAAAAACCTTGGGTGGGGCATTGTATTTTGTTACTTTTATAGATGATGCATCTAGGAGAGTTTGGGCTTATGCTTTGAAATCCAAGGACGAGGTCTTTGGTGTGTTTAAATTGTTTCATGCTATGGTCGAGAGAGAGACAGGTAGACCATTGAAGTGCATCCGCACTAACAATGGTGGTGAATACATTGGCGACTTTTATGAGTACTGCAAGTCCTGGGTATACGGTATGAATAGACGGTTCCCAAGACCCCTCAGCATAATGGTGTAGCTGAGCGAATGAATCGCACCATTGTTGAGAGAATCAGATGCATGTTATCCCATGCAAAATTGCCCAAGACGTTCTGGGGAGAAGCAATGCACACAGCAGTGTATTTGATAAACAAGTCTCCATCAGCCCCGTTGAATGGAGTACCTGAGAAAGTGTAGACTGAACATGATCCATCATACAGTCATCTCAGGGTGTTTGGATGCAGGGCATCCGTTCACGTACCAAAGGATGAGAGGTCTAAGCTCGATATGAAGATCAGGCAGTGTGTGTTCTTGGGGTACAGTGACGAAAAATTCAGTTACAGATTGTGGGATCCAACCGAGAGGAAGCTCGTCAGGAGTAGAGATGTGGTTTTCTTTGAAGATCAGTGCATAGAAAACATTGGTAAGCCAGAGAAGAACCAGCCTAGTTCAAGTGAGCTAAAGGACATAGATCCCAGTTACTCCTCCCGTGGTGCCTGATGACGGGGGAGTACACCAAGGTGCAGAGGACGAGGGAGTTCCTTCAAAAGATGGACCAGGGGAGCAACCCCCACTTGATCCACCTGTTGAGCCACAGGTGAGAAGGTCATCTAGGGACAGACAGTCGTCCAAGAGGTACTCGCTGCATGAATACATTATGCTGATTGATGGGGGAGAGCCAGAAGATTATTCTGAGGCCCTAGCCAATGAGCATAAGGAGGAGTGGTTGAAAGGTATGCAAGAGGAGATAGAATCTTTGCATAAGAACCACACCTATGACATGATGAAACTGCCTAATGACAAGAAAGCTCTGAGCAACAAGTGGGTGTTCAGAAAGAAGATTGAACAAAAGAATTCACAAACGAGGTTTAAGGCCAAACTTCTGGTGAAAGGGTTTGGTTAGAGGAAAGGCATAAACTTCGAGGAGATATTCTCACTAGTCATGAAGATGACATCCATACGGATGTTGCTTGGGTTAGCGGCTAGTATGGATCTGGAGATAGAGCAGTTAGATGTTAAAACTGCCTTTCTCCATGATGACCTCGAAGAAGAGATCTACATGCACCAACCAGAGAGTTTCGAAGTCAAGGGCAAAGAGCATATGGTATGTAGGCTGAGGAAGAGCTTGTATGAGCTGAAACAAGCTCCACAGCAATGGTACAAGAATTTCGACTCGTTTATGTTGAAACATGGGTATGACAGAATGGAGTCGGACCACTATGTGTTCACACGTAAGTTCTCAGATGGTGATTTCTTAGTTCTACTTTTATACGTTGATGACATGCTCATCATGGGAAAAGACATCAAGAAGATCGACAGGCTGAAACAGGAGTTGGGCAAGTCTTTTGCGATGAAAGACTTGGGCCACGCTAGACAGATCCTAGAATGGAGATAACCCGTGATAGAGCAAAGAAGAAGCTTTAGGTCATCACAAGAGCGATATATTGAGAAAGTCTTAGAGCGGTTCAATATGAATGCAAAGAAAGCTCTGGCCAAGATTTCATGGATGGTCACTTTAGATTGAGCGACAGGCAGTGTCCCAAGACGAAGGAAGAAGTGAAAGAGATGCAGAAGATACCCTACGCGTCAGCTGTAGGAAGTTTGATGTATGATATGGTATGTACATGCCCAGACATAGCATATGTAGTTGGTGTTGTCAGCCGATATCTTGTCAATCCTGGCAAAGAACATTGGGCAGCAGTGAAATGGATACTGCGGTATCTAAGAGGCTCATCCAGGTTAAGTCTATGCTATGGTGACGGAAAACCTGTGTTAGAGGGTTACACAGATGTAGATATGGCAGGTTGTAATGACCCGTAAATTTTCGTACTTTGGCTCGAGTACCACCTCGACCAGAAATCAATTAGGATTAAATCCTTTAGAAATTTAACAAAGTTAACTAAGTGCTAAACTCGATTAGCCATAAAATCTGTTGGGATCGCTTTAAATACGATCTGCAAGACCCAAAACTTGTAGAATCATTGACGCTAGGTTACCCTAAATATTAGGATCAGACTCATTACCTGGCTATTCTTGGGAATGACTTGAAACTTCGTATTAGGTCTAGACCGCACATCAAAAATCCGATTAACGCAAAGTTAAGGACTTAAGACCTCCTCGCTGGGCTCGATAACCATCTCGGAAATTAGGTCCAGTCGATGTCCCATGGCTATTCGCTTGAGTCCGGAGTGAGGGAGTGTGAAAATCACTCTTTTCTTTACAAAATAAATATCTGGAATAGTGATCTGGCACCATTTGGTTGCGGATCAGCATTAAGCAACCAGTACCGTCAGAATCAGACCAAATTACACCCTGGATCGAAAAAATTTCAGAACATTTACATGTACTTGGAATTTCTGATCGTGGCCCACCGACCGTTGAACAAGTTCGTGATGCCATGTGTGATCCGGGAATCCGATCGAGTTGAAAACATAATCCCACGTAGATCTATGAGTGGTGAGCTTAAGTTCGACGTTTGGCTCAAGGGGGGCCACCGTAAACACTCTTTTCGAGCCAAACATCGCCGAAATGCTTATAATAGCAAGAACCCTTGAACCCGAGTCTATTTTGGGAGGTTTTAGGCTATAAAAGGGCCTTAGAACAGCCCCTCTCACACCATACGAATTTGGGATAAAACCCTAGTGAGAGAGAGAGAGAGAAAGAGAGAGAAGACTTGGGATTTGTGGGAGCACCTTCCTCCTATCAAGCTCAATCATCGCACGCCTCGCACCGCCTCTTTCCAGGCGCTTTCCCGGCGATATCAACTCTGTTTTAAGGTGAGAAACCCTAACCCTAGGTCTGATTTGAAGTGTATAGGCTATAGGTAGTGAAATAGCTAACCGATTTCACTCCTTAGGCTAGAAAACTCCCGAATACGGAAGCTCATCCTACCTTGCTGATTCGTTGAGATTCCAAGAGACAAGGTGAGGACTTTAGGTTTATAAGTTGCGGTTTTCAATGCTTTCAATGTCAGTTAATGGTAGATTCATGATCTGCATGCAATTACACATGTACAAAGTACTTTCCGTTTTCTGTTTCGATTAGAATTATAGAATTTGGAATTTCACATACTCTAGGTATTCGTATAAAATACCGTATACGTATTTTTTATGGAAATGTATTTGACATGTTTATTTGTCATATGGATATATGATGTATGGATAAAATACTCATTTGGCGAAAGGGTTCGCCTAAATACATGTTTACTAATATACACCATGTATGTAGAAATATGGTATTGTAAGAAGTACCGTATACGTGTATATTTTAGCGATGTGTTTGTCATGATTAATTGCTGTATAAATATATTATGTGCGTATAAATTAATTTCTTGGTGAAAAGAATCGCCGTAATACATGTTCGCTTGTAAATACTACGTATGTTGAAATTGTGTATTCTAGAAATATCGTATACGTGTAAATTTTAGAAACGCAATTGTCATGATTATTTGCTATATGATTACGATATACGCGGATAAAATACTAGCTTAGCAAAAGAATAGCCCTAATACATGTTTTACTAATATACGTCATGTATGTTGAAATAGCGTACTCCAAGTGTTTGTGTAAATGCTTGTGAGAGTAAATGCTTGGATGGTTGCACCATAGGTCGGTGCTAAGATGGAATTCTCGACTACCTTAGAGACATGTAGGATTTCTTCCATGTGGTTGTTTACTACAACCACTCACATATGATGTATATGTATTTGTATCCCTATCTGTATAGTGCTCTATTACATGCTTTATAACATGCTTTATATCATGCTTTATAACATACTTTATATCATGCTTTATAACATGTTTTATGACATGCCTCCTAGCATGTTTGTGTTACTTTGTTTATCATGCTTAACTCCACATGCTATTGATGAGAACTGTTTGAGTTTGGGACTATGTCTATAGTCCAAACATTCGCAGTACAGACTTGAGATTGTGGCTGAGATTCATGTCGCCACAATGGATGTGTCTCGACGAACCCGAGTCGTACTTCGATTGGCGATAGTGGTTGGCCACACGTAGTGCTTTTGGTGCTTCATATCGCCCAACTTGTTGTGCGCTCGAGCTAGTCGAGCTTCGTCAATTAACCCGATATGTCGAATATGTGTTCACCATGTCCGGTCATTACCGTTTGAACTAGGGTACCAAACTTACCAAGGGCAATTTTGTTAACCATGGTACCTTGATCTCGCTAAGACTCATGAGCCTGGACATGGTGGTATGGGACACCGTGACCGAGCCGTCGCCTATGTGGGCCATGTGCCTCCCCGTAGTGACCATTGAGCAACCCAAACTCGTGAGCCGAATACGGTGGTATGGGGACACTATATTCGAGTCCGTCGATACTTTTAAGAGCCGAGCATGGAGACCCGTACTGCGTCGACGGCGACGAGTTCTCTATAGTATCTTCGAGTATACTCCAAGTCCGTGATTGGCGACGAGTCTTTCACAAAGAACTCCAGAGTATGAGTCGAGCCGAGTACGGTGAGACCCGTACTCAAGCCGACGGCTAGTGATTGAGCCGAGTACGGCGAGACCATTACCCGAGCCGACGGCCAACACTGAGCCGCATACAAGCTGAGATCTCGATCCGTGCCGATGGGTGACGAGCCCTTTGTGATGCCTTCGCTACGCCTCTCAAACCATAATATCGTATGAGATTAACTAGGACTGACGACCCTAGAATGGATCATGTTTGGGAATGATACAAGGGAGGTACATTAGTTTCCCAATACTACTGTTTGAAACAGACTAATAACAACTCAGAAATCATGCGCATCATTGCACCGCATGTACTAGTAGATGTGGAGCACTGAGGGAGTTATGCATTCGCGAACGTAAGGTGTTGTCGCATGAGGGTGGTTTGGCAAGGGCATACATCATCATGTCATTTCATACCTGCATTTAACAAGAGTAGTTAAACTTGTTTGATTGTACCGCTTTATCATTACTGCTTGATTAAGTTGATAACATGTTAGCCTATACCTTATTGTTCCACTGAGTTAGCTACTCACTCCCACGTTACGGGACGGTGTTTGCAACACCAACCAGACTCTATCACAGGTATAGGCGGCGTGTCGGTTCAAGAGCCGGAGCCCGATTTCGACGAGGACCAGGATGAGTTCTTATTTATGCAGTACTCTGACAGCTATGCTTAGGCCGACTGCATCGTGGGGACTTCAGGACTCATCTTTTAGATTGTATTTTGATTGTGATTCAGAAACAGTATATGTATATGGATACTCAGTTAGTGTTCATACTTAGGTGTTCATAAAAAAAAATTGTTCCTTACATACTTTAAATATACAATTTCAGTCTTCCGCTTGCCTTTATACAATTGAACTGGAGTATGAATTATTGTTTTGGTATAATCTCATTCATGTTTATTGCTCTAACTCAGACAACATTTAACCATCATTGTGTATGTTGCATAAGTGATGCGTTGGAACTCGGGAGTTGAGTTCATACTCGACCCCCGAATTTCAGGGCGTTACACAGGTGATATAGACTCCAGGAAGTCTACATCAGGGTTCATGTTCACGTTTGCAAGGGTAGCGGTTTCTTGGCAGAGTAAGCTACAGAAGGTCGTAGCATTATCGACGACAGAGGCCGAATACATCATGCCTCACAGAAGCATGTAAAGAGATGCTTTGGATGAAAAGGTTCCTACAGGAACTTAGCTTAAAGCAGGAGGAGCACGTGGTCTATTGCGATAGTTAGAGTGCTATACACTTGAGCAAGAATCCAAGTCAGCACTCTAAGTCGAAGCACATAGAGGTTCGATATCACTGGATCAGGGATATTTTGGAACAGAAGGTGTTACAGCTTGAGAAGGTCCACACGGACGATAATGGGTCAGACATGATGATCAAGGCTTTGCTCAAGGGCAAGTTTGAGGTTTGTAGAAATCTGGTTGGCTTGAAGAAGGTAGATCCCTCCTGGGTTAAAAAGGGAGAGATTTGATGGGTATTTTTCACCCATCTTCGACCGGTCGTGAGCCCTGCTCGACCGGTCGTGGGCTGGTGTTCGACCAGTCGTGGGTTCGAGCCATGGTACGACTCAAAGTCCAGCAAGTTCGGATTATTTTTCTCTGGGGTGTTCGACCAGTCGAAGGAGGTGCTCGACCGGTCGAAGGTGGCTCTCGACCGGTCGTGGACTCGGTTCGACCAATCGAAGCTACGCAAATTCGTTCTGTGATTTTACGCAGATTTCGTGTCGCAAGTCCTTTCGTAACTGGGATGCGGAAGGGAGTTTCCTAAAACTATAAAAAGCAGTTCCTAGGGCTTTCTAGGGATGACAAGAGGGTTTCTAAAGCTTTACAAGGGATTTGCTAAAGGGTTTAAGGCTATCAAAGGTGAGAAAGAGAGAGAGAGAGAGAAAGAGAGAGAGGAAGCTTATAGAAGGGAGGTTCTGCTCATGGAGGTTATCTACTGTGTAATCTATATCTCAGCGCTTCTATGTCCTCGTAATCGGTTAGATATCTCTGTTTTCTCTATTTCTCTTATAATTTATCCACTCCTACATGAGTGAAGAAGGTTGTAATGTTCTACTTCATAGTGGATTGTTAATCTGGACGAGGCCCCATAGTTTTTACCTCTTTGAGGGTTTTCCACGTAAAAATCTCTTGTGTGGTGTGTGATTGATGCATTGATTGTTTTCATTGCTTTATTATCCATAATTCTGGTTCGTTTTAGAGGGCTAGATCCTAAGGTTTTGTGCAAGGCCCCCAACAGTCTCCCCCTAATTGATGGTCTAGATCTCACATACATGTGCTCCATTGTCATGTGCAATTGCCTACCAAATCTCTCCTCACCATAATGACACAGTGAACATGCATACAAATATTACCATACCTTGTTGAAAAATATTCAAATCATAAGCCCAAAGTTATGTTGATTGGATGACACTAACCTCTGCTTAATTGGCATTGTCTGTTGGTTTTGAACTTTTGACTATCTTTCCCTTAAGCCATCCATTTTAAGATCATTCATTTCATTTACTTTCTGGGTAATTTCCTATCTAAACTGACACCTACTATTTCGGTAGTTTGGAGTGAACAAATATGTTTGTGACATGTACGCTGCCTGGCTGAATCCATTGGATCATTAATCATCAGACTACCAGAGTATCAATGTTTTTATATTCTTTGGATTGATTTTCTTCTTCTTCTTCTTCTTCTTCTTCTTTTTTTCCCGCATTTTTTTCAATTTCCAGGAAAATATATGAGTTGGACATAAATGGGCAAATTCCGGAAGAGTTATTGAATCTGAGTTTCGTCTTTAATCTGTACGTACGGTTTCTCTACATTCCTGATTTGCAGTTTTGATCTTGCAATCTAACATCAGAAACGTAAGATTGATCTAGATGTACTTGCATTGGACATGCAATAATCCATCAATGATCAAGACAATCACTAGGTGGGTTCCACTGTAGTTAGATCACTGTCTTTGAGGTTCGTGTATTAGATGATCATACCTGTTTGAATGATGGACCTTTTATCTATTCACTCTGCTCATTGTAGATATTCTTTTTTGCTGCCCATTTTCTAATATACTGATTGTATGGTTAAGATTTTCTGATCGGTTTGATTTATCTACCGTGGCCCATTGTACTGTAGTACTGGCCCAATGAGCTGCCTGAGTCATGGTCTATTGTGCCACACACAAATTTTTTTGTGGTTTATCACATCGATAATTTCAAAGGAAGAAGACTCATTCGACTGTTGCGTATTGCTAGGCCCGTCTTGGACAGGCGACGACCCAAAATTTGTACCGGTCAGGCGATTCTAACTATCGGAACAACAGACCTTTCCCATGCTCAATATAAACCATGGGTTGTTGTTGTTTTTCTAACTATTCATTTACTGGCCATGAACTGACAGGATTTGTCTGTTGATGCATCTGGCACCATGCTCATCCATGGTGGGGCCCATCAGATGAAACAGTACCAGTAGCATTTAGTGGTGATTAATCTTTTAAAAAAAAAGGAGCGCATTTGGTGGGGATTGGGTGGGCCCTGACCATACCTTTTTGTAAATGGTGCAGCCCCTGCAATGAGAATGTGAAGTGCACTGCCAGTCTGCCCCTGCTGCACTTTCCAAGGTACTCATCCTCACATGTTTTAATCTACAATGCATGTGTAAGGAATGAGCCACTGAGATGGACCCTATCATATAGATGCATGCAACAAAATCAAGATGGTCTACTCATCTAATTGATTGAGCTGGTCATCAGGAAGCTCACATGATGAGTAGATAGGCCTCTTCTGGGTGAGGTTATCTGTATGGTGGGGCCTGTCCGATGAGTGCCTTTAGTCCGTTACACATGCATGCTTTCCAGCGGCATGCACCTGGAAAGCACTTGTGCTAATGCACTAAGCAGGTCTCCCCCTATAACTCAATGTTTTTAAATATCAATGGTATCGGCTAATATATCTCACGGTATATCTTGTATCCCACCTGTGCGATACGAAACACACAATTAGTAGTGGGATATATGCCACATGTTTGATCTAGTGACTAAATGTTTAAAAAAAAAAAAAAATCATTTTTTCCTGTAAATAATGTTAAATCAGTGTCAAGCTGTTTAGGGAAGCATAAGGTTTCCTTCCTTCTATTTTAAAATTTTGTGTAGTTTTTGTCTTTTGCCATGATAGGCTCCCCCTGACTTTTTGGTCCTGGGGCAGCCCGAATGTAAATTTTTGTCAATGATATATTGAAATGAATCGCGGGCCTTCGTTCGCCCTTTAAAAAAAAAGAACATGTCGAACTGTTACAAATTCATGAATATTCATGTTTTGCATTGCATGAAAAATCATGGATTGAGAACTTTGATTTCAAGATTTAGAGGAGAAGGACCGATTTGCGAAAAATTGAAAAAAAAAAAATCAAAATCAAACATGTATGTAACCTAATCTAGTGATTCTTCTTTTGTTTTTGAATGTATTGCTTGTGTTTCCACGTCTTCTTACATTTATAAATTATATAAATAGACTTTGAATATACTTGTATCAATTCAGTTAGACAACGCATAGATTAGGACCTCATACCAAAAAAAAAAAAAAACTTATCATGTGCACTTGTTTTTTGTAATGTTTTGATTTATGTGTATTGATGTCTTTTTTAGCAATCACTGAAATTTCGTTGAAAAATTCGACTAATCTCCAATGTTTCCCCATGTTTCCAACAACAGCGATACATTACACGATACAATCGGTATATCTCATGTGATAAGAAACGTACGTATTTGTATACTAAGGGCGTGATACGTAACACGATACCGATATTTCGAACATTGCTATAACTTAGAGATTTGCCAAGGTATTGAGGAATCTAGACGGAGCACTTGATAGGCCACCTCACGAGTGGGACAATCCTAGGAAATCATAGTCCTCTAGTGTTTTTAAGCATTCTATGAATCTATCTAATCATTTTTCTTTTCTTTCTTTCTTTCTTTTTTTTTTTTAAAAAAAAAAAAAGTTGTTGCTCCAAGCTTTTTTCAACAATTCAAAATTAGTGATTGATTAGATGGTAATGACTAATTAGTTTCTAATTAGTGAATTGTTTTGGCTACAACTCATCCTAAATGTGGCCCACAATTAGATGGTTAGATTTATCACTATATCTGTAACGATCCTAAATTTTCATGCACTTAAAAATGTGATTAGTAGTTGAAAATTTAAATTTTTATTTAAGAACAAAAACAAGTTAATAGCTGAGTTGGTAAAGACGGTCTTAGTTGAGAGAGAGATCGAGGGATGGACTCTTATTGTCGCGACTCTCGGTTGCAGGTGAGCTCGAAGGATTGATTCCTGGGGAAAATTGATACCGGAGAGAGGTTTCGATTTAATCTAAACGAACTCAATTTGACCGATCGAAGTAGGTTTCGATCGAACCTTGACCGGTTGAAGGTAGTGTCGACCAATTGACAACTGATTAAATAAGTTTAGGTAGATGCAATTAGTAAGCTAATTGAGCTATGTAATTATGTATTTTTCAATAGATTGATCTCAAGATAATATGTCGGAATCGACATCACTAGTTTCAGGTGAGTGATCCCAACATGTTTCCTCTCCGCTGTGATTAAAATAGTCATCTCATTGTTTTGCTGTTTGTGATTATTTATGTTGAGTGCTTTGTTGAATTTGTTTAGAATTGAAATGCCATATTTTACTATATATATGATAGTTGTTAATATGATCATTCTCATGCATCCATGTCATGCATCGCATAACTGTGTTGAATACCTAAAGGCACTCTCTTGACGACCTATAAGTACTTACAGTATTGGGTGACCTAAGGGACCATCCCTGGATGCCCATAAGAAGTGGAAGCCTACTAAGATAGTGGAAGCCTACCCCAGGAAGGGAGATGCAGGTTGATGGAATCCAACTCAAGAAAGTATATAGATCGACCCACTTGATGCATTCACGCATCCACGCATCTCATGACATTCCTATTTTAATTATGATGTGCATGAACGACGATGGGTTTACTCATTGGGCCTGGTCAGCTGACATTATATTGATGGAAACACCGTATAAATTTAGTGGATGATGAAATGGTTGCTCAAGTTTCAAAAGGGCAATGGCCCTACCTTGATGAAAACGAGCTGAATGTGTTAAATCAATAACATATCTAGCTGAATTATGATTAGTTTTGTTTCTAAGCCAAATTTTAGTTGGATAGTTGAGAAATCTTGAATATTTACGGTATATTAGTCAATGGCTTCATAAAGCCCTAGATGGGTGGGTTGTAGTGCAATGCTTAGCTTTTAAAAATAATATGGATATGTGGATTGAATGATTATAAAGTCTTGATAGTTAATGTAGAGGTATGATTGGAATAATTGAATGAAAGATGTCTTGCTGGATGTTCGAGATTGTGCACTTAGTGTACATTGTAACTAAGCCTCTGGGAAACAGTATGACGAAATGGTTTTACTACACTTTGTGCATGAGTCATGTGCCGTAACTTGGGTCTGAGGGTGCATACTCTGTATCTGAATTTCAGAGTGTAACAATATCAACCTATTGAATCACAACATAAAAAAATGGACAACTACCCAAACATTTCTAAATCAATTGATGGCTTGGATTGGACTGATTTTTGGGGTGTCCTATATTGATGGTGGGGTGACCCTGCTAGATGGATAGGATGTTGGATACACACCACAGTGGGCCCCACAACATCTAGTAACACAAAATTCTCATCCACAACTAGTCACTAAAGCATCATCTTCTTCTGCAGGAATTTGGCCCGAAATTACTTAACAGGTCCATTGCCTGCATTCATCAGCAACTTAACTACCTTGCAATACTTGTAAGTCACTTTGTTCTTGAAGTAATAAAATGACGAGTACTAACCTACAACTCAATTCTTTGGTAACTTGCCATGAAAGGGTTCATATACATGGGAATATGGCATGTCACCATGTAGTCGATTTTAGGCGAACATTCCATTAAACTTTCGTCAATCTCATCACCAATGTTTCATTATTACCAATATTGCTATTAAAGAATATCAACATGCTTTGCTATCTCAACATCAAGTGCGGGCCAGCCAATCATCACCCATACACCAAAAAGAGTTAGTTTATGCACTTGATAATGTGTTTATATTCATCTTTATGCTCTATGCCACTAACAATTTTTTCTTCTTAATCTTATCAGGACCTTTGGTCTTAATGAATTATCTGGGACCATCCCATAAGAAGTTGGAAACCTTCGAAATTTGAAGTCACTGTAAGATATCCTTTGGTTTCATAGGACTTCTTTTAACACATGAAAATGGCCTAACACTACATGATGCATGGATTTCATATTATTGTTACAAGGAATGCTATAATGCAGTTCACAATACACACGTGGCAAGCTTATGTGATGGTTGGGACTGTTGTTGATCTTGTTGGCAACCACGTGTGGGTTAATAGGCCAAAAATCTTAGTGATTGGATGCCTCTTACCATCTAGTTGTTGTTAGTTGAACTTGGGGGATGGGCCACGTGCAACGCACATGAGAGATTTGGGGGGGGGGGGGGGGGGTGGTGGTTGCAATGAACCAATCCAACTTTTTCTCGAATTCATGGTCCACTCAAGCTTTCTGATCTCCATTGCTTTTTGTGGTGACATCCTAACATGAGCCTAAGCACAAGACGTATGGAGTGGATGTCACACATTCATTACAGTGGGTCCCACAGAGCCTCTGTCGCACATGTCCTAATTACATTATATCTTCTATGCGGGCCGAACGCAAGGAAGGGGGGGGGGGAAAGTGAGGAAACAATGGCGACCAATCCCAACTTTTTCTGAATTCGTGGTCCATTCAAGCTTTTGGATCTCCATCGCTTTTTGTGGTGACATCCTAACATGAGCCGACATAAGACGTATGGAGTGGATGTCACACATTCATTACAGTGGGTCCCACAGAGCCTCTGTCACACATGTCCTAATTACATTACATTTTCTATGCAGGCTGCACACAAGGAAGAGAAGAAGTGGGTGTGAGCCAGTGTTCGAAATATCGGTATCGCACTATGTATTGCACCCTTGGGACACAAAGGAAGAGAAGAAGTGGGTGTGAGCCAGTGTTCGAAATATCGGTATCGCACTAATATCGGTATCGCACTATGTATTGCACCCTTGGGATACAAATACGTATCGGTTATCGTATGGGATATATCATTTGTATTGCATAATTTATCTCACTTTTTGTGAAACATGGGGAAACATTGAGAAAATAGTTGAATTTTTTAATGAAACTTCAGGGATTGTTAATAAATATGTTAATATACAATTTTAAATTATAGCATCTCAAAAAATAAGTGCATATAATAGGTTTAGTTTGTATAAGGTTATAAGTTGTGCACTGTCTGACAAAACTAATGCAACTATATTCAAATTGAATGCATAACATTTAAAACTGTATAAAAACATATATGAAAACATAATTAATTTATTCAAAAAAAAATAATAATAAATAATAAATAAAGACGTAGATACAAATTTGAGGTGGAAGTGGGCCACTCCACACAAAATAGTGGTTATTAATTATTAAAAACCTTTTGTGGGCCACGATTTTTTTAGATCAAACTGATATTTGTTTTTTCCCTTTCATCCATGTCTGTATGAACTTATCAACAGGTTGGATGGTTAGTAACCATTACGGTGGACCCTAGGAAGTTTTTAATGGTGTGATATCATTGACCACTGTTTCTTATAGTATGGTCCACTTAAAACTTGTATCTACTTCATTTTCGGGATCATGTCATAAAATAAGAAGCCCAAATAGATGGACGGTGTGGATATGCAATACATACATGGTGGGCCCTAAAGAGTTTAGTTTGCTTCCCCAAATCCACCCCCACTATGCAATCCGCCCTCTAATAGTGGCCAACCATTTGGGTGGGACCTTGACCGTGGGGCCATCTCGATGTAATATGGTGCATCTAAACCGTCAATTCAATTTGGAAAATCATTTTAGAGCACGGGCCAAAAAATGAGACAGATTCAAATATGAGGCGGATCACACCACATGAAACATTGGTCGTTCATTGGCTACCATTAAAAATATTTTGGGGGCACAAAAGTTTCAATCAAGCTGATGTTTGGTTTTCTCTTCATCAAGGATCTTATGTGATAAATCAGCGGGCCCTAATAAGTGGTTGGATGACAAATGAACGTTATTGTGGGCCAAAGAAGTTTTTAATATTAAACGTTAAATCACCATTTTTTTTTTTTAGTGTGGTCCACCTAAAATGTGGATCTAACTCAATTTTCGTCTCATGCCCTAAACTAATCATCCAAAATATATGAACGGTGCGGATAAAACACATGACATCATTGTAGGGCCCACGGAACATGTCTACTCATGATCGCGTGTGATCCCACGGAGGTCACAGTCACACGTAAAAGGGGAGCGGATTAACTCTTACGGGTAACACTTAGTGGATGTTACTCCAACCGTGTGGGTCCCACCTCTATGTATTTTTTGTATATCCATGCTGTTCATATGTTTTTCCATCTCATTTTATGATGTGATCCCAAACCTTGAGAAGATCCAAATCTCAAGTGGACCATACCATTAGCAACAAAGATGAATGGCCATTAAAAACTTTTTTTGGGCAGCAAAATTTTAGGATCAAGATGATCTTTGTATTTTCCCTTCATCCCGATCTTCTTGACATTATCAACAGGTTAGATTGCAAATAAAAATGATGAAAACCCCGCGATGGGCCATTTGGAATTTATAATGGTGAGACACTCAATCACCACTGTTTCATGTGGTGTGGTCCTCTTGAGATTTAAATCCACTTAGTTTTTGGGAGCCCATCCTAGGATGGATTGAAAAAATGGATGCACGGCCTGGATATAAACTAAATCATTAAGGTGGACTTGGCCCACCGTAAGGGTAATAGCCGGTTTTTTTCCGGGTAACTAACACCTAATCCGCGCATGAGATGGACGGACATGCCAGGAGATCTATGGGACCTACCATATTATATATGTTTTATTCATGCCATTCATCCATTTTCACATGTCATTTTAGGGCGTGATCTAAAATACGAGGCAGGTTAAAGACTTAAGTGGACCACACCACAGGAAGCAATCGAGATTGAACACATGACATTGAAATTTTTTTTGCAGGGACAGAAGTTTTGGATCGAACTGATATTTAGTTTTTACCTTTATCCACGTCTATTTGACCTTATGAATAGGTTTGATGGCAAATAAACATCACGGTGGGCCCTAGGAAGGTTTCAACAGTAAGCCTTCAATCTCCACTGCTTCTTGAGGTGTGGTCCACTTTAGGCTTTGATATGCCTCAATTTTTACTCATGTCCTAAAATGATACTCCGGAATGAATGGATCCACTTTAGGCTTTGATATGCCTCATTTTTTTACTCATGTCCTAGAATGATACTCCGGAATGAATGGACAGATGGGATAAAACATATACATCAAGGTGGGCCCCACAAAGCCCTCGACAGTACCGTCCGTCTCTAACTAGACGTGGTAGGGATAATACCCAGTTCGCTTCATCGTAAAAGGGCTTCCGAAACCATTTTTTAAACAACTAGGGTTTCGAAAGCATAAAATCTCTCGCCCAAACTCCAAATCTCCAGATTTTTGGAGATTTCGTTGCCAAAATCGTTTGTGGAAGAATTTCAATATATCATTTATTCGAAGAAAAAAATGGGGAATTCGATATTTTTTCTCATGGCGCACCGCCGTCGATCATGGCCCACCAAATTCTACTTCGAATCACGCAATCCGCTTCTACAGGTACCGAAATCCCCTCTTTTATGTGGATTGAAAGCTTTTCTCCTTTTTTATTTTATTTTTTCCATTTTTTCGGCTAATTACACATTGAAAAATGATAAAATCCCCCAATAAAACACGAGAAAGACGTTAATATCGGCGATATCGCAAAATATCGTGCTATATTATGCTCTATATCGCACGATACAAAGAATTCTGGAAATTTTTGGTATCTCTGCGGGGTTTCGTGTCGACGGTGTCGACGGACACAAATATCCGTGGGTTGAAGGGCTACAAAGATGAAAAAACCAAAACTTTCGGCCCTTTCCCTGACTAATTATAGGGGTAAAAGTGGCCAAACGCTTCTTGCGTTATGTATAGTATAGATATGGAGCTTTTCTCAACTGTTCCTTTCGTAGGATATTCATTAGATGCAACTACTGTCCCATCCCTTGGCTTTGGTATATGGCCTATCGACGTGGTGGCCTGCTACATCAATAATCCTAATCACCCCACTTGCTTACCATGTATCATGAGGGGTGTGCTCTGTAGAGCTTCCATGCTGCATGCTGCATAGTAGCATTTCTCAGATGTCATTGTTACTGTTACACGATAAGAGGAATGATAAGACGTGACCCAATGGATTTGCAAGGTATATGCAGGATTATGATTCTAACAAGTGGGGCTGATGCATGGTTTGGTAATTCAACCATTGGTCTGTTGCATTCCACTGTGGATGACCATGCTTAAAAAATCTCCCAGATTGGAAAACCCTAGCTAGCAGTCTTGGGAATTTCTGCATTTTGAATGTGGACCATTGTAGCATTTCTCTTCTTAACAGTCAATTAATTTGTAGGCCACAAATTGAATGTCTATGATTGCCCTGTTGAAGACATTCTTGGCGCATGGTCTATCCATGGTGGTACACAACAGACTAGGGGTCTAGATTATTGAAACATGGGCCCTGCTTTTCAGAAATGCAAACCCACCGGAAAACTATGCAAAACCTTGGTTTATTTTTTTGGAGAGAGACTGATTATTAAAGGCCAAAAGGCCTAAAGAAGAAAACAAAAAAAAGGAAAGAGAAAAGGAAACACAACACAACAAAAGAAGAGTGAAAATACAAACAGCCGCTTAAGGCGCTCATCCTCTAATACAATGATTAACCCTACTGATAACACCAAGGAATGAACAGCTCTGATTCTGAAAGCAATGCTCATTCCTTTCATCCCACAAGCACTGGAGGGCAACAAGCATCGATGATCTCTATCTGAATCTCATGGGCTGCGGGACAGAATGCGCAATTCTCTTTTAGAATAGACCTTTGATCCATATGATTATAGAACAACTAATAGGATCATTTTATAAGGTTATAAATATGCCCTTGAAACATCGTTACAGTTCTCTTAAACAGTTTGTCTTCTCTCTGATAGTATTAGAGCAGGTTGAATTCTGTTTTATTTTGTACTTCCACATTTCAAAACAATAAAATAAAAATTCTAATTACTTTTTGGAGCTTGCGCGATTGACCTATACCACTCATCTATGCAATATATGTCTGAAAATTCACTATTTCTTTGCTTTCAGAGAAGCTTAACAGGGATAGTATAACTCGGTAGTCAGTATGGCATTGCCAAAATGGATGTACGACTCAGCTTATTTGATATATCATACCCAAAACCTCCTATCAATGACTTCTATATATTCATTGGGAGCTTTGCTGCATAATCCTTCTAACCAACTGATACTTCAGCTCCAAATTGCGCTTCAGACTCACACTCTTACATAAATTTTGAAATGGATGCTTCCCCACTCTTGTACCCGAATTTATTGCTTCTTCGCTTCATACTTAATGCAACTGTGATTGGGTGTTAGATGCAACATGTTGGCAATCTCCAACATTTTACACGTTCCTAATGTTGGACTAAATCTTCTTTCCATTTACAAGTTTACTGATCTTTTTTTTTTTTTGGTTCGTGTTCAGGGGTTTGGGTAGTAATAACTTCTCCGGTTCACTCCCTCATGAGCTAGGGAATTTGGTCAAACTAGAACAATTGTAAGTTCATGTTTATTTTTCTAAGTCCTTTCACTATGTGTGCATTTGGATGCTCTATTGTAAATTAATTCAATAAAGTGGAAACAACCAAAGGTGCGGCACCATTTTGTTTCATAATGATGACCAAACTCCTAATCATGTTTCGATGCATTTCAAGTTGGATTTGAAATGATTGTAATGGTGTGGTGATTTGGAGAGACTAGTCCTACATTATGAATGGAGCGGGATTAGCCCCACGTTGGTCATTTTCTCTATGTCAGCTTGGGTTATCAAGATTCATCTCTACTGAGCATCCAAATGCATGTTTCATCCTCTCGAACAAACGCCATCAAATCTGTTGCAGATTTCAGTTTTCCAATCACGGAATGCATATATGTGGTAATATTATTTATAGAAATTCTCTTCTAGAGTTCTTTTGTTGTGACATTCTTGTCAAGGATATGTGGAGAGAGTAGTACTTAGTATTCTTCTTCTCAACGATGAGACTGCAAGAGCAGACTTTCTTTTTCTAATAAACTTTCTCAAGTGGACATTGCGTAGATGCAGCGGAGTTATGTAGGCAACCGGTAGCCACACGAATTTATGCTATTCTAAAATGCAGTATCTAAAACAAGGTTACATGGACTGCATGTTTCTCATGTACATGGTACATGAATGGTTATTCAATATGCTACACCCTCCAAAATGTGGAACACAAGTAGGCTCATGGGTCGCTACATATATTAAGGGGCTGTTTGGTAGAAGCAAAAGTTCAGCTCCTGACTGTTTGGGACTAACCTGTCTAAGGTTTTTCTAGTATTTTTTTATCACTGAAACCAAGAAAAGCCAGAACATGGTCTCATTTTTTAACTGTTGGAGAGCCTTTTTTGTTCCTAAAATAACGTTTGAGTTGCTTGTCTCTATTATTGTATGTGCCAGACTATTTGAGTAGAAGATGATTTGATGATTAGGGAGTGGAGAAAAGAGGAGTGAGAGAGAAGAAGAGAAAAGAAGGGAGTTTGGGAAAATGTTGTGTATTTGCCAACATGCTCTAACACACAATGTTTTATTAGAATAGAACATATAGTACAATTGCGGGAGGAGGAGAAAGCATGCACATGCACTTACATTAAAAGAGCCACTAACCTAGGGCTGTACACAAGCCAAGCTAGCTCGAAAAGCTCGCTCATCTCGACTTGACTCGGCTTGAACAAAGATTCGAGGCGAGCCAAGCTTCATATGACCCAACTTCGTTTGAAAACAAGCCGAGTTCGATCATAGTGGATCATGACTCGACTCGACTTGAACTTGGTTCGAAGCTCGAGCTCGGCTCGACTCGAATATATTATATATTATATATATAATTTAAAAATTAAAAAAATAAATTAAAACTTAAACACTACTCTACTCTCGTCTCCCTTTCTTACCCTTTCCCTTAACCCAACTCGTCGTGAGCTCCACAGTCTCTCTCTCTCTCTCTCTCTCTCTCTCTCTATCTCTATCTCTCTCTCTCTCTCTCTCACTCGGCTAACTACTTTGAGCTCGACTCAACGTTTGCCTAACCCGTCTCAGCTATATTGCCTGCACTCGGCCACTCTCTCTCGCTCTCCCTTAGCACCAACAATAAGGTACCTATATGGCTTTATCTAATATTATATATATATATTATTAATTGAATATTAATTGGGAGTTGGGTTGGGTGCGGGTTGGGTCAGTTGGGTCGGGTGGCTAGGTTGAATTGGGTGTGGGTTGGGTCGAGTTGCTGGGTTGAGCCGGGTTGGGAGCAAGCTCAACTCGACTCGAGGTAAGCTCGCCTCGACTCGATCCACCAGCTCGCCTCGAGCTTGACTCGAAAGGTTTGGCAAACAAGCCAAGCTCTAATGGTAAGCTTGAAGCCGAGCTTGAGCTCGAACTCAAGCTCAAGGAGAGCACGGATGAGTTCAGCCAAGCTTGGCCTACCTCGACTCAATTCAGCTCGATGTACAACCCTACACTAAACACACACATACCATACACTAATACTCTCTAGACTCCTCCTTAAGTTGGAGCATAGATGTTGATCATGCCCAACTTGTTATGAACACGATGAAGAACATCTCGACTTGAAGACTTTGTAAGAACATCAACAAGTTGACATCGGATCGAACAAAATGGGTGATGATTTTGTTAGAGGCAACTTTCTCCCGAATAAAGTGACAGTCAACCTCAATGTGCCTAGTGCGCTCATGGAAAACCAGATTAGAGGAATAGGAGCCGAAAGAGAATAGCCAAGTTCTTCAAGAAGGGTGCGAAGCTACATGAGCTCGCATGTCGCATGAGCCATAATATGATATTCTGCTTCAACCAAGGATTGAGTAACAACCGGTTGCTTCATGCTCTTCCATGTGACAAGATTGCCACCTAGGAAGGTACAAAAGTTAGACATAGAACGACGATCGTAGGTACTACCTGCACAATCGACATCGGAATAGCCATAAAGATGAAGATAACCATGCGACTGAAAGCGGAGGCCAAGGCTCGGGGCTGATTTTAGATATCGAAGTATGCGGTATACAACTGTGAGATGCGAAGAATGGGGAGCTTGGATGAATTGACCAACGCTCATCGCAAAGGAGAGATCTAGGCGAGCAATAATCAATTAAATGAGCTGGCCTATAGGGCGTCGATACATCCCAAGATTAAAAAAGGAGAACATCATCTAGCTGAAGCTTTTGCAAAGTATCCATGGGGATAGTATCAGGTTTGCATCTTAACATATCGGTCTTCAGGAGAAGATCAAGCACATATTTTCATTGTGACAAGACCACTCCGGATGATGAACGACCAACTTCATTAGGAAGTAGCGAAGAAGACCATTGATCTCAAACTTGGTCTTCTTAAATTCTTTAACATCCCCCATTCTAACCGAATCACTGCTAGACAGAACAATATCATCCACATACACAATGAGAACCATGATGCCCGTTGATCGACGACACATAAAGAGGGAATGATCGGCATGACAACGAACAAAGCCAAACTTGTGTGGGATTTACTCATTGGGCTATCGAGCTTATCCGTTATTGTGAATATTAAATTTTAGGAACATGTTCTAATAGGGAAGGAGAGTAGACTTTTAGGCATTTATCTTCTATATACCTAGTTTTAGTTTCCTTTTTTAGAAGTTCTGGGATTGATTGTAAAGAATTTATAGTAAAAGAGCATATGAGACTTTGTATTATAGTAGTAGTGGTTTGATATTTTGATTTGTGGATATTTTATTTAATGGATTAATTTTATGAAAGTGTACGTGTTGTAGAATGATATTACATGGTGGATCGTAGTTTATAGTCTATATTTATATTGTATTTAATTCGTGCCCCTGGATGTGGGAGGGTGATGTAGGACAATTAACCATTTGCTCTAAAAGCTTGAACTATTAGAGTATGACGAATTAATCCCTTTATCTCATTGCCCAGGCCTCACGTCTCATGGGTTAGGCCCTCGGTTCAACCCCCCTCGTGGGCCCCAAATCACATGGGTACCGCCTCACACGAGCCACCCGAGTCACACGGGTGGGGCCCGCATCTCACGAGTCACCTGCCTCACACAAGCCGCCCACCCCGAGTGTGCCCTTGCATCTCACAGGCCACCCCACTCAAGCCCGGTGTGAAAACGCCCCCGCATTAATCATCCCCGGTGAGGAGTCTCGAACACGAGACCTCCCGCTCTGATACCAATTTGATGTAGAACAATTAACCACTTGCTCTAAAGCTCGAACTGTTAGAGTATGGCGAATTAATCCCTTT
Organism: Magnolia changhungtana; assembly: GCA_030180095.1. Classification (NCBI taxonomy): domain Eukaryota; kingdom Viridiplantae; phylum Streptophyta; class Magnoliopsida; order Magnoliales; family Magnoliaceae; genus Magnolia; species Magnolia changhungtana. The sequence goes on along the minus strand of JASAUF010000081.1, from coordinate 42,485 downwards.
ATCTCATTGCCCCAGGCCCCACGTCTCATGGGTTAGGCCCTCGGTCGAACCCCCCTCGTGGGCTCCAAATCACATGGGTACCGCCTCACACGAGCCACTCGAGTCACACGGGTGGGGCCCGCATTTCACGAGCTACCTGCCTCACACAGGCTGCCAACCTCGAGTGTGCCCCTGCATCTCACAGGCCACCCCACTCGAGCCCAGTGTGAAAATGCCCTCGCATTAGAGTGATGGGATAGCTACTGGCTACATGAGTTTTCCATGTTGGTTATGGACCATAGGACAATTTTGTTTTTATCTCCTTATATGGAGGCCATTAATCAGATGTATAGGACTGTACAACTAATATGTTATTTATCCGAAGTCCATCTACGACAATGCCTATCAGGTAAACGGTTCGTGTCATCTGTCCAAGGGGTTACGTATGCCCGTAACGAATTTGCCAAAGAAAAGATCCTCCAACATGACAGATCAGGGCCAACCTCTTTATCTTATAAAGCCTTTGCGAAACTGTAAGTGCACATAGATACCAGCTTCGCGTTCATTGGTTGGATCTATATTGTGGTGTCTTCCATGGTGCACACTTGAGATCATCATTATTCTATTTGTTGAGATGAATACTGATAGATCATGTGGACATCATGGAATGCGTGATATGAGTATGATGACACTAGTGTATGTTTCAGGATATTTATTTTGTGGGATACCGTGCGGATGGGCGAATGGCAAGTGTCATGGGTGTGCACCCCACAAATAAGAGTTCGATTCCCCTCCCTGGGATTACCCGATGCACGTGGTTTGTTGGTGATTGCATGCATCCGCAAGGAATAGTCTCGCCTTAAAATGGGGCAGGTACGCCCCGACGTCATAAAAATAAAAAATAAAAAATTGTGGGATACCATGCGGATGGCCCGTCTCCCAAAAGGGGGATTGAACTGTGATAGGCATCTATGCAATAGCATTAAAAGGGAATGGTTTGCCTAAAACAGAGAAATGGTCCACCTAAATGAGAGCCATCTAATCACTAGCACGTATGCCTATGGTCCGTCCACATGACGGCTCACTAGATCAGCATTCCCTATCAGAGTACACATTTGCAATGTGTAAGAGGGAACTTCCTACTGTTTTTATACTACACACATTATAATAGAATTCCTTATTTGTTAACGGCTTCTCAATGCATGATTTTTTTGCATTTAGTATTTTGCCTCGAGTGTTGAATTGTCTTCAGCGAAATTTCCCATGTAATCGGGGTTCTCCGTGCTGTAAGCCATCTTTGTTCTTCTCCTTTTCTTTTTAAAGATGGATATGTATGATCAGATTGTGATGCATGCCGACCACCTACCTGAGGTACCTTTTTTAAGTATGTTCTTGGTTGGCTGCACCATGTGATCATGATCCGAAGAATCATTGTTCAGCTTGTTAGACTAGCGATGTTGTTCTTTTGGCTTGTGTACTGTTCTGCCTTTTCTTATTCTTTTAGTTGCCGTTGTATGATTGCTTTTTAGTCCTTATGTAAATTCATGCATTCTTTGTCTCGTTGAAATGGAAAATTACAAAAAATGTGCTTCTCTGAGGATGCATTTGGGTTGGACCAAATATCATGAAATTTGGTGCAACCAACCAAATACAACCTTATAAGCCACAGATGGTACCAAAAATGTCGGTGTTGGCTGCCAATGTTGTTGTAATTGTACTTTTGTTTTTGCTTTCTAGTAAAGAATCTTTTATTAATCAAAAAATAAAATAAAATAAAGGGATCGGAAAATCCGTGCATAATGAAACTAGCAGGTATGGCACATGCAACACACGTGGAGAGATAGATAGGAGAGAGAGTTCCAAGAGCAAGGGTGCAGGCCACACACACACACACAAGGGTAACTTACATCATCGTCATCATCATCATCTAAACCTTATCCCAACTAATTGGGGTTGGCTACATGAATTCTTTTCCGCCATTCCACTCTATTAAGGGCCATAACTTCAGTTAGACCAATCTTTTCTCACTAACTCCACCCACGCCCTTGTAGGCCTTCCCCTTGCCCTTTTAGAGCCTTTAACTTGTACCAACTCATTATTTCTAATCGGCATAGTTCTTGGTCTTTGTTGCACATGACCAAACCATCTAAAAGTTTACTTCCCCTCATCTTATCACATATTGATGCTATTCATAAATTCCCTTGGATGCATTCATTTCTAATTCTATCTGTTTCATCACTCGCCCATCTCAACATCCACATTTCGGCTTCACACATCATCATCATCATCATCATCTATGAACTCAATTAAAATGGTAGAAATACCCCTAGCTGAATTCGCAGGGACATCCAAATTACCTAAATAGTAAATACACATTCCTATGTTGGAAATCCCATTGAAGATAAAGAGACATCCAAATTACCCAAATACCCTTTTCCTATGTTAGAAATCCCTTCCAATGTCCTTCTGAAACCCAACTTCATGACTCCCCATAGACCGATTACTTGCTAAAATTGTCCATAGCTACTCATGTTATATATAGTAGGGATTATAAGATTATACTGTTCAAAAATAATTTCATGAAGGCCTCGAATTTGGACACCAGCGGAAGCTCTGTTTGAAGTGGATAAAAATGCCCTTACTCTAACCCATTATGACTTGTAAGGGGTTATAAATGAAATATCACTCCAAAACACTGTTATGCCTCGAAAAACCAGTGTTATACTTTTATACCTCGGTTTGCATTCATTCATTAGCCTCATTAATTAGAAATCATATTACATGAATGGGTTGAAGCGAGGGATTCCTTTAGTCATCCATGGGAACCTGAGATTGGGGGAGAGTTGTTGGCCATGGAACTCTATCTCCTATTTAACCATGACCAATTAGCAGGTCGTTGGACAAAATGTGGTATTCTTATCTTCATCCGCTGTGTGTGTGAGGGCAAGAGAATGCCAAGGTCTCACGTATGGGCCGACGGCCGACGGCCCGATTCTCTTCATGTGGCCGTTCTAAACCGATTGTCCATAGCTACTCTTTTTTGATGTCCTTGTTTTGTTGTATCATATAGTAGGGATTATTACATTATACTGTTCAAAAATAATTTTTTTCAATGAAGGCCTTTTAATGATGCCATAATGTTTGGATCATGTTAATGTGCATTTTACAGATTTGGGGTGCTATTCTATTTTTTCATTGATTTATAAAAATGGGCCTTTTTTGAGAATTAAAAATCATTTTTTAATGATTCTTTTGCTGTTTTAATGATGCCATATGATGTGTATGGTAGAACATGTTAATGTGCATTTTAATTTGGGGTTATATTTTTTTATATTTTTTTGGCTGCTCCTATTTACGAATTTTGTATTGAAAAGATAATCAAAACAGGGATCTGATTCTTTTGAAGAACTTGCTGCATGAAAATCACTGTTGGGGTTATGGCCTCGAAAAATGATGCCATATGATGTGTTAATCATAGTAGAACAGTGATTTGGGACCTGCTCTATTTATATTTATTTTGGCCTTTTTTGAAAATTCGAAAAATGAAGTCATTTTTTAATAATTCTTTTGCTGTTTTAATGATGCCATATGATTCTGTTAATCATATAGAACCATGTTAATGTGCATTTTACATATTTCTAAGCCTGTGGGTCTTGGGGTGCCATTTTATATTTTTTTAAATATTTTTTCTATTTACGCATGAATTTTGGCCCCTATTTTTCAAAATGTGTTGCCATATGATGGAAATCATGGGAAGAAATCATTATGTACATTTTATATGGAATGGGTTTTAATATTTTTTTTGCCTTCTATTTACGCTTTATTTTGGGCCTTTTTTATCAACTGGAAGAAAATTCGAAAAAATCATTTTTGGCTAATGATTCTTTTGCTGTTTTAATAATGGAATCATGAGATTTTACATATTTGGGGTGCAATTTTATTTAATGGTTTTTTTTTTTTTTTCGATTTACGCATTTATTTTGGCCCTTTTTTGTAACAAAATTCGAAAATCATTTTTTAATGATTCTTTTGCTGTTTTAATGATGCCATACATGTGTTAATTATAGTAGAAACATGTTAATGTGTATTTTACATATTTGGGTACTTTATATTTTTTTAACATAAATATTTTTTCTATTTACACATGAATGGCCTTCAAAAACATTTGCTCAAATACCTAATTAAGATATTTTCATATTACATTCATTATAATATATCTATCATTGATAGTAGATAGTTAGAAAATGACATAAAATGTGTCTAGTGTCTCTGAGTATTCTTTCATCTTGGTCATCCTGTGTTCCAATTTTATAAATGAGGGCTTACTGATATATTTTCAATTTTTTTGAAAAATGAGTCAGGATGGAAGGTCTCCACTATCGGGCATTCAGGTGAGGGGACACGAAATGAGTCGGTGTCTCCTTCGGCTTGACCCCACATAGGAGTGTGAGTGTGCCATGGGTACAGGCTCCTGGTTTGGACATATTAAGTACTTACATTGGCAGGACTGATGACAAGTCTTTAGATCTAGAGACACATTATTCTTAGACTAGATTGACTTGCTGATGCACTAAGCTTCAATTAATCCTTAGACTTGAGGAGGTGTGGGCTGAGAGGTCTTGATTACATGTGCTTTGGCTCACTTTACGAAGTCATCTCATTGCCAATAAAAGTGGGGATAGTTGGGGGCATACATCAAGGTCCATTGAAGCTTACACAAATCAACAAAGGATCGGCTTGGTTACCTGGGACATTACTTGTGTGCTGATCTTATGGTTTGGACCATTCCTCAAGTGTTTTAAAGGCTTACCAGCACATCAAAAGTTTTCTATTGGTTAATCGGAGATTTTCAACCGTTAAGTTTTAGTTTTGACTGTTGATTTGTTTTAAACTAAGCTTGATGAACATCCAATTGTTAAGATCTGATGATCTATACTTTAGGCCGACATGGGATATTGGCTGAGGATGGTGTCCATGGTAAGTTAAGGGATTTGGTCGGTTGGAGTGCCTGGTTAGGACAAGATCACAAACTTTTGATGAAGTAGGTCATTACTGAAGTTTGTAAGGTGGAGTATCATAACTGGTGTCTTCCGTAACAGCTAGTTCCTTATAAATACATCCTGTCTCGGAGTGAGAGGAAATATAGAAGAAAGGGCCTTTGGACGCCCAAGCCCCCTTAGGGTGCAACCTTGAGAGAGAAAAAAGAAAAGTGAGAGAGAGAATATATCTCCCTTCCTCCTTCGCATCACATATGTGGCACGTGTGGGAGCCACCCTGTGGATAGCTCGTGTTTGGCCCGACCCTACTCCGGGACTGATCTGTGGTTATCCTCCTCTTCATCTTGTGTTTGGCCTGCCCTACAGTTTCTGCATGTAGATATTTCATTTCTAGTTTGTGTTTTGTCATTTTAGAAACTTGAGATAATCAAAACAGGGATCCATAGGTTTAATCTCATGATTTGAGCTTTTGAAGAACTTTTGAATCCCACTGCATTAAAAAAAATAATAATAATAAATTAAAAAAAATAAAAAATTCTAACAAAAAATTAGCAGCTAGTTGTATTCTAGAGAAGCACAGAAGAGGCTACTTACCTAGCAAATAGCAAAAGCAGTGGCTATGGCTTATCTGTATTGCAGGGAAAGCCAAAAGATGATACTTGTCTAGCTGCTAAAATGTACTGACCAACCATACTCCAGATAACCTGAAGGAGGCTTCTTGCACTGCTGCTGCAAGTAGAAGTGGCTAATGGGTTAGGTTGAGGAAAGTTTTCTCTACTTCAAACAGAATTTTCACTAGCATCCGAATTTGGGACCTTTATGAAATATTTGCCAAAAGGTATTAATTTATATGAATAGATGGGATTTTCAGTCCCTTTCCTGAATATACTTATAAAAGTAGCACTCTTTTTGTAATTTTCCCTCATTGAAATCAATGAAGTAGAAATACGTCTTCTCTCTCGACATTTTCTTCTCTAAGTTCTTCTCTTCTTAACAAATTTACATGCTATACAGATTCTTCCTTTGCAATAAACTGCGGCGGTCCAGAAACAACAACTTCCAGTGGCACCAAGTTTGAAAGGGAGAATGAAACTCTCACCACAGCATCCTATTACGTGGTTGACACGAACAGATGGGCTGTGAGCAACGTTGGAAGATTTATCGAAGGCATCAACATAGAATATACTAGAAACACATTAACCCCGATCACAAGTACTTTAGACACAGCTGTGCCAGTCAGCAAGGGTATCACCAGGATCACTAAGATACTATGGTTTGGGGCTCGAGAACGGGAACTACACTGTACACTTGCAATTTGCAGAGAGAGAGAGAGAGAGAAAGAGAGTTCCCCAACGGACGTGTTTGGCATAGCATTGGAAGGCGAGTTTTCGATATTTATGTCCAGGTATTCTGTTGAAATTTTCATGTATTCCAAAGTTCATGAAGTTTTTTCTTACCTTCTTTGCCATTTTCTTGGAAACTACTGATTGGCCATTGCACCCAAAATTTGAAAGCACCAATATAGGGTTTTGCTTGAACATATGGTATTAAAAAACGGTTATGTAATGGTCATTATGGCCATTACGTAATGGTAACGGTGTGACTCATCATGCAATATGGGGTCATAACACGTTCAGGAAAAAAAGGCCCACAAGTGGCCTGTAATGGTTGTTACAGTCCTGTAACAGGCCCATACATTTCCTTCCCGTAAAAAGAGTTTTGACCTTTATAGGGCTGTAATGGCCATTATGGTCCGTATCGTAACAGTCATAAGGCTGGCTGTTACGGCTTATGGCCGTTATGAGCACCATTACCGTTATTGAATACCTTGCTTAGACGTATGGCTTGTTCTCTCTTAACATAAAGTATGGCTTGTTCTCTCTTAACATAAAGTATGGCTTGTTCTATCTCTTAAGATAAAGCATCGAGAGTTTGCCAATAATATACCAAAAGAAAAAGATGACAAGCAGAAATGGAAAAAAGAAAATCCTACAGTTGCTCAGACCTATTTGACCTTCAATTTGAAAGAGGAACCATAGATTGAAGAGGATCTGATACCATGAAAACCGAGAAGAATCTTAATGATTTTTTATCTCATAAGGAAACAGGTTACAAGTAGGGGTGTACATCGAGTTGAACCGAGTCGAGCTGGCCTCAGCTCGACTCGGCTCGAACACTGGCTGACCTCAGCTTGAACTCGGCTCGGCTCGGTCCTCGAGCCTGACTGGCCAGCTCGGCTCGGTTCGGTCAGCAGCTCAGGCCGAGTTCGAGCCAAGATCGAGCCAAGTTCGCCATTGAGGCATTTCCACAAACACCTGAAGTGCAACTTCAAAATCCCACTGAATAGCCACGATTTTGGAACTTCAAAAGGAAAAAAAAAAAAAAAAAAAAAAAAAAAAAAAGAGAAAAAAAGTGCCCAGTTAGAGATTTCTTGAAATTATTTTAAGAATAGAACCAACCACTACCTAGCCAAACCGCGTCCCAAATAACTCCCCATAGTGCATGTCTCTGTCAGGTGTGGCCCACCTAATAAACATGCTGCCAGTTTTTGGTATGAGAAACATTCACTGTAGGGCCCACCCCACAACGTCTTTGATTCAAGGGACGGGGTTTGCATCCTAACCTGCCAGGAAAGACTCGGTCCTGTCAAGGTGACAACAAGCCTCGAGTGGAAATCCAATAAATAAGCTGGATTCGATCCGAGTCGAGTCAAGCTGGGGCCTGCTCGAACTCGGCTCGAACTCATTTTCGAGCTAAAAAAATCAGCTTGACTCGGCTCGAACTCAGCTTCGAACCGAGTCGAATTGAGCTTTTGTGAGTCGAGTCGAGTGAGCTAACCGAGCTAGCTCGGTTCGTGTACACCCGTAGTTACAAGCTATAAAACAGAGTTAAAGAAAGAAAACGACCATATATAGTACCCTTAAGGGCTGGATGGTTGACCATAGCCTACCTATAATACACAGGGTATTAAACAAAAATCACAGAACTACCCTTTCCCTTTGTATTCTTACAATTTTAAATAGGTAATCAGCACTTTTGATTGATTACTGATGGTTCTATGTCACAATTAATAGTATTTGAGTAAATTGAAAATCTATAAAGCATGTATTCTAAAAGAACCGATGTGAGATCACAAAGTGGACTAACAAACATCATGTTGAAAGATTGAACTTTAGTTATTGATGAGATTCATGGTAAGAGAGAGGATTAGAGTGCTTAATCGTCCTGCACCCGTTTACCCTCTCTCTCTCTCTCCACACCTTGAAAGCATTCAAAGTTCTGGCATTGTGATATTTTCACAGAAATTGTAAGGGCAGCCTGATTGTTATGCTGGATTTGGAAGGGGTGTCCACTGCATAGTAGCTGACATGTGGCGATAAAAATCAATGATGTTGTGAATTTGGATAGAAAAATCATGATATTAGTCATCTACAAAATTACGTAGGGTACGTTCCATACACCTTGGAAGCATTCAAATTTCAAACATTGTGATGTTTTCACAGCATTTGTAAGCACAATCTGGGTTCCATTGCCTATTACCTGACATATGGCAGGTACAGAGTTGGATCCGAGCAATCTAACTATTGAGTTAAGAACCTTGGTTTAATAACTCATCGAATAGGTGATCCCACCCACCTGTTTTTGCCATTGAATCCATTTTCTTTCTGGATAGGATTGTCTTTAGTGTGATTGTCAACAGCAGGTTATCCATTGACAGGACTTACTAGATTGATATTTACAGATCCTCTGTTGCATCTGCCACAAGTTAGGTATTGAGCGACAAATGCCCCTACTGTCTAAATGCAAAATCCAAAATGGTTATATGACTATATGAATTAATGGTGCCTTGAATCTCCATTGGTTTTTAAGCAACCATTCATTAACTCTCCAGGGAAATCTGGTACACAGAGACTTCAATATAAAAAGGGATGCAGGTGGGTTAGCCTTTCGTGCTGTTCAGAGAGATTTCAAGGTTCATGTATCTGAGAACTATCTCAAAGTTCATCTCTTTTGGGCTGGAAAGGGAACATGCTGCATTCCTCCTAATAGTGGTTCCTATGGACCATCCATTTCGGGTGTTAGTGTTACTCCAGGTGAATGAAGTTCTACTGAATGTTTACAATTATCTTTTAGTCTTCATTTCAACACATTTGAATTCCATGAAGTGGAAATTATCAGTGGGGCTAGCCCATAAAAACCGATTCTGATCATTTCGTGTCAAACTTCAAACACGTGGAATTGCAATTGGGGTTTGATTGTAATTATGAATTAAAATGTTGGCGCCTCCATTTTTGTTAATTCTTCTATGTTCAGTCGAGGTATTGCTACTTTAGCTCAACTGAGCATCCAAGGGAACCTTTGAAGTTTCCAAAATTGTTTGACACTGACTTCTGTTTCTTTGATTGTTTGTTTGTTTTTGTTTCTTTTATTTATTTATTTCTTCAGATTTTTTACCGAGAGTTGGTAATCTTCCACCAACTAGTAATCTTCCACCAACAGGCACTTCAACAAAGAACAGGACTGGATTGCTTGTTGGGATATTAGTTGCTGTTGGAGTAATGATCCTTGTAACCATTTTTGCCGTCTATATTTTAATACGAAGAAGGAAAAGGTTGGAGTTGCTTCCAGAATCAGAGCGGCTCAGCAGTTGGGGTTCTTAATTAGGTTTTTATGTATATTAGTGACTGGGTGCCAGGAGTAACTTGTTTTCCTGGCGCTGGGTTTTCTGGATGGTTTTTTTTTTTTTTTTTTCCCTTTCCGTTGTTTGTTTGCTTTGGCTTTTTCCCTTTTCTTCTATTGGCCTATAGCCCTAATAAAAGTGCGTCATCTCAAAAAAAAAAAAAACAAACAAAAAGGTTGGTTAAGGATGAAGATGAGCAAAGGGTTTAACTCAGACATGCCAAAATCACTTGGGATGTTTGGATGACTACCAAATTGAATTACAATTATTAGTCTAGTAAAGTGCAATTAACCAGATTGTAGTTTTCGTAGCATTCAAGGGTCCGGGATCCAAAATACAGTTATGTTGGTTTCTAGTTTGCACGCTGAGAAACGCAACTGCAATTTGAGGGACTTCCTCAGAGGAAGCCAAGGACAGTATCCTTGAACCTCTAATTTTCAAGTGGGACCTGCGTGACAGTGATCAAGAGTGTTGATCTCATGGGCCCCTATTTCGACGAAGATTGTAGCATTCAATCTTTGGCCTCATGTCATTTCAATGTGAACTGCTGCTGTATTTCTTCTCTACTGCCCATTCTCTCAGCGATTTTTGTGAGTCACATATCCATGGTGGAGATTACTAAGCCATGGGTTGCACTTTGCTCAAACTCAAGTCTTAAAGACGCTGTATATCCTCATCTTGGGTATCATATAATTGCTCACTTTCTCTGTATGGATCCTAGGAATGCTAACTAGTTTTTGCCAAATCCTCTTGGTTAAACTGACTCTTTGCAATCGGATTCACTTGTGCATCCAAACATGGGGTTATTGTGATTTGTTTTAAGAATACATGACATGCCAGTTTATTCATTGGGTATGATGGTAATGCTAAGTGTAATTATAGTTTTAAGTTCTGTACTGCCGCTAACCATTCATTTAAAATGTTTCTCTAATAATAATAAATACTTAGAACATAATGAGTGAACTTGGATTGAAAGGTTAGGTTTTCAGGGCACGATACATCCATGGCATGGCCTGATGGATCAACAGTTTGGATCATTGAACCATGGGACCCAATGCAGAAACCAGTGACCTGAGTAATCTGTGCATATCCTCATCGGGTTGAGGAACATGTATATCCTTTTGAGTGAATTATGAATGAAATCTGCCTCCATTGTATTCAGAGCTTCTAGGAATGGGCACAATACCAAACACTTTCAGCTATGCCCAGCTCAGGACTGCTAGAGATAACTTCAATGCTATGAATAAACTCGGAGGAGCATCACAATCAGTTGTTTGATTTATTTTGATCCGGTAAGAAGAACAGGAAAGTGCTAGGTTGATATGCACAAATCAACTGAATTGCAATAGTTCAGTTTAATCAAGATGTAATGATAGAAATTAATTATCATTCCTAGCATTTTATCAGGAAAGCGCTAGGTTGATTTGTGTGAAGAGAGGCCAAAGAGAATTTATGGCACATATGCGGACATGGTACACATTTGAGAGATATGGGCATCATCTGGGCGGTGCTGCCATGAACAATATGTATGAGAAAACTAAATGGTTAGAAGGAAGATGACCAACAATCTGTATCATGGATGCCAAGATGGCAGGTGCTGCATGAATCCCCTCTTCAATCTCTCCGTGTGCAAATTGACTCAGCATTTTTCATTGCAGTTATGTTTCTCTCAACTCCAACAGGTAAGTAACGAAATTACAATTTGGAGCCTACCTAGATCTTCTATATGAATTCTAAGGAGATTACAATTGGGCTATTTCCAATTTATTAGACTAAAAATCACTATTCAATTGATATTCCATCCAAATGCATCCTTAGGGCGTGTATGGATACAAGGAATCCAAGGTGTGGATTAGGAGACCATAATGATTATGTAATGACAAGGAATCCAAGGTGTGGATTAGGAGACTAATGATTATGTAACGATTGTTTTCATATTTACTGTAGAAAATAAGTTTTCCAGAATTAGGGGATTGTTTGGATACAAGTTAAAATTTAAATTTTATATAACCAAAGTCACCTTGTATCTTGTACCAGGTGAACAAGTATAATAATTATCCTTTTGGAATCCTGGGTCTTCTGGCTATCCAAACAGCCCCAGCTATCTTGTCAAGGGGCAAAAAAAACCCTTCACTTGGATTCCTACTATCAAAACACATAGAAACCTTATAAAGTTGTACAGATGCTGCATTGAGGGAGGTGAGCAACATCTGGTTTACAAGTATCTAGACAACCAGAGCGTTCATCAAGCACTTTTTCATACGAGATTTTTAGGGTGCATTTGGATGCACTACCGAATTGAATCTGAGTCATTAGCACTAAAAGTGCAAATAACCAAATTTGATTTCCTTGGGCACTGTTTGGTAGATGCCTAAAAATGAATTCGTCTCATTTTACATACAACAATTATGCATCAGAGATCGTAATTACGGTTAACATGACAGCGGTCAACTAAAATGAGATGAATTCATTTTTAGGCATTTACCAAACAGGGCCGTAGCAGTCATCTTGAAGGGCTGGACTCCAAATTGTGACTCTGTTATTTTCAAGTTGGGGTTCAAAGAAACTTAACTGCAATTTGCTTTGAAAACATTGTTGGCATGAGATGCCTTGATCTTTGTAAGGCCAATGTTTATAATCTTGTTTCGTTTTGTCTCCTATTTGATATGAATTTAATAGGGTTGCCGTATCTGATTTGAATTGCATTAAGGGGGCGTTTGAATCATAAGTTACTTTAAATAAGACATAAGTAGTTTATTTTGGTTTCTACTTAATCAACAGATAAATATGTTTGCTAAACAACATACTTATCATCGAAAAAGCAGAAAAGTATATTTGGTTTCTAACATCATAAGTAATTATCCTGAAAGTTTGTTTGGACCTCTCACATCAACCTTCCATCATGTGGGGCCAACCTTTAATGTGGATTGTTCATTGTGTGGGCCCTACCTTTGATGTGGGCTATTTATTCTTAGGGCCGACCTTTAATGTGCACAGTTCATTAGGTAGGCCCTACTTTTAATGTTAGTCATGTATCATGTGGGGCTCACCATCAATGTTATCGTCCATCATGTGGGGTCCATCTTCAATATCCACTACCCATCATGTGGAGCTTAGTTTTGATGTGGACCATCTATTATGTGGGCCCACCTCCGATGTGGGTCGTCCATCATGCGGGACCCTCCTTCGATATGGGCCACTCATTAGGCCGACCTTTGATGTGGACTGTCCATCACGTGGGGCCCACCTTGATGTAGATCATCCATCATGTGGGGCCCACGATTATTAATTGCCCATCTGTGTAGCCCACCTTTGATGTGGGTTGCCAATCATGCGGCGCTTACCTTGGATGTGAGTCATTCATCATTAGGGGCAAACCTTTGATATGGATTGTCCATCATATGGGGCCACCTAAATATATGTCATCGTTATGTGAAGCCCACTAGATCATCTACATTGGATGATTTTCTAATCTCATGAACTTTGAAGGAGTTCATGGCCGCAAAAAACTTATTCCCTTAAATAATTTCCAAAGTTATTGGGTCACCAATGAAGATGAAAGAAATAAATTACTTTTAAAAGTTGAAAAACAATAAAAATTAGCTTATAAAAATAAGTCTTTTTTTTTTTTTTTTCCTTCTTAAAATCTACTTATTTAAGTTTAATAATTAAAATAATATATTTAAGAAAAATAATTTATTAACTTAGGTAAGTTAAAAATAGTACTTATTTAGTATCCAAATGGACTTTAAAAGACTCACCATCACTAATGTGAAACAAAAATGGATATGGCCATCTGGTCTAAATCGAATCACAGTCAAAAGATGGACTCTTTTCCAGTCTAAAAACCACATGGACACAACTATCCCATCGATCTAGGATTCATGGTTTCCGCAGTATGGTCAATGAGTTTTGGAAAATTTGATACTTTGTTCACACAATATTTGGTTCTATTAGCTTAAACAAACAAAGGGTAATTGAGAGTCTTATCCATAATGTTATAGAGATATGGTTAGTCAATTTCAGCCGATAAGATCGTTATCTTGTGGCTGATATGTTATACAACACAATTATAAAACTCCTCCGAGTCACACAAAATATTGCAATGTATGCCAAAAACCCTCTATAAAATTCCCCTCGATTGTTGATACGTGTGATACATTGCAATACACTGTGATATGTACAGCCAATGCATTGTAATACATTCTCCTTTAGGAATTTTTGTAGTGAGGGGTCTGGCCTCTTGGTGCTTGTTTGTGCAGGGCTTTGTAAAAACCAAAAAAACCCTCTTGTCCTGTTTATGTCACATGATAGGTGAAGCCTCCATCCATTTTGTTGGTTATACCACAATTTTAAAACTCTGTACATTTTGATGATCAATGAAATCTTTTGTTGATACGTGTGAAAAAAAAATGTATAGGCAATGCATTGTGATACATTCTCCTTCGGAATTTTTTTTTTTTTTAAATGCAAAATTCCCCACAAAATCTATTTTCTCCCAAATTTGTTAAGAGGATCCTGTTTTCATACTTGTGTTGTATGACTTACGAGTTGTATGAATTCATTTTGATATAATTGCATCACATTGATATAAAGGAAATGTATACTTGTTCTGTGATCTTTGGAGTGTGTAATCATGCCTCTTTCAATATATCCCGAAGTTTTATTGAAAAATTCCATCATTTTCCCAGTACTTCTCTTAAACAGTGATACGTATGATATTTCTCGTGCAAAAAGGTCCACGTGTTTCCCTATATGAAGGGTGTGATACTTCATCAATATAGATATTTAAATCTCTTGTTATGATTTAGTGGGCCAAGTGCATGTAAACCTTCTCAAAGGCATAGTTGCAGTGGACTTTTTGGCATTCACATTACCTACCTGAACCGACCATTAGGTCCAGTCCTCTCTTATTGTGTACTGTGAAAAAATGACAGCAATCAGATGGTTCTATGCATCCGTGACTAGGCTTATCTTTTACGAACAATCTTGGACATCCATTTTGTATATATGCTATTAACTGGATGGTTTGGAACATCTGATCGGTATGCTTTTTTCAAGGAGGCTTATGAAGGGCAACCTAGACCTAATGGACGGTCCAGATAGGTGATCTGGATGCCACTGTGTCCAAACAAAATTTTTTGCATGGAAAGTTTCCGTTATACTTAGCCCACCAAATCATTACTCAGTTATAATCTCCACAAAATGTTGCAGTTCAAAGGTGGGATTTATTATTATTATTATTTTAACGGTATAATCGTATATCATGGAATTTAAATGCAAGTGAACTAAAAATCGTTTTTTATATATATATTTTTTATATATAAGAAAAATGAATCCTTTGTTTCATTCATTCACGGAATATTACAGCCATGGACATATTTCGGGCTTCCGCTAGGACAAAAGACTTAGCAGAGGCCTATCGTAACAGCGAAGAAATTAAAAAAGAAAAGAAAAAAGAAAAGAAAAGAAAACTAGACTCTGAGGCGCCTCGCTTCTAACGGAATGAGCCTAATATTACCCAGCCCGTCTTTATCAAGCAGGAAAAGGCTCCTAACCTGAACCGAGAGAAGGGAGGCCTGCCTCCAAAGAGGGAGGAATTTTGAAACTCGCTCCCCAGCTTAGCCAGCCCATCTGAACAAATCCAACATGTGCTCTTTGTGCTTCTGGAGAATTCGTGCAACACGGGCCATTTTCCATTCACGTTTCATTTCTACTTTAGTCCGGACACAAGTCATCCTGTGCGAACAGGGTACTTGCTGCAGACCCAACGCTGCTTCCATTCATCCAATGCTGCGTGAGATCGTCAACAAAGGACAGTGATGATTGTTGTCCAAGCTCTCCATGCACAAAAATACATAAATACAGGGCTGAAAACGGGTTAGGTTGGACTTCAGGATGATCCGGACCGTTGGTATGATGGGTTTCACTGTGGATGACTCATGTACCAAAGCATAGCCCAGATTGAAAGATCTGAGCCATGGAATGCTTAGCCTTTTAATTGCATTGGCAGACCATGGTGGCCTTTGTCAAATCAACGGTTCGAATGACCAGAATATGGGCCCACTTGTATCAACAAAAAGCCAGAAGCATACCATCCAAACTTTCTACCCAATGTAGATGGATTACAATGCAGAAAATAATGAAGATAAAAATAGTGTTACATGAGCAAATGATACTCTATCCAAATAAAATGACTATTTGGATGGTCATTTTAGAAAGTTAATCGAACTCAGTGGAGTTGACTTGACTCGACTGTGGAGGGTCTAATTGAATTGAAAAACCTGCTTCATCAAGAGGCGTCTGAGTTGCATAAAAATGCAATTGGGCTGAGTTGACTTGCAAAGTTAGAGTACTGAGTCTATTCTAAGGTTTTTGAGTACTCCACGAATAACTGTAGTTGGTGTTTTTGAGTACTCCAGTGGTTGGCCTTGTAAGCTAGAACCTGGACCACTAAACTCACTTAAGGGCTGGCCCAGACCATTGACTCAAAAAGTAGTTTGTCTATTTGAGCAAAATTATAGCCATGTAAAATGTGGGTCGCAACATAAAACCATGTAGCTAAGATTGTAAAGGTCTTTTTAATTATTATTATTATTTTTAAAGCTACCCTGTTGATTTCAATGGACAACTGATGGTTTGAGTTAGTGTAGGTTCATGGCCCACTTAATGAGTGTTGGGGTTATGTTTTGGAAAGTCAATGTTATTAGACATTATTAATGACATGATACATTTTCTAAGTTAATTCTTATTGAACATGTTTACCTGGGTTTAAGAGGATATGCTCTTGGGTACTTGAGATTGGGTGCAACAGCTTAGTAGCCCAGGGAGAGTTATAGTCAATGAATCTCATTGTCTTAGCCATGACTATACGGATTCTTGAACATACATATCATATGATTAGATTGTTATTTCATGTGAGGGGACTGGCTAACTCTTTATTTATTTATTTATTTTAAAGAAGCACTATATATAACTCAAAAAATGGGATTTACAACGCCTTCGGGCGGGCATCACAAAAAGGCCGATGCCACAACTATCATAAACCAGAGAAGGAAAAACTAAGCCTCCCTCAAGTAACCCAAGCCTACCCTATCCAAAAAAAAGAAGGCCCCTAGTAATACTAGGGAGAGAGGCCTGAGTATTGAAAAAGGAACTTGTTTGGGTTGCGCTACCTCTCCTAGCTAGATCCTCTGCTACTGCATTCGCTTCCTTGGGGGTATGGGCGAAGGAAATGTCCAACAAATCCCGCATCGCCCTAACCCTCACATACCAGTAACACATGTACCATGTAGGATTTGAGTTCTTCGAGAGGATCCCCACAATGGAATTGGAGTCGCTAGCTACCTCCACCTTGGAATAACCCAAATCAGCACACTTCACTAGACCCTCCCAGATAGCACGAAACTCTGCTCGAGAATTTGAGCCTCTTATATATATATATTATTTTATTTTTTTATAAAGAGTGATATATTAATAAAAAAGGCTTGTACAACACACCCTCCTTTCGGGCTAGACTAGGTAGAAAAACCTCGGAAAGCCTGTTGTAAGCTATGTACATGTATACCCCTATCCAGCCCCACTGGATTACTCGAGTGGGCCTGCCTAATAACGCCTAGCCCAACCCTGTCAAGGAACAAAAGACCCCTAACCGTAGGAGGCTGATTAGCAACTTTTCTAGCGAAAATGGAACCTTGGAACTCTGACCCCGTGCGGGCCATCCCATTCGCCGGGCCATTACCTTCCCTGAGAACATAAAGATAGTTCACATTGACGAATTTCCCAATCCTTCCTATGTTGTAGCCTGAGGAGAAACCAAAAACAAAATTACACTCACAACATCTCCTAACACCCCCCCGATGGCCCTGGGTTCTCTAGAGCGGATTTATTAACGTTGATCTTAATCCAGCCCCTCTTGGGCCTAATCCATTTCACTACACAAAGGGTTTTTAGGAGTTGTCGCTGGGCCGACGATGCGAAGCTGTGAGAGAAGGGAAATCGAATGCCTATTGAGGACTTTTGGGAGGGGCAGAGACGGGCCGATCCTCTCAATCCAGCGGTGAACCTGGGCAATAACCCTTGATGCACAGAACAAGGAGTTGTCAAAGAGCGCTCTACTCCTTTCCAGCCATATCTCTCAGAAGATGAAAGAAGGGAGGAGGACATGCATGATACGGAGGTAGTCAGAAGAGGAGTGGGAGGCCCACCACCCAAGGTGGCCCTTTCCATTATTGAGAGCTGAGCAACGCCAAGGACCTTGAAGAACGACTGGAAATGGCACCAAACCTTCCTAGCTGCAAAGCTAATCGATAAGAGATGATCTATGGATTCAAAGTTGGGCTCAAGGGGAGGGGGCAGCAGACACATTTGGAGGTCAGCTATACACCTTTAGCTTGGGTTCTATCATCCACCGGGACCGCTCTATGGATAATCGTCCAAGAAAAAAGAGAGATTTTCAGCGGGATCAAGGGGTTCCAAACCCATCTAGCCCATGAAATCTTGGTTCCTGCCGGCCTTAGAATATCCCAAGTTGATATAACTTCGAACTAACACATCAGGGCTAACTTAGTGTTAGTTTGCATTCTTTCCTACCCCACGCGAGTAAGTGTGCCATGGATGGTTCTTTGGATAGGACTTTTGTAACTTGCACCAGCAAAAATCACTTGTAAGTATCAAGGTTGAGAAACTTATCATGCTCAAACGTAAACAGGCTTTGGTTGCACAAGCTTCATCAAATCCTCATATGACTTGAGGATCTGTGGATGGAGAGATCTGATTGATCATGTTTTGACTTTTCATATAAGACTATTGGATTGTCACTACTAAAAGTGGGTGTAGCCGGGTGTCTTCATTAGGGTCATCGCAATACATACAATCCAACAAGCAATTCATTTAGTCGATGTAGACATGAATATGTGATTGATCTTATAAGGTTTGGACTATCGATCAAGTATTTAAAGGTTAGTCAACACTTCTAAGGTGTTGGAGAACTGACCATACGTAAGCACCTAAATCTGTATCGAAACGAACAAGAGAAAATGAAAATAAAATAAAATCAAGTAGCCATACAGAGAACACACTATTTTTACGTGGAAAACCCTTGCGGGAAAAATAACGGCACAAAGCGATGATTAATCTACTATTCAGAGAAGATTATAGGGATGGAGTTAACTTACAACAAAAAACCCTAGCACTCTCTCCTTAGAGGCTCTCAAAACACTAAAAAATAACAAAAAAAATAAAAAAATCATAACTCTATCTTAACCCTAACATAACTTACCTTAAAAGCCACTATTTTAAGAGAAAAATGTCAAAAATATCCCTCCAAGGATCCACTAACACTTGAGCCTTGTTAGCATATGAAACATGGGTCATATGGGCTTATAAAAGTGAATAAACTCATAGTAATTTTGGTATTACAATTTTAACAATATCTACCTTGATAGCAAAATGACTTCCTTGCCTTGCTAATCTTCTTTTAAGAATCACCATCATCACTTTGTGTACACTCCATCTCTATTCATTTCTTGCCAAGCCTAGAGAAGTAGAGAGAAACTTGAACTTTTTTATAGGAACGACATTCGTAAGCAATCAGTTGAATTCTCATTAGTGTGAATCTTCTCTAGCATTAACCATCTTATTCTTCTAGCATCTGCCGGATAAAGTGATGACTAACATTAACGTGTTTAGTCAGGGAGTGATATACCGAGTTTTTTGCCAAAATTAATTATGCTCTTGCTGTCACAATGCCTAGGCACAACTTCCTATTGAACCTCCAACTCATATATCATCCCTTTTAATCAAACAGTTGCCTTAAATGCATCTGTTACTCTCATGTATTCAACTTCAGTAGTGGAAAGTGCAACAAGATACTGAAGCTTAGACATTGTTTGCTTGTACGCCAAGTGCAGGGTTGCAAAGTAGTAATAATCTCGGTGAGACCAAGGTCGAACCCACATGGACTGAACGCATGCGATTTCCTGAGTTATTTTAGATTTAGAATCAGAAAATAAACTAATTCTGTAAATTGAAAGAGAAGTTGTTGTGAATTGAAACTATCAAAATAATGAAAACTAGAGCGCAAAGGATCCACTTGTAGTCATCTTAATGCAACCTTACTTGATTCAATCAATAATTCAATTAGAATCGAAGTCCCAATATATCCAGTTGGATGATAGAGCGGTTAAAACATCATAAACAGGTTCAAAACTAATTCTAGACATTCATAGCAACAATTTTTCATATAATTGTCTTATTGAATTGATTGTAGAGAGTTCAAAGCATTTACCGTACCTGTAGTCAATGGTAGATTAGAGAATTTTACAGATCAAATAATCATATAATAGAAGAGAAAACATTCATAAAATTCCCAAGCATCCACCGTGCTCGAAGTCGACGATATATTAAAGTAATATAAAAATTCTTCTTTATTCAAACCATAAACTATGAAATATTTAACATGAAGATCATAAAAATTGAATCAAAATAAGAAAGACATTAAAATAAACTACAAGCTTCACCTCTTAGGTCTAGCTAAGAGATTAGCCAACGAAAGACACGATTAAGCTAAAACACTTAAAAAAAAACATGAAAAACTAACTAGAAAAGAAAGAAGAATTCTTTGGAAGAAGCACCACCGTTTACTTTACTCTTCCTACCCTAATTCGTGCTTAGAAGAACTTAGAGAACCACTATTTATAAGCTTTGCAAAAACAGACTTTAAATTACGTAGCTTTGATGGGACTTCGATGTCATCGAAGCTCTGCCTTCAAGTTCAATTTAAATTAAAAAACTGACAGTAACCGCCTATGCAAGTTCGTCAATGAAATCGCCCGACCTTCGATGACATCGAACTCGAATATGTGTTTGCTGGAATCGAAAATCGTCCGAAATAGTCTAACGAGTTTCTCCCATATTTCCTGATAATTAATTGAGCTTCGATGGAATTAAGATCACCCAATAGTCCAGCAACCAAACCTAATTTTTTCTCTGAAATTTTGATGTGATCGAGCCTCCTTCGATGGCATCGAACACGTACTTCGATTGCAACGAAGTTGTGTTTAATGTCATCAAACTATCAATTTTAGCAGTTCCTGATTTTCGCACTTTATAATCTCAATTTTCTTCATTCTTCATTTGATTTTCTTGGATCTTGAACTCTTAAAATCTTCAATCTTAGCCACCAAAGATCCATTATTTTCTTTGGTAATTCTTGAGCATCAAATCCATACTTTTAGCATCCGTTTCACCTTAAGCTCTTGAAATCACTTTGCAATAGAGAATACATGTAATAAGTTCAATTAAGAATATTAATTCTCATAGAACCAAGTTACAACAGGGGGAATTTATACAATATTTCTCACTCAACACAACCCCCAACTAGCATTTTGCTAGTCCCGAGTAAAACATGCGTGAAGCAATCTTTCAAACTTTCAAATTTCAAACCTTTTTCAGAAAACAACCTTCTATGCAATCACGTATGAATGAATAAAATTCAAAGATGAAAGAATTAAAATTTGACAACCCAAAGCTTAATCTTACGAGTGAACAAATGAACTATGTCATCTTATATCAACTAATCAATAGAATAGATTCAAACATCAAGTTCCTAGTGTGTTCAATGGATCCCAACTCATGTTTCCATAGAAGATAACTTTTGGTTCATAATGTTAGCCATGTTTATTACTTCAAAGCGAACAGATTAACATAAGTACTGATTCCGAACCTATTTCATTTTTACTTATTTTTCATATTTTCGATTTTATATTGACGACTTTCACATCTTTCCAGTCTTTTCTTTGAAACACTTCTTATATAACTTCTTTTTTTTTTTATTTTTTTTATTTTTATCTCACTATTTTTAGCTGGGTATTTTCTTCTTTTTCATTGTTTTTAAGGTAGATAAGGATCTCCAGACTTGGTTCCTAACACTTTTTAGTAATACACATGCTAAAGTTAGGAATTCAAGTTCTCTTCACGAAAAATGTGTTAAGTGTGATTTATGAGCTAGACTCAATTGATGTTTAAACTTTCTGTCAATCAATTCATTACTAGAACTTATCCAATGTTTTCCTTAGCCAATCGAGTTCTAAATTTTTAAAAATTTAATTCTAGATCTCATCATAATACTCAAAACATACTCAACTACACAAGGTAATGACCCTCTTGGTCGACACGTAATTCCATAGGTCTGGGTAGTGGTACACCAATCAATGTAAGTAATTCACAATGCGTGTTACATCACTTACAGGATTGGATATCGCAAATAGTCGTTCCATAAATAAATCGTGTCACATAATTCATCCGACTTATACGTTGTGCCGCCTCGAGGTGTTCACATAAATCCATGGTAGCGTTGGACACACCGGCAAATCTCCATATTTATAGGATGTGGGGTGTGTCAGGTTTTCTATAAATTGTATTTCACATTGTGATGATCACTATGTATGATGAGCAGTACACACTTTTCTAGGCATGCATTCATATATACAATTGTTTCGCATACTGATACTACTCGTAGTGGTGGAGTACAAGACGTATCAGAACTCTTATATTACTTTTATGAATCTCTTGAATTATTATTAATATTAAAAGATAACTATCACTATGAGTATGGCATTAACCCTCTCCAACCGTATAGATGATGTAGGTGATGCACAAATTGAAGACCTAGAGGACCATTCCCTATAGAAGATTATATTGAAAGAATAAGTAGATAATTTTATGATTTAGTTTTATATTCTGTTGCAAACTCGATAATATAATAAGCTCCCATTGAGAGAGCATTTGATAAGTCATTGAATTCTTTTACTTTGATGAAATAATAAATACATTCGATTTTCTTCTCGTGATTTATGAATGTAACTGGATGTGATCTAAATGAAAAATATATATATATATTGTGTGATTTTTTAAAGCATCTAATTCATTCAATTATTAACACCCAGTTTTTCTAGGGCATGAATATAAATTCTGGCCGTGAAAATTCAGGATGTTACACATATATATATATATATATATATATATATATATATATCGAAATAACAGTTTCATCGCTTTCCAATGTTGCTTGCCGAGGTTCGAAATGAATTTATTCAAAACACCAACTACATGTGAAATATCTGGTCTTGTATAGACCATGACATATATAAGACCGCCAATTGCAATCGAATAAGGTACACGAGACATATACCGCTTTTCTTCATTTGATGTAAGCTATAGTTTTGAAGAAAGTCAAAATGAGCAGCATGGGGAGCGTTAACCGATTTCGCCTTTTTCAGTCTGAACTTGACTAGAACCTTCTCAAGATACTACTCCTGATACAATCATAGCCTGCTCCTCTACCTATCTCTGTGTATATTAATACTAAGAATTCTCTTTGCAGCCCCTAGATCTTTTATTTCAAACGTCCTAGATAACTGAGCCTGCAACATGTTAATTTTTAGAAACAACTGAATTTTTTGTTTCCTTTCGCTTATCTTTCTGAAACAAGGAACCCTCATAAAATTTGATGTCTCGACTAATAATGATCTTCTATCAAGCACAATATAATAGTTTGTAACCTTTCACCCTATCACCATAGCCAATAAAGGTGTAATTTTTTTTCTCTTTGGTGTATCTTATCACTCTCAATAGACAATACATGAGGATAGACATTACAATAAAAAATCCTCAAACCCAAGTAATCAACTATCTGACTATTTCATACTTCTTAAGAATTTTTATAATCAATAGTTGTAGAGAGAAACTTATTCACAAAATAGCAAGCTATAGAAACAACCTCAGTGAAAAGCTATTTATTTAACGCATAATTTCTCAACATAATCTGAGCTCTTTCCAACAAAGTCTGGTTCATACGTTCTATCAAACTACTCTAATCTGGTGTATGACTCACTGTGTTGTGCCTGACTATTCTCTTATTCTCGTAATACTGATCAAATTCTCTTGAAGTAAATTTTTCGCTGTTATTTATCCTAAAAACTTTCACTTTCTGCCCAATATGTTTTTTATCATCGCTTTCTATATATTAAAAGTGGCAAACATATTAGATTTATATTTCAAAATATAAATCCAAACCTTCCTAGAGAAGTCATCTATAAATGTGACAAAGTAACATGATCCACCTCCAGAAATAACGGGCGATAGCCCTACATATCAGAATACATGTAATTAAGCTATCATTTACTGACATGTTTCTCAATTTTAAAACGTAGCCTCGATTGTTTTCCATATATGTAATGCTCACATATATCGAAAGCAAAACTTTTAAAACTATGAATTAACTTACGATTGAGAAGTACTTTCATATCCCGCTCGTTCATGTGGCCAATGCACACATGCCATAACTATGCCAATGTGAAATCTACTACAGACATTACAACTCCACTAGATCTAGTATTTTCGATCAACTGGTAAAGATTACGCTCTATTGTGCCTTTATTATTGTAAAAGCTCCATTTGAAATCTTCAAGACATCATCATAACTGATGAACTTGCAACCAATTGTATCTAGATTTCCTAAAGAAATCATATTCTTCTTCAAGTTTGGAACGTGCCTCACATCTGTTAGAGTAAGCTCCACCTCATCAAACATCCTGATGCGAACCAAACTAATTTCAAGAATTTCGTAGGCATGATCATTACCCATAAGAACAGGCACACCATTATACTTGTTATATGGGATAAACCAACTCTGATAAGGACACATATGGTACAATACCCTAGTATCCAAGATCCATTCTTGATAGAAATTCTTGCTCTTGGTTATCGATGATACATGACAACCATCTGAGCCTTTATCGGATTCAATTGAATTATCTTCCGTTAATGAATCATTTGACTTCTTATCCTTCCGGCACTGACCATCCTTTTTTAAATGTCCCATCCCTTGATAATTCCAACATTTCAACTTTCTTTTACCTCTTGAGTTGGATCTAGATCGTGGTTTTCCCTTATCTCGCTCAAATAATCTTCCTTGAGCAAACAACCCATCTATAGAGGTACCTTCACCGCCACTTTGCCGTTGTAACCACTTCGATTGAAGAGCTTCAGTAACGGCCTCGATGCCTAAAGTATTCTTACTATGACCAAGGATATTAACCAGATACTCGAATGACTTGGGGAGAGATGTCAACAAAATTAGGACTTTATCTTCTTCCTCGATCTTCACCTCAATACTTGTCAACTTTCAAATCATTTTTGTTGAACTTGTTAATATGTTCAGATAGATCCGAACCTTTTGTCATTTTCAGAGTATAAAACTATATCTTCAGAAATAGACGATTGGTGAAAGATTTCTTCATATAAATACTCTCCAACTTTGCCCATAAACCTATAGTAGTCGTCTCATGTTTGACATCGTAAATGATTTCATGGGCCAAGTACAATTGAATTGTACTAATTTTCTTTTGATCTAGTTCATCCCAATCTTCTTCTTTTATAGATTCAAGACGATGCGCTTTTCAAAGGAGTGCATTCTGAATCCCTTGCTAATCTAGGAGTGCTTTCATTTTCAATCTCCATAGTTCAAAGTTTTTTTTTACCTATGAATTTCTATGTCTAAACTTCACATTTGATCCCCTTGATGCCGTATCTCAAATCCAAACTAACAAAACAACCTCACTCCAATACCACTTGTTTGTGAACCGGCCCTACGGAAGCATCTTAATCCAGATTGAAATAAATAAGAGAAAATGAAAAAAAATAAAAATCCAAGAAACCATTAGGAGAACACACTATTTTTACATGGAAAACCCTTGCGGAAAAAAAAAAAAAACATGGAACAAAGAGACGATCAATCTACTGTTTAGAGAATATTATAAGGATGGAGAGAACTTACATCAAAAAAAATCCTAGCTCTCTCCTTGAAGGCTTTTAAAACACAAAAAAACAATAAAAAAAATTGTAACTCTCTCTTAACCCTAACATAAGTTACTCTAAAAGACACTCTTTTAAAAGAAAAAAAAATATCAAAAATACCCATCTAGGGGTCCACTGACACTTGAGCCTTGTTTGCATGTGAAACAGGGGTCATATGGGATAATAAAAAGTGAATAAACCCATAGTGATTTTGGTGTCACAATTTTAACATGAGGTTTCTATTTAGCTAGCTGTGGTTCTTCAATAGTTAACATTTATTTTTAATTGTTGATTTACTTCAAATCATGCTTGGACATTTAATAGTCAAGGTATATATAATTCGATTTATACATTGGGTGGCATGGAAATTGCTTAGGGATGGTGACTATAGATAGTGGAGGGATTTGGCGGTTGGGGTGCATAGATTAAGAAGGTAAATAGATATCCTTCACATGGGTGCTTAGATGTTCGTAGGTGGTGAAGTATCATATGGTGTGTTTCTCCCGAAACCTTAGTATATTGTATAAGATCAGTGTATCAAATAAGATCCTATCTCAAAGGGAGGGTTTAGGGAGCTTGACATCACACGTCCCCTGCTCCCTAGAGTAAAAAGAGTGAGGAAGGAAGAGAAGGTGGGCCACATCCACATGCCCTGATCAAGTCTACATTATCCATATTGCCTATCTAAGGTCTGTCATATAGATAAATCTGGTCTGATATAGCTTCTATCAAGATATAGATGGAAGTTTCATATCTCTTTATTTAAGATAAATACAGGAGGAATTCAGTGTTAGAGGATCAACAACAATAATGATCAACAAATCTACTTTCAGTATAATTAGAAAGTAATTTTTTCTTTCTTTTAAGAAACATGGACTAATCTTGATAGAAATCTTGTTAAAATTAATAATTAGGTTTTTCAAAACATTTTATATTTCATTGTGTTTTACAAAAAAAAAAAAAAAATCCATCAATAAGTAGATTAATTTGATTTTTTTTTCCTAACTTTACATTTTTAGCCTAATTAAGGATAGGGTGAGGGATAGGGGGAAAATATCTTAACGAGAAATAAGTTGGATGTAGGTGTGGATACTAATGAGAAGTAAGTCGGTCAGGTCCTAGCTTGGACCATTGCTATCCCTGAGGATAAAAGAGGGGGAAGCTATATTAATGAGTGGTAGGTTGGATGAGACAACAAAACATCTCATTTATGAGATGTAAGCCGCTTATCTATTGGGCCCTACTATGGACATGGCATACCCGAAAAATAAGAATCACTTGTTTGGGCAATCCTAGCCATTGATAGGAAGTCTCTTGAGGCTGTTTGGTTGATGAGGTAAGGTTGTCTTGGCTTAGAATTCCCAACTAGTCTCAATGAAAAACATTTTTAGTTTTGTCTCATTAACTATGTTTTATTATTCCTTTGGAATCCCTTTCTCTAATATTTTCCCATTGATTAGATGGTTATAATCATGCAATAAGAGTGAGTTTTAAAAGGGAAATCAAAGGTGGATCCTACATAATGAAAGGTCCAAATCAACATTGATGGTCCATTTTTCAAGCCATTGGTCAGATGGTTAGCATCATATGACCAAAGTAATTTTAAAGTAGGCTGGACCAACACGATGGTTGATAAATAGGACCATATTCTATATAATAAATATTGTTCCCAAATTTCTAGCTTTTGATAGGATGGCTAAGATCCTCTATCAAAATAATTTTTTGGTATGAATTTTCAATAGAGCTGTGGCCCACATGATTTATGGTCTAGATTGCTGATCATACCTTTTATACAATAATAAATAGGACCATCCATTCCTGTGTATTAACTGGTAAGATGGTTGGGATCATTAGATCAGGAGTGATTTTACAAGCAAAGGGTAATCAAAGGCAGACCAACATCATGGATGATCCGAATCAATGGCTAGATCTGTTTTTAGTATAATCAATATGGACTGCTCATTTTCATAACGATTGATAATAGATTGGTTAGGATCATCCCATGACTTGACTTATGAGATCGATGAGCCCCACATGATGGTCCCTGTTGGACCATCTCTATTGTAAGCTATATGGATAGTCCATTTTCAAGGACATTGATTAGAGGTGGATAAAGTAGTTTTTTCGGGCAGCGGATTGGCTGGTGTACCACACACCAGCTATATAGTTGGTGTAGATATGTGCCGTGCGAAGACGAGACACAGCTATATAGCTGGTGTAGATACGTGTGCACGAACGGCGGTTCAAAGGAGATTAAAGGTACAAGGGTCCCACAATGATGTATTTATTATATCCACACCCTTCATCCATTTTTCAAAATCATTTTAGATGATTAGACAAAAAATAAATTAAATCATATCCAAATCTCAAATGGACCACACCACAAATAGCAGCAAGGATAATGATATTCACCGTTGAAAAATTCGTAGGGCCCACCAAAATGTTTATTTTCCATCCTATCTGCTAATAAGGTCACAAATACATAGATGAAGAGGAAAAACAAATTTCATATTGAATATAAGACATACCTCCTGATGGGACCCATAGAACTTGTTGACGTCAATACACCAGTTATATAGCTAGTGTGTGGTTCACCCGCCAATCCGCTTCTGTTTCTTTCCACAGGGATCGGCAATCAAAGGTGGGATAATCATGGAGAATCCAAATCAATGAGATGGCATTTTTCAATAGGAATAATCAAACTAGCCCGTTTTTCCACTAATCAACAGCTGGAGCTATCTTTATAGCGATAGTCAAGTCTAGGTCGGTTAAAGGCGCAATATATGTGATAGAGATGCTGTGACCCACCAAATTACAGTATTTTCCAAGAAAAATCATAGCGCACGTCAACCAAACACAATTTAAAACTTTTCTTATTCCCCACCAAAAGTTAATGTGTCACCAAAAATCCTTATTTCCATTAGGAAACATTAAGGCAATTTTAAATTTTAACGCTCCTGAGTTTACCAAAAGTGAGTTGAGTTTGAGGCAAATAAAAACATTTACATAGTAAATACGACTAGGTGGATGGATTAGATCACACACAGGTGCCACTTTGACGCATGCATGTTATGTAAACATGTACTTTTTTACATTCTCATGATTTGGAAATTCACTTCATTGTTAAAATAGTCAATATATATATTTAATGCATATTATGATATTATAAAAACTAACTTGACTCAACTCAACTCAGATAAAAAATATAAGACCCGAACCAGGTTGTTAAAGGGTCAAAAAGGAGATCTGGACCCATTGACAACCCTACAAATAGACCTCAGCATTACAAGTGGGCAGCTAAGTGAAGGTCCCCAGGACGGGGCAATGTAGGTGTCTGATCGGCAGCTAGGATCATCTGACCAGTTGGATTTTCCGTGGATACTCCGTTCACATTAACCTTGCACCTGCATGACACGTGTATGAAAAGTGTGTGGTTGATGACTTAGATAAGACAGTCTATCATAAGATACCTCCTCCATAAGAAAAAAAAACATAAAGCCTAATCAATTTGAGTCAACCGACTTAAAGTAAATGCCACTTTCTTTGCGTGCAGTACACGGTGCGCGTGCAGTACACGGTGCAATTTTTTAACCATTCAGACTCTCACGTGTGAAAAATTGACACGTGTATAAGATCTAAGCCATTCATCAGGTAGGTCTATTGTGTGTACTTGCCATGCCCATCGCATGGGCCAGGTGCGAGGATCTTTTCTCCGGTCGACAGCCATGATGACGGGAGACGGATCGGCTACTCCCCTGCCACCAGCCCCGTGGCTGATGGTCGGTGCTCTGTGGGCCCTACCATGATGTATGTGTTTCATCCGTTTCATTCATCCATTTTTAAAGATCATTTTAGGGATTTATTATAAAAATTAGAGGTATATAAATCTCAGGTGGTCCACACCACATGAAAACAATAGTAATTGGATATCCACCATTAAAATCCTCCTAAGGTCCACTGTACTGTTTATTTGACATCTAATCTGTTGATTTAGTCATACAAGCGCAAATGAAAGGAAAAAACAAAAATCAGCTTGATCCAAAACTTTTATGACCACCAAATTTTTTTTAATGGTCGACACTCATTCAACACTGTTTCCTGTAATGTGGTCCACTTGAGATTGGGATATATCTCATTTTTGATCTCATACCGTAAAAGTTTCTATAAAAATAGATGGACGGCATGGATGAAACACATACATCAGAGTGAGGCCCACACAGCACTGACCATCAGCCATTGGCTGGTGTAAGGGGGAGTAGCCAATCCGTTCCCACGACGATCAGACCAGAATCACCTGTGAGACTGCGACACTCGTTTTACACAGGTTGTACAACACCTATGTAATGAAGTGGGGGCGGTATAGGTAGGCTTTGATGACTTCGATAGGGCGGTCTATCTCGTTTTACACAACTTGTACAACACCCTTGTGATTCATGTAATGAAGTGTAATTGTACAACCAGGCTCTGATGACTTAGATAGGATAGTCTATCTCGTTTTACACAGCTTGTACAACACTCAAGTGATTGATTTAATGAAGTGTGACTGTACAGTACTAGCATAGGATACCTCCTCCGTAAGAAAAAAAAAATTATCTTAATTTGTGTCAACCGAGACAAAGTAATTGCCACAATTTTTTTACTAACCAAACTGTGGAAAACTAACAGGTGTACAGGATCTAAGCCACTCATTAGGCAAGTCTAGTGTTGGATGCTGGGGATTCTGGGTGTACTTTGTCCATCGCATGGGCCTGGTGTGAGGATCTTCTCTCCGGTTGACAGCCATGACGATAAGACCAGAATCACCTGTCAGACCGGGACACTCGTTTTACACAGCTTGTACAACACCCAAGCTCCTTAGGCCTACTACGTTGTATATGCAACATCCACTCTGTCCATCAGATTCTTTCCTCAATTATAATTCTTATAGAAAAACATCAACTATAACCACATGTCAGTTGGGCCACATCACAGGAAATAATATGGATGGAATTTCAACCATAGGATTGTGCTCGAGGCCACCATATTGCGTATCTTTCATCAAAACTGTCAATTAATTTTAAATCATGCCGATACAGTTAGGGTCAGTTTGGGCGGTGGGATTAAAAAAGATTCGGTGGGATAGGATTCAATAAACATAATTATTATCCATCGCAGGAATTGTCCCTATTTCCATAGGATAAAATTAAGAGAAATTTTCAACTATATGACCAGTATACGGCCCACAACCTTTTTAAGCCCACTCGCTTTTTACCTTCCAAAATACTCCCCAGCTGTACGGCCCCATTTCTCAGGTCGAAAATGCCCCTGCTTTCCTTCCGGAGGCGGATCGCCGGGTGTACGAAGACGAGCGCTTACGCTCCTTGAACTCCGAGTTGTACGAACGGTTCAAAAGATATCGACGTTGCATGGGCTCCACAGCTATGTATTTATTATATCCACAACGTTCATCCATATTTCGAGATCATTTGGGAGCATTATCGAAAAAAAAAAATCATACCCAAAGATCACTTGGACCACACCACAAAGAGCAACAGCAAAATTGATTTTCACCGTTAAAAATTTTATAGGGCCCACCACAACATATATTCTCCATCCAATCTATTCATAAGATCACAAAGACCTGGATGAAGAGCAAAAACAAATTTTGTAATGATCCAAAACTTCTGTAAACCCTAAAAGGGTTTCAATGGTAGACGTTCAATTCCCCAATGCCTTTTAAAGTGTGGTCCACTTGATAATTAGATCTGCTTTATTTTCTGTCTCAAGCTGTAATACGAGTTCGCCAAAAATATGGACGGTTTGGATATAACACATACCTCATAATAGGACCCACAAAAAATAAAAAAAATAAAAAGTAGGAACTTATGGCTACTGGCGGTCTATGGCTACGGATAATAACCGTAGCCATAGCCCTCGCCCCTGCCATCCTTTTATATGTATTAAAGGTCTTTCGATTAATCGAAGAAGGTCTGAACTGTCCAGCGAGTTTGCCTAAAAATTCCTACAATTTTCGATTAATCGAAACCTTTAGCTACGGATTATAACCGTAGCCATAACTGTAGTCTGTGCCAATCTATGAAATTTATTATTATTATTATTATTTACATAGAGAACTTTATTCTACCTACAATTTTCTCAAATACATATTTATATAAATATGTATATATAAGCATATAAAAAAAATTCTCTCTTTTTTTTTTTCATTTATTTCTTTATTCATTTAACAAGAATATCTTCTAAACCAAACTTAGTTACTTGATGTACCCTATATGATTTTAGGGTGGGAGAACCTACTTTAGCCAACTAACCTAGTTATTTTCCAAGATTCCATCAGGTCGATGGTCAAAAATCTATTTCATTCACTTTACGGTCAATTTCAATCATGACTGTGAAGTGAAGGGGCATGACCATGAAATGCGCCGGAAATGACCGAGAAGTGCATGGAAATGAGTGTGAAGTGAGGCGAATGGACTGTGAAATGCGCAGAAATGACCGTGAAGTGAAGGAGCATGACCGTGAAATGCACTGAAATGACTGTGAATCAACACGAAATCGGCGAGAATGACCATGGTATGCATGAAAATGACCGTGAAGTGAAGCGATCGGACCGCGAAATGCGCGGATATGACCGTCAAGTGAAGGGGCATGACTAGGGCTAAAAGTTGGGCGGGTTCAACTCGACCGACCCGACATTGGGTTGGGCTCGGGCAGGATATTTCGGGTCCGATCTTAAGCTTGGGCTATACAAACACCAACCCAATAAAACTTGGGTTGGGCTCGGGTTGAGGTCTCGGGTTGCCC
Organism: Magnolia changhungtana; assembly: GCA_030180095.1. Classification (NCBI taxonomy): domain Eukaryota; kingdom Viridiplantae; phylum Streptophyta; class Magnoliopsida; order Magnoliales; family Magnoliaceae; genus Magnolia; species Magnolia changhungtana. Next base: position 10,169 of record JASAUF010000081.1, on the reverse strand, counting down.
TACCCAACCCGAACCCGATCAATATATAAGTTACTTATAAATTATAATTGAGTGTGGATCGTTTGTATCGAAGGCACACTAGTGATGTCAAGTCTCATTTGTCCACGTCATTTCCAAGGACTCAAGCTAACAAGATTTGTCAGATTTCTCTCTCCCAAATAGACTTCGTGCTATGCTACATGACTTTTAAAGGGGTAGTTGTCTTATAGACTTTGTCAGATTTCTCTCTCCCAAATAGACTTCGGGTTAGGGTTGAGCACAACACGCCCGACTTTCAGCGCTAGGCATGACCGTGAAATGCGTCGAAATGACAGTGAATCAATACGGAATAGGCTGGAATGACCGTGATATGCATGGAAATGACCGTGAAGTGAAGCGATTAAACCGCGGAATACGCGGAAATGACCGTGAAGTGAAGGGGCATGACCGTGAAATACGCTGAAATAACCATGAATCAACACGGAATATGCGGGAATGACCGTGGTATGCATGGAAGTGGGGGTGAAGTGAAGCGATTGGACCGCGAAATGCACAGAAGTGACCGTGAAGTGAAGACACGAGACCGCGAAATGCGTCAAAATGACCGTGAATCAACATGGAATATGCGGGAATGACCGTGATATGCATGGAAATGGGGGTAAAGTGAAGCGATTGGACCGCGAAATACACGGCAGTAACCGTGAAGTGAAGACGTGGGACCGCGAAATGCGTCGAAATGACCATGAATCAACAAGGAATATGTGGGAATGACCGTGATATGCATGGAAATTGGGGTGAAGTGAAGCGATTGGACCATGAAATGCACGGAAGTGAACGTGAAGTGAAGACATGGGACCGCGAAATGCATCGAAATGACCGTGAATCAACACAGAATATGAGGGAATGACCGTGATATACAATGAAATGGGGGTGAAGTGAAGCAATTGGACCGCGAAATGCACGGAAGTGATCGTGAAGTGAAGATGCGGGACCGCAAAATGCATCGAAATGACCGTGAATCAACACGAAATATGCAGGAATGACCGTGATATGCATGAAAATGGGGGTGAAGTGAATCGATTGGACCATGAAATACACGGAAGTGATTATGAAATGAAGATGCGGGACTGCAAAATACGTCAAAATGACCGTGAATCAACACAGAATATGCGGGAATGACCGTGAAGTGAAGGTGCATGACCATGAAATGCACCAAAATGACCGTGAATCAACACAGAATATGCGAGAATGACAATGATATGCATGAAAATGGGGGTGAAGTGAAGCGATTGGACCGCGAAATGCACGGAAGTGACCGTGAAGTGAAGACGCGGGACCGCGAAATGCGTCTTCACTTCACGGTCACTTCTGCGCATTTCACGGTCCAATCGCTTCACTTCACCCCCATTTCCATGCATATCACGGTCATTCCCGCATATTCCGTGTTAATTCACGGTCATTTCGACGCATTTCACGGTCCCACGTCTTCACTTCACGGTCACTTCCGTGCATTTCGCGGTCTAATCGCTTCACTTCACCCCATTTCTATGCATATCACGGTCATTCCCGCATATTCCGTGTCAATTTACGGTCATTTCGACGCATTTTGAGGTCCTGCGTCTTCACTTCACGATCACTTCCGTGCATTTCGCGGTCCAATTGCTTCACTTTACCCCCATTTCCATGCACATTATGGTCATTCCGGCATATTTCGTGTTGATTCAGGGTAATTTCGACGCATTTTGCAGTCCCGCGTCTTCACTTCACGGTCACTTCCGCACATTTCGCAGTCCGATCGCTTCACTTCACCCCCATTTCCATGCATATCACGGTCATTCCCGCATATTCCGTGTTGATTCACGGTCATTTCGGCGCATTTCACGGTCATGCCCCTTCACTTCACAGTCATTTCCGCGCATTCCACGGTCTAATCGCTTCACTTCACGGTCATTTCCATGCATATCATGGTCATTCCAGCGTATTCAGTGTTGATTCACTGTCATTTCGATGCATTTCACGGTCATGCCTAGCGCTTAAAGTCAGGCGGGTTGTGCTCAACCCTAACCCGAAGTCTATTTGGAGAGAAATCTGACAAAGTCTATAAGACAACTACCCCTTTAAAAGTCATGTAGCATAGCACGAAGTCTATTTGGGAGAGAAAATCGACAAATCTTGTTAGCTTGAGTCCTTGGAAATGACGTGGACAAATGAGACTTGACATCACTAGTGTGCCTTCGATATAAACGATCCACACTCAATTATAATTTATAAGTAACTTATATATTGATCGGGTTCGGGTTGGGTAGGGCAACCCGAGACCTCAACCCGAGCCCAACCCAAGCTTTATTGGATTGGTGTTTGTATAACCCAAGCTTAAGATCGACCCAAAATATCCCGCCTGAGCCTAACCCATGTCGGGTCGGTCGGGTTGAACCCGCCCAACTTTTAGCCCTACCATGCATGCCCCTTCACTTGACGGTCATATCCGCGCATTTCATGGTCCAATCGCTTCACTTCACCCCAATTTCCATGCATATTACGGTCATTCCCGCATATTCCGTGTTGATACACAGTCATTTTGACGCATTTCGCGGTCCTGCGTCTTCACTTCACTATCACTTCTGCGCATTTCGCGATCCAATCACTTCACTTCACCCCCATTTCCATGCATATCACGGTCATTCCCGCATATTTCGTGTTGATTCATGATCATTTTAACATATTTTGCGGTCCCGCGTTTTCACTTCACGGTCACTTCCGTGCATTTCTGGGTCCATTCGCTTCACTTCACCCCATTTCCATACATATCACGGTCATTCCCGCATATTCCGTGTTGATTCATGGTCATTTCGACGCATTTCGCGGTCCCACGTCTTCACTTCGCGGTACTTCCGTGCATTTTGCGGTCCAATCGCTTCACTTCACCCCCATTTCCATGCATATTACGGTCATTCCCGCATATTCCGTGTTGATTCACGGTCATTTCAACGCATTTCGCGGTCCCACGTCTTCACTTCACGGTCACTTCCGTGCATTTCGCGATCAATCGCTTCACTTCACCCCTATTTCCATGCATATCACGGTCATTCCCGCATATTCCGTGTTGATTCATGGTCATTTCGACGCATTTTGCGGTCCCGCGTCTTCACTTCACGGTCACTTTCGTGCATTTTACGGTCCATTCGCTTCACTTCACCCCCATTTCCATGCATATCACGGTCATTCCCGCATATTCCGTGTTGATTCACGGTCATTTCGGCGCATTTCACGGTCATGCCCCTTCACTTCACAGTCATTTCCGCGCATTCCACGGTCTAATCGCTTCACTTCACGGTCATTTCCATGCATATCATGGTCATTCCAGCGTATTCAGTGTTGATTCACTGTCATTTCGATGCATTTCACGGTCATGCCTAGCGCTTAAAGTCAGGCGGGTTGTGCTCAACCCTAACCCGAAGTCTATTTGGGAGAGAGAAATCTGACAAAGTCTATAAGACAACTACCCCTTTAAAAGTCATGTAGCATAGCACGAAGTCTATTTGGGAGAGAGAAATCTGACAAATCTTGTTAGCTTGAGTCCTTGAAATGACGTGGACAAATGAGACTTGACATCACTAGTGTGCCTTCGATATAAACGATCCACACTCAATTATAATTTATAAGTAACTTATATATTGATCGGGTTCGGGTTGGTAGGGCAACCCGAGACCTCAACCCGAGCCCAACCCAAGCTTTATTGGATTGGTGTTTGTATAACCCAAGCTTAAGATCGACCCAAAATATCCTGCCCGAGCCCAACCCAATGTCGGGTCGGTCGGGTTGAACACCCAACTTTTAGCCCTACCATGCCCCTTCACTTGACGGTCATATCCGCGCATTTCGCGGTCCAATCGCTTCACTTCACCCCAATTTCCATGCATATTACGGTCATTCCCGCATATTCCGTGTTGATACACAGTCATTTTGACGCATTTCGCGGTCCTGCGTCTTCACTTCACTATCACTTCTGCGCATTTCGCGATCCAATCACTTCACTTCACCCCCATTTCCATGCATATCACGGTCATTCCCGCATATTTCGTGTTGATTCATGATCATTTTAACATATTTTGCGGTCCCGCGTTTTCACTTCACGGTCACTTCCGTGCATTTCGCGGTCCATTCGCTTCACTTCACCCCCATTTCCATACATATCACGGTCATTCCCGCATATTCCGTGTTGATTCATGGTCATTTCGACGCATTTCGCGGTCCCACGTCTTCACTTCGCGGTACTTCCGTGCATTTTGCGGTCCAATCGCTTCACTTCACCCCCATTTCCATGCATATTACGGTCATTCCCGCATATTCTGTGTTGATTCACGGTCATTTCAACGCATTTCGCGGTCCCACGTCTTCACTTCACGGTCACTTCCGTGCATTTCGCGGTCCAATCGCTTCACTTCACCCCCATTTCCATGCATATCACGGTCATTCCCGCATATTCCGTGTTGATTCATGGTCATTTCGACGCATTTTGCGGTCCCGCGTCTTCACTTCACGGTCACTTCCGTGCATTTCGCGGTCCAATCGCTTCACTTCACCCCCATTTCCATGCATATCACGGTCATTCCCGCATATTCCGTGTTGATTCACGGTCATTTCGGCGCATTTCACGGTCATGCCCCTTCACTTCACAGTCATTTCCGCGCATTCCACGGTCTAATCGCTTCACTTCACGGTCATTTCCATGCATATCATGGTCATTCCAGCGTATTCAGTGTTGATTCACTGTCATTTCGATGCATTTCACGGTCATGCCTAGCGCTTTAAAAGTCGTAAAGGGTTGTGCTCAACCCTAACTCGAAGTCTATTTGAGAGAGAAAATCGACAAAGTCTATAAGACAACTACCCCTTTAAAAGTCATGTAGCATAGCACGAAGTCTATTTGGGAGAGAGAAATCTGACAAATCTTGTTAGCTTGAGTCCTTGGAAATGACGTGGACAAATGAGACTTGACATCACTAGTGTGCCTTCGATATAAACGATCCACACTCAATTATAATTTATAAGTAACTTATATATTGATCGGGTTCGGGTTGGGTAGGGCAACCCGAGACCTCAACCCGAGCCCAACCCAAGCTTTATTGGATTGGTGTTTGTATAACCCAAGCTTAAGATCAGACCCAAAATATCCTGCCCGAGCCCAACCCAATGTCGGGTCGGTCGGGTTGAACCCGCCCAACTTTTAGCCCCAGTCATGCCCCTTCACTTGACGGTCATATCCGCGCATTTCGCGGTCCAATCGCTTCACTTCACCCCAATTTCCATGCATATTACGGTCATTCCCGCATATTCCGTGTTGATACACAGTCATTTTGACGCATTTCGCGGTCCTGCGTCTTCACTTCACTATCACTTCTGCGCATTTCGCGATCCAATCACTTCACTTCACCCCCATTTCCATGCATATCACGGTCATTCCCGCATATTCTGTGTTGATTCACGGTCATTTCGGCGCATTTCACGGTCATGCCCCTTCACTTCACAGTCATTTCCGCGCATTCCACGGTCTAATCGCTTCACTTCACGGTCATTTCCATGCATATCATGGTCATTCCAGCGTATTCAGTGTTGATTCACTGTCATTTCGATGCATTTCACGGTCATGCCTAGCGCTTAAAGTCAGGCGGGTTGTGCTCAACCCTAACCCGAAGTCTATTTGGGAGAGAGAAATCTGACAAAGTCTATAAGACAACTACCCCTTTAAAAGTCATGTAGCATAGCACGAAGTCTATTTGGGAGAGAGAAATCTGACAAATCTTGTTAGCTTGAGTCCTTGGAAATGACGTGGACAAATGAGACTTGACATCACTAGTGTGCCTTCGATATAAACGATCCACACTCAATTATAATTTATAAGTAACTTATATATTGATCGGGTTCGGGTTGGGTAGGGCAACCCGAGACCTCAACCCGAGCCCAACCCAAGCTTTATTGGATTGGTGTTTGTATAACCCAAGCTTAAGATCAGACCCAAAATATCCTGCCCGAGCCCAACCCAATGTCGGGTCGGTCGGGTTGAACCCGCCCAACTTTTAGCCCCAGTCATGCCCCTTCACTTGACGGTCATATCCGCGCATTTCGCGGTCCAATCGCTTCACTTCACCCCAATTTCCATGCATATTACGGTCATTCCCGCATATTCCGTGTTGATACACAGTCATTTTGACGCATTTCGCGGTCCTGCGTCTTCACTTCACTATCACTTCTGCGCATTTCGCGATCCAATCACTTCACTTCACCCCCATTTCCATGCATATCACGGTCATTCCCGCATATTCTGTGTTGATTCACGGTCATTTCGGCGCATTTCACGGTCATGCCCCTTCACTTCACAGTCATTTCCGCGCATTCCACGGTCTAATCGCTTCACTTCACGGTCATTTCCATGCATATCATGGTCATTCCAGCGTATTCAGTGTTGATTCACTGTCATTTCGATGCATTTCACGGTCATGCCTAGCGCTTAAAGTCAGGCGGGTTGTGCTCAACCCTAACCCGAAGTCTATTTGGGAGAGAGAAATCTGACAAAGTCTATAAGACAACTACCCCTTTAAAAGTCATGTAGCATAGCACGAAGTCTATTTGGGAGAGAGAAATCTGACAAATCTTGTTAGCTTGAGTCCTTGGAAATGACGTGGACAAATGAGACTTGACATCACTAGTGTGCCTTCGATATAAACGATCCACACTCAATTATAATTTATAAGTAACTTATATATTGATCGGGTTCGGGTTGGGTAGGGCAACCCGAGACCTCAACCCGAGCCCAACCCAAGCTTTATTGGATTGGTGTTTGTATAACCCAAGCTTAAGATCAGACCCAAAATATCCTGCCCGAGCCCAACCCAATGTCGGGTCGGTCGGGTTGAACCCGCCCAACTTTTAGCCCCAGTCATGCCCCTTCACTTGACGGTCATATCCGCGCATTTCGCGGTCCAATCGCTTCACTTCACCCCAATTTCCATGCATATTACGGTCATTCCCGCATATTCCGTGTTGATACACAGTCATTTTGACGCATTTCGCGGTCCTGCGTCTTCACTTCACTATCACTTCTGCGCATTTCGCGATCCAATCACTTCACTTCACCCCCATTTCCATGCATATCACGGTCATTCCCGCATATTTCGTGTTGATTCATGATCATTTTAACATATTTTGCGGTCCCGCGTTTTCACTTCACGGTCACTTCCGTGCATTTCGCGGTCCATTCGCTTCACTTCACCCCCATTTCCATACATATCACGGTCATTCCCGCATATTCCGTGTTGATTCATGGTCATTTCGACGCATTTCGCGGTCCCACGTCTTCACTTCGCGGTACTTCCGTGCATTTTGCGGTCCAATCGCTTCACTTCACCCCCATTTCCATGCATATTACGGTCATTCCCGCATATTCCGTGTTGATTCACGGTCATTTCAACGCATTTCGCGGTCCCACGTCTTCACTTCACGGTCACTTCCGTGCATTTCGCGGTCCAATCGCTTCACTTCACCCCTATTTCCATGCATATCACGGTCATTCCCGCATATTCCGTGTTGATTCATGGTCATTTCGACGCATTTTGCGGTCCCGCGTCTTCACTTCACGGTCACTTTCGTGCATTTCACGGTCCATTCGCTTCACTTCACCCCCATTTCCATGCATATCACGGTCCTTCCCGCATATTCCATGTTAATTCACGGTCATTTCAGCGCATTTCACGGTCATGCCCCTTCACTTCACGGTCATATCCGCGCATTTCGCGGTCTAATCGCTTCACTTCACGGTAGGACCCGGTCGATCCCGACTGTTTCCACTGTGATGGCATTCAATCTTTACTGTTTTCTATTATAGGTCACATCGAGCTTTGAATCTAATTCATTTTTTGGTACATGAGAGTGAAGTAAAGGGAATTGACCGTGAAATGCGTGGAAATGACTGTGTTAGTGAAGGGAATTGACCATGAAATGCGTGAAAATGACCGTGTTAGTGAAGGAAATTGACCATGAAATGTGTGGACTTCTTGTGGGCTATTTTGGATATAGAATGTTATGGTAGAGTGGTTAAGGAATCAATTCCATGCACTTCATGGTCATTTCAATGCATTTCACGGTCATTTCGCTTCAAGTCACGGTCATTTCCATACATTTCATGGTCATTCCAAATAATTCCGTGTTGATTCATGGTCATTTCCATGCATTTCACAGTCAATTCCCTTCACTACTTCACGGTCATTTCCATGCATTTCGCAGTCAATCCACTTCACTTCACGGTCATTTCCATGCATTTTATATCCTTATATATACATATTTATATAAATATGTATTTGAGAAAATTGTAGGTAGAATAAAGTTCTCCATGTAAAAAAAATTAAAAATAAAAAATTTATAGATTGGCAGAAACTATAGTTATGACTACGGTTATAATATGTAGCTAAAGGTGCAATATGAAAATTACAAGAAAAATTCGCTGGACAGTTGTGGACCTTTTTCAATTAATCGAAAGACCTTCGATATATCGAAGTACAACTCACTGTCTTTTTTTTTTTTTTCCTTCTTTGCTGTTGTAATCCTTGCCCCATTATGAGGTATGTGTTATATCCAAGCCGTTCATCTATTTGGTGAACTCGTATTAAGGCTTGGGACGAAAAATAAGATAGATCTAGCTATCAAGTGGACCACACTGTATGTGGAGGATTGGACGTCTACCATCGAAACCCTTCCAGGGGTCAAGAAGTTTTGGATCATTATGAAATTTGTTTTTCCTCTTCATCCAGGTCTTTGTGACCTTATGAATGGATTACATGGAAAAAAAAATGTTACGGTGGGCCCTATGAAATTTTTAACAGTGAAAATCAAGTTTCCTACTGCTATTTGTGGTGTGGTCCAGTTGATCTTTGAATATGATTCCCTTTTTTCCGTTAATGCTCTGAAATGATTTCGAAGTATGGATGATCGGTGTGGATATAATAAATACATCATCGCGGGGGCCATGTCGAAGAGCGTCAGCGCTCGTCTTCGCACACCAGCCAATCGGCTGCCCCAAGGGATGAATGACGGGGGTGATATTTTGGTCCCTTGAAAAGTCGGCCGTACACAGGGGAGTATTCTTGGAAGCTTTAAAAGGGGTGGGCTTCAAATGGCTGGTGGGCTATATACTGGTCGTACAGTTGGAAATTTCTCTAAAATTAATGCCATGCTTTGTTTATTATATGGTGGTACATTGAATGAGTATACCCACCATCATTTGAAATTAGTGGGAGTAACACACGTGTTATATCTAAACCTTTCATTTGTTTTGTAACCTCATTTTATATCATGAGCCTAAAAATGTGGTAGATCCAAAACTTATGTAGCCACAAGGAAGTTTTCAATGGTAAGTATTCAATCCCCATTGCTTTCTATGGTGGGGTCCACTTGAGCTTTAGATTTACCTATTTTTTGGCCCATGCTCTAAAATAATCTCGATAAATGGGTAGACGGTGTGGATATAGCCCACACATCATGGTGGGACCTACACAACTTCCCAAACATTGAGTGAAATTGGCATGGACCCAATGCAATTCCATCCAAGCTTTTCCATTCTTCCCAAACATAGAGTGGAATTGTCACACGACCAATGAATCCCATCCCACCTTGGATGAGTGATACACAAATATCAAAAGCTCAGGGATTAGTCCTTTTATCATTGGGTCTTTCCTTTCAAACGTGGACCATCACTTAACTTTTAAATAAGAGAAATTTGCGACTATACGACCCATTTATGGCCCATTTGCGAGACGAAGCCCAACTCATTTTACCTTGCAAATATAAGCCCCAGCTGTACGGACGCCTTCCCAAAGGTCGAAACTGCCCCTGCTTTTTCCATCAAGCGGGAAGACGAGCGCTGACGCTTCTCAAACTCCGAGTTGTACGAACGGTTCAAAAGATATCAAAGTTACATGGCCCCACAGTTATGTATTTATTATATCACAACGTTCATCCCTATTTCGAGATCATTTCGGAGCATTATCAAAAAAAAAAAAGTCGTATCCAAAGATCAACTGGACCACACCACAAAGAACAGCAGAAAATTGATTTTCAACGTTGAAACTTTTGTAGGGCCCACCATAACATTTATTTTCCATCCAGTCTATTCATATGGTCAAAAAGACCTGGATGAA